>VSDK01014243.1:116584-148174 GCA_009767595.1 Symbiodinium kawagutii
GGGTGGTGCCATGGTTGATGCTTACTTGATGGTTAAATGATGGTTAGTGATGACTATTGATGGTTAGTGATGATTATTGATGGTTGGCTATTGATGGTTGATGACCAATTGATGGTTAGCTGTTCATGAATGATGACGGTGAATTGTCGGCTGCTTCTTGATGGTTGGTTGATGGTCATTGGTTCGTAAGATGCATTGATGAAGTGGCAAACATGATGGCTGTGGATGGTTGATGGTCAATGAATTGGCTAAGGATGGTTGATGCTTGGTGATTGGTGATGGTTGATGATGATCAATGAGGTGAATAATGATTGATAATGGTTGATGGTGGTTAACTGTTGGCCAATTCATGTTTTTCAGAGTTGATGATTGGGGCTTTTGATTGGTTGATTGGTTCGTAAATGTATGTGGTTGGTGAAGATGCTGGACTAAACATGCCATGGTTGGTCAGTTTGGTTCATGATGGGTAGAGATGGTCATTGACCAGTGAGAAAATTTTCACTGAGCATGGTCAACAATGAATAAGCATCAGCATGATGAATAGTGAATAGTAGCTATCACTCCACCGTGGTTATAATTCATGGCTTGGTAAACGGGCCACGAACAAATCATTGACCATAGGCATGAACTATAAAAAAACACACATTTAAAAAACGGTAGAGTGATGGCTACTATTCATCATTCACAATGCTTATGCTGATCCATTATCTACCATGGTTGATTCTAAGTGGTGGCTGGTCGGCGAAAAGGGCTTGCATATCCAAGGTGAAGTCATTGTCCTGGAGCTGGGTGGGAAGACGGACCAGTCGATCCGCGAAATCATAAGCAAGACTAACTGAGCGCATGGGACACTATGACTCAATGGTTGAGTTGCTGTTGGTTACGGTGGTTATTGAGTTGTTTCCCAATAAGCATATGCACCAATAGCAACCAACAGAAATCAATAGTAATCAGTAGTAAACCATAAATGAACCAACCAATGGTTATCAATCAATGGTTCTCCCCATGGATTAAGAGCTTGCTATGGATAAGCATTGACTAAGCATCCATCACTTGGCCCCCTTGGAGTGACTGTTGGCTGAAACTGATCAGTGATGAACCCATCAACATCGAGAAATGGTTCTGGGTCAGTTCACCGGCCAGTACTCCTAGGTACCCCTGGTGTAACCAGTGCTTTCCCTGTTACTTTGTTGGATATTATCTCCCTGAGGTCATTGATAACCTGCATCCCTTACAGTAAACATTTAAAGTAGGGTGTCATTGATGTTTAACCAGGTTATTTAACCTTGTTTAACTGCTTGACCCCTTTTCCAACTGTCGGTGTCACCTCTGCATCTCCTCGCATCTCTGGACCAGCATAGAGTAGAGCCAGGCCTTAGAACGTGGAATCCATGGTGACTCGACTGGGATGCCCTGGGATGCCTAGGAACCAATGGAGACACTTGCGTTTCGTACACCTTGCAGTGCCTTGCAGTTGATAAGTTGATTTATTTCATGCATTTCATGCTGTAACTGGTGTTAGGTAGTATGATGTATGGTTCATTGTTGCGGAGGCACCACCAACAGCCCCATAGGAAAGCTCGCGATTTTGGGGCAAGCGATTGGATCATCTCCCGGTTTTTCCAGCAACGAAACCGAGCTTGACCACAGTCCTCTCTAGGAAAAATGCATGTAGGAGCATATGATCATGTTAGTAGCTGGTTGGTGGTTACAAGCCATCCCAAACATATCAATCAACATTAATCAGTCAACCAGCTATCCCTAAATATCCTAAATATCGTGAAAATTAAAATGATTAACCATTTTAAAACCACCCAGTAGGAATCATCATCTAGGTAGGGAAGCCAATTTCCTATGCTTTTTGATGGCACCTGCATGCTTGAGTCGTGCCACCTTCGGCCTTCACTGCTTGCAAGACCAGATCCTGCATTGCGCGGTGCCCAACGCAACAATTGTTACATCGCGAAGTGGTAGTGGTTGCGTGGTTCGTGGAGTAAAATTCACTAGTTGGTGAACAAATGATCAACATTGATCAACCGTACAATGCAACCAGTGAATTGGTAACAAATGGGCAAACTAGTGAACAAACGGTGAACAAACCCTGATCAATGATATTCATGTGGATTAATGCAGCTTAATGTTTGTTGCAGGACTGGAGCATCCAAAGGTCAATTGGAAGTGACTGATGCGAATCAATGAACCTTGCGACCAATCATCGTGGCTCCCACCCAAATGTCCGCCATAACATGAGCTCATAGACATGGCACCCATCAAATTTTCCTTCAAGCAGAGATGATTAAAAGATTAAACGAACGGGTCAGATTCTTTAATATCCATAGTACGAAGGAAATCAAATGATCATCGTCATCATTACCATGGTCATCAAGAAGTGAAATCATGACACGGTCGTTATCATCGCTACCACCCGCCGCATCCTCCGCTTCGCACAGCAGCTCTCCTTACGATTGGCCAAGAGTGGAGATGCAAAGCGCAAAGCGAAGGGGTTCCACCGAAGAGCCTCCCGCAGCAGCTCTTCATCTTCTCCTTAGCTGCTGCAGATCCATAGTTTTGATTCATGGATTGTATCACGGTTTATGATCATCAGTACATGGCATTGTAGTGGTTTAAAATGATTTGAAGGTTTTATGATTTGCAATGGTTTTTTAATAGTTCCAGTGAATGATGGTTTCTAGTGGTCAATATGATGGTCGAGTCATCAGTGGTAGACTTCATGTTTGGTATTTGTCGATGGGAAATCCAGCTCCTAATAAACCACCACTGCAGTTTCCAGCTCAACAAAACCATACTGGCAGAATAGGGTTTTCCTCTGCCAGCTTCCACATCAAAGAACATGAAGCCGTAATTCCAACACAACCGACCAAGCTGAAATGTCAAGAGTCACTTGCACTTTGCGAAACTCACACCATGATCAAGCCGTGCTCAAGCCATAGGAACCATCACCAACCATCCCCAACCATCCCCAACCATCACTTACCATGGTGGTGCATCTGTTGAGTTTCACGTGCCCACATGGCACCCTTCCACCATGGCACCCCCATGGCAGCGGTCCCAGGGTCTCAGCGGCCCCAGATGTTGCAACGCGCTCGTGTTCAGCTGCACCGCCTCCAGGGCCAGGGACTTCGTCGAGCGCAAACGCGGCGAGGCAAAGTCCAAGGCGCACACGTTCTGAAGCATGGCCTGGAATTGGGCCCACGGGCACCCACCCGGTGGCCACCGGGGGGGTGACCTGGTGGACGTGGTGGTTGAGTGATGGAGGGTGGTGATGGTTAGCGATGGTGAGTGGTGATGCTTGATGAAGTTTGGTTGATCAGTGCTCTGGTTGCGGACATCCAATAACCAACTGTAGAATATATACTAAACAGCTCAACTATTTCTGGATGCATATCCCACTTCTAGACTTCTCACCAATCTCGTTGTGCTTGTCTGCCATTAGATGATATCCAAAATCACGCAACAGTCTATTGTGTAATTCTTTGGCACCACACGAATTTACATGGTCTTGAACCGTGCCACATGTCAACCACTCCCATGTGCTTCGAGATTGCTTCCATCTGCCACTCCCCCAGCCATCAGCCGCTCCTGTCGCACAATCTCAATGTCGTCTTTGAAATCCGAATGGCAGAAACGCAGCACCTTCCGCCAGGTAACGGCCCCAACATGGTCGGGGAGTAGTGCTTGGTGTCCCAATCCTACAGCCATAACTTTGGGGTACTTTGGGTAACCTCTCTGAACCCACATTCTCACGATTGGTATGTCCATGAATTGCTGTTGGTCATGCAAATTCATTTTTAGTTGTTTTAGCATACTGGGAGCAATGATGACAATGTCATGACACAAGCATATCTAAAGGCAGGTAGTAGGGGGCTGACGGTGTTGGTTGTGATATCTGTGTGCTTCTGTGGGTGCTACGTCCCCCTATGGTTGCCCTGGTGAGCAACAGTGCTGATGCAACGGGCCAACCCCAGTCCTTCACCACAAGACCCTACACACCACGCTACCGCAAGGGGGAAGATTGTGAAACGAGTGGAATTTAAAGGGTCTATAGGGTTTATAGGTGCCGGCTGTACTATCCCAAATGAAACCCTATAAACCCAAACCCATCGGTTTCACTCTCAAAAATGACTACTGTAGGATGGTTGCCCGGTGCCCCAGCTATATCATATACCTCACTGGCATTTTTATATATGATAGTAACCACTCTTAATGTCGGACATGATCCTCTTAATCACCATTGATAAACTGTTACCAATCACCTATGATGGGCCTACGAACAGTGGTGCAGCACCTTTCAAAGATCGCTCGATGCATAGTCCCAGGGGTTCCTGCATGTTCCCGCCTTCCAATTCTTCGTCACTGCTTCCAGGACCAGTTGTCGATCCCCTTGCAATTCTGGAGGCAATTGACTGAACACCTCGCTGAGCAAACCGAGTGATCAGGGTGGGAAACCATCCATGAACAATGGCATGGTCAATGCAAGATCTTGTTCGAGCATGGAGCAAAGAGGGGACAGCCTGGGATAGTTCAAACAAATCATCTCTTTCAATCATTGGTTGCAACTGGTCCAGTGGCAAGTTCCACCAGCTTGATACCCGACAGGCATGGATGTTTCGACAGCATTGCAGTCTGACGAAGCTTCTAGGCTGGATGGCTCGTAGGGTCCAACTTGACTGGTGATATCTGGTGATGAAGTCTTTGGTCCTGGTGGATTCCCCCATTGATCACGCGTTGGAAATGCTGGTGCTGGCTCCCAAGCACCATGGCTAAGTACACACTCAGTGCCTATGCTTGCTGTCTCTCGTGACTGACCATGATTTCCGGTATCCACTTTCCAGCATCTTTGATGATCAGAAACACACATCGCCGTGAAAAACAAGCTGGAATCACCCTCCACCAACCAACCAGCATGTCTACTGTAGCTACCATTGAAAGTACGATCAGAGTACCATTTCAGCCCTTCCAATATCTTAATCATTCAAGAACTACAATGATAAATCATGTTTCTTGGTATGCCATTCTTGCTGTTGTTTCTCATTCCCTTTCATTGGCCATGATGAATCATTATCACTGTGAACTGCTCATTGACTACTATTGACAATGAACCGTTCTGAAACGCATCTTGAGCATGATCTTCATCTTCAAGGTACAGGCTCTCGTTGTTGGTTGTTCCTTCCTATCATTGACACGTCTGGAGTAGCCAGTATCAACCATCATATTCACAATATGCCCAGCTATCACTGCACCAGCAACCATGGTTTGAAATCACTACCGGGTAGTATTTGCCATGACTTCTTGCCCAAGATCATTGATTGCGTATCCAACATCATCTCAACCACAATCTTATCCATCATCTTAGAATCATCCATCATCTCATCAGTCATAACCATCCTCTTCACCGCCATCTTCACCATCTCCATCCGTAACCTCTCATCATCTCACCATGACCCCCAGCCCGGGTTCACGGCTCTCACCTGTGCTTGGCGCTGCAACAGCTGCAGGGCCGGCTGCACATCATCAGCCGCCAAACACTGGGAGCTCCTGAAAGGGCGATGCTTCACGTGTCGGTTAGAGAACAATATGTTTCACAATGGTGAATAATGGTTAATACTGTTGATGGAGGAAATCCTGCACCAGCTGGTTGCTTGTTTATCCCATGATCTATAGGGTTGTTTAATCATCCCAGGTGGTGCAGGATTTCCTCCATCAACAGTAGTGGTTGAGAATAGTGGTTAATAGTGGTGAATAATGGTATCACCATTTCAAGAACAGTGGTTAATAATAATCATAAATAATGGGAGAACAATGGGAGAACAATGGTAAATCATAATCAGAATATATAATGCTTATTCATAAATAATGGGAGAACAATGGTTAATCATAATCATAAATAACGGTTAAGAACACTGGGGTTAATACTACCAATATAGTTTCACCATTCTGGTTTAACAATAATTGTTAGTACTGGTTAAGAACGATATGGTTAATACGATGGTTAAGAACAACATGGTTAATAATTACCATGCTTAATCAAAATAGGTAATGGCGAATATTAGTCTTTGACAACATTTTTCAATAATGGATCCAACATTGTGATGCTTAGTGCTTAGTTCATGATGATTGTGGTCAATTGTTCATGATGAACACCAATGAAAACAGTTTAGTTTGGTTAGTTCATGACTAGCCCCTACATGGCTTGTGGAAGTCATGATGGCATGAATGATGAATCTATAATCTATACTGAATCCGTCGATAAGATGGTGGCCATGGTGTCTATGTTTTAATTGTTCATTATAAAAATTGGTGACTGTTGATATGAGCGAGTGTCTCATGATGATTAAGCGCGAATCATTCGCATGATGCTACCCCGTTCGCTTGTAAAGACTACCATGGCAGCGTTGTGGGTACCTCCATGGCTGCATACCATAGCGTTGGTTGCCATTCCCTTCTATCAGCAAAGAGCAGCCATCATCAATCAGTATCCTAACGTTAAGTATTATGATTAGCCAATTTTCCAAGATTACCACTCGTGATTTTCCAGCTTACGGACCATCATTACCTGTAGGTCCTTATTGCTGTTGGTTATCCGCCTCTAGTATTGACCGAGATTGACGGTTGATGAGAACCATTTTGGCCACTATCAGTCACCATTAAGCATCACTGATCCCCGTAAACTTCTGATGGAGTAGACTGTTTGTCTCAATCTTGAATGGGAACATGTTATCATATACAGCGTCGAACTAATCACTGGCACCCAAAAGTCAGGACAAACACAATTGCCAAAGGATTTTAGAGACGAGCATTTGGGATTAGCAAACAGCAACAACCTTGATATCAATGATTTGACGCTCTTGTCACTGCTGATTGCAACTGATTATCACAATCATGGCTTAGAAGATTGACAGTGTGAGCTTTCCGGACGTACCCAGTGGTGCCTTCTGAGTGATAATCTGCTAATGATCTGTCAAAGAGCTTTCCAAAGTGGATTGCTGATAGCTCGTGATTTTGGCACTTGCTACTCAACAGTACTAAATATCACATTCATAGTCCACTGGTGAAGCTCATATCTAGGGATGATCATCGGTTCAAGGTCAAACACGCGTCAGATTGCCGATTGGACATAATTACCCGGGTTCGGAACGCTACATTTGTGTTGCCAGCTGAAGTTCCCTTGCTAATTTCCCAGAGTTACCCAGCTTCTCAACCCCAACCCCTTGGTTATCCCTACTGAACCATGGAAAAAGCATTGTTGTAACCATTAGCTATCCCCTTTTATACCCGTTGATGATGAGCTTCCGGAAACTCTACCCCATTCGACCCCTATAATTGATGGTTACTGTACAACCAGGGTTTGCTGCAGATTTCCCTATCAACACTGAGTGTTGGAATTCGCTCACAGGCGGCCGGTGCCACCTTGAGACTGCTTGCTCTTCTTCAGGCAACAAAACCTGCTTGGCAAAGCAGGCGGCTGAACATTGGCAGAATGGTGATGTGGGGGTTCTTGAAATTGGGAGCCCAAGAAATGGATGGTTCATTACTATTAATGATTAATGCTGGATGATTTGGGGGAGTCCCCTATTTTGAGAAACAACCATGTTGTTTCATACAAATGGAGGAAATCATGGTTACCAAACTTGTTTTTTCTGACTTTGCTTGCAGTATTGCTTTTCAAAAGTGACTTTTAACATGTCATGACCAATATCGCGATACTCGAATATATATATATATATATATATGTATATATTGATGGTCATTGATAGAGGATGCATATCCGGATGGTACGAAAAAATCTGATGACTTGTTGCTGTTGCCAGGATTGCGGATACCTGCTGGGTAGGATATGCACCCAATATGCGATCATTATTTCACTCATTTCCATCACGACTCACAACTTCAACCAACGTTTAATTCTATGGCAGTGAATAAGTCAACGCCCGTGTCAAACTCACTCAAACTTATTATCTACCAATATCAGCGACTCTCAACCACGAACTAACAGCTTTCAACAACTTCAATCCCATGTGCCGTAACAGCAAGGAGGATGCTCAGTCATGTGCTGTCAATAAGCCCCTGGTTGAATATGGACACCCCGGACGTGACGAGCTCACCAAAAAGGTGCCCCCCTGTATGAAGCCCAGGGGGAGCTCCGAGCGAGAAATGCGAGCCAAAGGGGAAGCTGCCAATACGTTCGCCAACAAGATCTTCAGAAATCTTAAGAATATATATATATATACATACATACAGACATATATATATATATATGTATATATATACATACATACAGATAGATATATATATATATATAGAATCTAAACTTAATCAAAACCAATAATGATGCCAGTGATACGATTGGTTAACAATCATCTTTGGGAACTACTACTGACACCTAAACAAGCTAGCTAACAATGGTTTATGACCGTGGGATAACAATACTGTAAATGTTTAGTAGCTCCCACACGGTCCTGACCGAGGCGAATTTGTGATGAGTGGAACCACCCATTTTGGAACCAAAATGGGGAATCGCAAAAGCCAAGACGGCTGTTGCATGCATACATGGGTATCTGTAAAGAATTTGTGTTTAATCTATTGATTGATTACATCAGGTTCAGTTGAGGTAGATTACTGTGCGGACTCGTGGATCATACACTCGATTGCTTTTCCGAGTCTTGCAACTTCCTGTTGGATGTTCCTCGCCACTGCCAAGCACCAACATGGCGAGCCAGCTTGGCTCCCGTGAAGCGCAGATCGGACCATTGGATGAAGCAAAGTATTGGAAACATGGATGTGGCACAGCCCAATCTGGTGATGCACCTGATCCACATAGCCATAGACAGTAAATGTACACTTGTTGATACTAAAAATATTTTCGGGGTCCAAGCATTGAGTATCTCTGACCCAAAAGCATGTCTTCTTCCACCTTTCATGGCAAGGCGCCAAAGCACGCAAGCAACTCTGTCGACGCCAAAGCTCCTGTCAGGAAGAACGCCAGCAAGAAGATTGAAAATCTGGGTTTTGCAACACAAAATAAATGGAGAGTCACTGCCAACCAGCATTTCTTCAGTCATGGAAAATTTAGCAACGAATTCTTGGACAAAAACTGCAAAACTACAGGATTGATAGCTATGCTTCAGTTAGCTAAACTTTGCACACATACTCTCACATATCCACCTTGCAAAATCGAATGTTCATACCAGTCGAGCTGATCATGGTCAAGCTATGTGGATCATAGTCATTTATAAGAGCCGATGTAGTGGCTTGCAGATCCCTTGCTAAACCTTATTGTTTTGGTGGATGCATGTGCTTGTCTGTCTTGTGGTGGGTTTCGAGTCTATGCAATCAAACCTTATAGATCCCTTGATTAGTACACCAGAAACTCATAGATCCTTTCTAGATCCCTTGGTGGCTTATAGATCCCTTATAGATCCTGTAATTCTATCGCCTTACAAATGATTTCTTGCGAAACCTGAATTATGTCTACAGCTTAATCATAGATCCCTTATAGATCCCTTGATTAGTACACTAGAAACTTACAGATCTGTTACAAATCCCTTATAGATCCTAACCAGAGATACATGGCTGAATTAACCATAGATATAATCATAGATCTACAGAATCACAGATCCCTTCTAGATCCGTTGATTAGTACACTACAAACTAATAGATACCCCTTATTTAGATCCCCTTTACAAATCCCTGATAGATTTCCCCTATAGATATCCGCCACTAATAATCTATCTATAGTGCATCCCCTACAACTTATAGATCTCCTTTACAAATCCCTGATATCCCTTATAATTCCTATAGATCCTATAGATCCTAACCCCGCGCCGCTGCTCGAGCAGCGCCTGCAAGGGCAGGTTGTCTTGCAGCGGTGCGGAGGACGCCTCCGAGGTGCCGCAAGCAACCGCCTCATCCAAGGAGAGCCATGGGGGGTCATGGTGATATCTGTCACTTAGCATATGAAATATATGAAATATAGCATATGGTGGTTTCTCAAGTCACAGGGGTACCCCCAAATCATCCACTAATAGTCATTTGTAGTAATAAACCAGCTATTTTTGGGCCCCCTATTTTGAGAAACCACCATATGTGTATATATATATAAATATCTAATTATATATTGAATAATAGACTTGTTTAATCATATACACCCTTGCATACACTAAGCATATACATGGTGATATATATTGATAAGTGTATACATATTAAATATATGTGTGTATAAATCTATATTAGATAATAATGTATGTTACTATGTATATATGTTACTACGTATATGTATTACTATATATGTGTGTATATTGGGTATATATGTGTGTGTGAGAGAATCCAACCATACACGGACACCGTATGTATATACATCTATAATAGTAAATCTATACACATATAGGACGATATCCAAGAATAACAGGGAGGTGAAGCCACCAAGTATCATCAAACAAGAATCTGTGCGCATCCAAAAGGCGCACTGTTCAATAGTGAATTGAATGCCATAGCCCAGTCATATGTACATAGTCACTTGTCTATGCTTATACTCCATTTTTTTTGTTCTGGATGGCCACCGCCACGGGAGTATAACAATGGAAACATGCCAGAAACTTACAACTTCAAAGAATTTCAAGCCTGTGGTTTCCCAAGCAAGAATCTGAACTGTTGCAACCCCCCCATAAATGGTGACATCTCGCAGCCAGAAGCAGAGTCCTCCTGACCTTGTCTTCAAAGAGCCGCAGCATCGAGGGATTCCTCAGCCGCAGGGGAGGCTATGGGGTTTCAGTGCCGATGGGAATCAGAGCCGATTGCCTGCGATCATTGGGCATGGTTCATTTCTATCACCCTTCAGTTGGTCCATCACCGCAGATCAATGTGAATAGCTAACCTCTCACTAGTCAGATCATACAATCTCGTTGAATGGCGCGCTTCCAAATAGCGAGTCTAGGCTTTTCCTATCAAAACCAGCCATTTATGGCTGGTTTGTCCATCGAAAACAGTTGCTTGAGCCGTCAAAATCGCTCTTTGAGAAGGTTTTTGCCCATCAAACAGTTGTGACATCAATCCAAAATCACCATTTGGTGAACGGCCACTTCTGGTAGCTCAAAGGGCCAGTGGCCGGGATGGCCCCGCTCCCTTACCCGCCTCCCCACCTGGCCCAGCGCGCGACCCAACGCGACGCGACGCGACGTGTCGAGGGGCAATCCTTTGGCCTTGCAGATCGCGAGCTTCAGATCCAGCACCTCCTGAAGGTTCAGCAAGTCGCAGGCCTTGCGCAGTATCCAGGTTGATAGAAATCCAAAGGAATTGATAGGTGAATCAATGTGAATCATACCTTTGAATAGACAGGATGAATCCATATGGATTGATAGGTGATGAATTGATATCTACCATATCTAAAGATAGTTCATATTTTAATCATGATTGATAGGTGAATCATACCTTTGAATAGATAGGATGATAATGATGAATCATGGTTATAGTAATACCTTTAGATAGAATCATGGTGAACAGTACCTTTTGATAGGTGATAATGATTTGTAATAGGGTTTATGCTTGAATACTGGTGAATCATAGGTGAAGAAAAAAAGATATTCGCTAATAATCACAGAAATGCTGGATTAAATAACCTTAATATACAACAATCATAAGATTGGTTTCAAATCCGAGCAATCATGTAGCAATCATCCGTGTATTAATGTTTCTATGTTGGTGATAATATGCCAAAGATTCAAAGGGGAACCCAACAAGTAGAAACTGATGGGACTCATGGGGGTTCCAACTGGATCGGTGAGTGGGTGAATGAGAAGAATCAACTACTGTATTGCCTAGCCATGCAGTTGATACAAATTGGTCAGAATTATTCAATTGGCCAATGATTGGTTCATGATTGAACAATTGTAGGGAATAATTGGTGAATGATTACGCGATGGTTGTTATCCATGAGTAATGTGTACGTAATATTGTTTCTTTGATGGCTAAAACATGTATATTTGATCTATCAGTAGTAAAAAGGGATAATTATCAATGTTTAGTCGCAGTATTGTCAATAAGTAATTACCATTCAATTCAACTTACCACTTTGTTCCAGTTGTTGCTGAATGTGGGACTAATTATGTCCATTTCTGTAAATTTTAGGCAATTGACTGTACTAAGTACAACTGCTGAATAACATTAGATGCCGCCGCGTCAACACTGACAAAACCACCCTGGGCGCCTTGAGACAATGAAAGGGCTCACCGCCTTAGCCCAAGGCGAATGAAAAGAATCCTGGTTGGGTGAGGTTGGTTGGATGATGGTCTTGGGTGGATGGTCTTGGTTGAGTGGATGTTGATGTTGCTGGATGTTGGTGATTTTCTGGTTTGGGGATTTTCGAGCACAGAAGCAAGGAATGAAAAGGCCATGGGGCATAACGAAACAGAGACAACGATGATGGGAACTTGACCTTGTTTCGTGGAGGTTGGTAGTCCAATCAACATGGAAATGCCAGTCTCAGCCAGCCGTTGCTACGGGATGAGGTCAGCCTTTTACAGATGCATTTATGGTGGCTTGTTGCAGCCCATGACAACCCTGCAGTGGGTCACTGGCCAAAGATGATCCACAGAACGCCATCTTCCACTATTAGTCGTTTATAGTACGAAACCAACCATTTTTAGGGCCCCCTATGACTTGAGAAACCCCCCAAAGGGCTCATAAGCCATTGTGATATGCCAGGCTTAACATCCCGATTTGGCTCATGTCGAAACATTTCTGGGGACCTTGAAGCCTGGCATAGCTTTGCCCATCGTGACCCATCAGTCGATGGCCGTTTGGCGTTTCGGGAAAAGCGTGGGTGGTTTTTCATGGCTTTTTATAGGTGGGTGTTTCTCAAATCATTGGGGACCTTCGAAATGGTTTGCTACCATGATTAAAAAGGATGATTTAGGGGTACCCCTATTTGGAGAAACCACCATATGCGGGTGTTTCTCAAGTCAAAGTGAAGTGGACCCCTAAATCATCCTTTTGACTTGTCATTTATAAAGGAATAAACCAACCATAATATACCGTAGCTTGGGGTTCCCTATTTTAAGAAATCTCCATGTAACGTTACCCAAATTCAAGCCATATCCAACAGCACAGATTCACTGCCACATCCAATTAAAAGACATTCTAGGGGATATAAATGGGTATATCTCACAGAGCAGTTGGACCAACGATGTCGATGAAGACCATCTCTTGCTCAAGGGGGTGACTGGCACCAGTGGGTCTTAATATCCTTAAACGAAGGAAAGCTTCAAAGGTACCATATGGCTGTGGGTCAAAACCCTGTACCCCTGGTTCCCCACCATTAACCATTGTTTTACCTATTGTTACTGGTCATTATCCCCCATAAAGTTGGTTGGTTAATATTGACCCATAGCCATATTGGTGATCCAACCATTCTTTGAATTCCAATCCTTGCCAGTCATTTCACACCCCTACCATCCCAAGCCACAACGGCAGGCAGGTGATACCGCCTTCAGGGAACAATAACACCCCCCTGCCCATGAAATGTCGGTCCTTTCCACACAAAAACATGCGAATAGATTCGTGAAATGGTGTGAATCATGCTGAATATAGATTCGAATGTAGTCAATATTGTCATCATAATCATATGACATCCCAAGTCAATATAGTCCAACTATGATAGTCCAACCAAAATAGTTGAAAAACCTGATCATAGAGTCATCATATGGATCATATGTGCTCCCAAGTCAAAATAGTCATATGGTGGTTTCTCAAAATAGGGGACCCCCAAATCATCCACTATTAGTCATTTGTAATAGTAAACCCACCATTGTTGGGGGTTCCCTAATTTGAGAAACCACGATATAGTCCAACAAAAATGGGATCCTTTTCAACTGGCAGCATCCCAACTTCACCGTTTCGCCAGGCTTCTCATGGCTCCCAAAATCACCAAGTCTGCCATGTTGCGAAGGCCGAGACGTCTGGAGCTACCACTGGATCCGTGGTGGAAAAAAATTCTTCCGTGCTGACTGGGTTCCCTGGGGATCCCTAAGGAACACGCTGATTTGGCCAAGAATTCGGAGCGGTTGCTGAGCCATGTGCCGCGGTGGAAGCTTCAAGCATCACAGTGGAAAACCATGGAATCTTCATGCAGCCTGGCTGTTGGGAGGAACAGCGTGCTGTCAAAGCTCTCAGCCCTAATACGAAACAGCGGCGTGCATCGTGTGCGTCAAGATCTCTTGATTACAACAACTTCCCAGTAAATTTCCAACAATCCCTGTGACAATCCCCCTGAATTGAAGCCCAGAAACCCATAGAAACCTCTGGTTAGCTTCCTGCTACCAGCAAGGGTCAAGGGATCAGCCCCTCCTTCGGCGCTCTTTCACCAAGCCGACCAGTTGCGGATCGCCCTTCAAACAGGGATGCTTCACCACTTCACCGATCTCTGAGCCATCCAACCATGGGGTTGACCGTGGGGTTCACCGTGGGTTAAGCACTGAAGCATTGATACTGGGCCAGTTAGCCACCTCTCGGGGGAATTCGCGAACTTGGGAGATTGGAGAAGCTGATGAATCGGCGGTCATTTCGGTCATGGCGCACTGCCGGAATGCTTTTCTTGCAGTGTGGTGGGAGATCAAAACAGATGTTTTTGTGTTTTGAAAGGGGATGTGATGGAATATGGCTGGGGGGCAAAACCCTGTACCCCTGGTTACCCTATCATTAACCATTGTTTTCCCTTCAGTTTGTTGGTTGGTATCCCCCATGAAATTGGTTGGTTAACTGCTTGACCCATAGCCATATATGGCTGGTATATCCCCTATTATTAACCATTAGTCAGCTACTATTAACCATTGGTTGGTTGGTTAAGTGCTTGACCCATAGCCATATCAAAAATTGTCTGTTTTAATATGAAACGGATCGAAACTCTGGAGGTACGGTCGGCATCCAGAAATCATCGATGCGAATTCTGGGGGCTTCAACTTGGGTTTTTAAGCCGCGCCAGGCTTCCAACAAAAACGTGTACAACAGCGAGGTGTTTCTGTTGAAGAATCACCATCCATTGAGCTTGATTACAAAATGAAATGATGGTTTCTCAATATGGGGGACCACAATAATGGTTGGCTTAATACTATAAATGGTTGATAAAGGATGATTTAGGGGTACCCCTATTTTGACACCCATTTTGGTTGGTAACAAAATGAAATGCTGCCAACCATGGAAGAAAACTACTGTTGAACAGCTTCACACCGACTTGACCACCACTTCACCAAATGATTGACCACAAAAAACGGCCACAAGAGTCATTCATGCTTGCAACACTAGATATATTAATTTCTATTGATTGCAATTAAAGCTTACTTAAGTACCATCAATGGTTCTAGTAATGATTGCTGGCTATTGTTTTCTATTGATGGCATGTGCTTATCATGAGCCATTACTGAGTATGACACGTTAGGTCGTTTAACAGCTATTAATTTCTATTGATGGTAATTGGATCCTGCTTGATCATGACCGATTGTATTTTGTAGTATCCTTGGTTTCAACATTCTCTGAAAAGCATACCCTCTGGTGATCTAGCATAGCAGTGGACAATCCACTAAATATTGATGTTTTCCCCTGCGTTCTCTCTAAAATGTTTCGATTTTCCAGCCAGCCCTGCTAGATCACTGGAGCGTAAAGTATCATTTACCTAACTAAGTGGAACACATGCCATCATATGCAGCAGTATCGGATGCAACCAGGAACCTGTATGTTAAGTGCCAACCTCCCTCTGTTTGCTAAGAACAAGTTGATGCACAGCAACATTTGACCAGGTTGGCTGCTCGTCAACTGCTCACCATTAGTGGGTGGAGGAGGCTACACGCTGCCCTATCTGACAAAGAACCTTGGACAAAGACTTCCGCCGCAGTATTTGTGCTTAGTTGGAAGGAAATATAACTATCTACAATACGTGAATGCATGTGTTCCTTTATTTATTTATATATATATAAATATGTAGATATATACAGTATATACATTTATTTATATTTTTATTTATCTATGCATATAATATATATATATAGGTATAAATATGATATGTAATCATTTGTATATACATTTTGATACATACTTCCATCTGATGTACATCTGCCTTCATGCCATGACCGACCAACGGACGCTTCTGCCGAACCGACGCTTGGGCGGCTCAGAGCTTCTCGATGCGCACGTGGATGGGATGCGCATCGGGTAGCGTGGCCAAGGCGTCACAAACCACCTGGCTGCGCGGTGAGTCACCGTGGTTTGGCTGGGCGATAGCCTTGGGACCCGTGGTCATCCCTGGGGCTTGGCTGCCTTTGGATTCATCAAACCTTAGTCTGGTTGATAGATTAGATGTTATGATTAGATTAAGGTGTTATAGTTGTTGGATGTCATGAGTTGGCTCATAGTTCTTTGATTAGTTGTTGAATTTTCACTATTGGATGTTCTGAGTTGTAAGTTGATGCTATAGCTGCTTGCTGGTTTTTCACCACCCCGTCATGAAAAGTAGGCGCGTTTGTCAACCGACTAACCATTTCATTGGTTTCATACATCTGGGAAATAAAAATGTTTGAAACCACCAAGCAGTAGTGCTTAGTAACAGGGGGAATGCACTTGGCTGTTCACCATGGGGAACAAGCATAAGCGGCCGTCCCATTTTGCCGAATCATGCTTGGGGCAACGTTGCTCAAATGCTCGGATGTACAACAAGAATCAATCCACCAAAAATTTTGGATTCACTGTACGACCCCAAGGAAAAAATCATGCAATTCCCACAAATCATCTAAAAATGCCCATAGTCCATCGAAAAAATGCATAAATCAATCGACTCCCAATATCTTTCTTCCACAAATTCCGGTAGGGCTCCCACCTTCAGGGCCGCCGTGGCCCGTTCTTTGGTGGTGTGCGGCGGCTGGGAAATCAGCATGCCATAGCCTCGCCACTTGTCGTCCTGCAGCGGACTTCGAAGTTCTTGAAACTTAACCACAAACAGCCCGAACATCACGCAGGTAGATGGTCAAAGTGGGTGTTCTATGCCCAATAGTAGGTAGAACAACGATGGTGACCACCCTTCATTATGACAAACTTCGGTAGGGCTCAGCAATGACTTTTACCACCCATTCACCATGGTATATGAGGGTGCCTCAAACTTGGGGACCCAAAATAGTGGGTGGTTTATTACTAAACATGATGAATATGAAGAACGATATCTGGGGGACCCCCAATTTTGAGAAAGCACCAAACATACCAGCACAATCCTGGTGGATTCAGATGGTTACCACCAATTCACCCTGGTATATTGCTGCTATACATCAGAGATCACTGCGGTAGCACCACCTGAGTCATGAGATCCGATCCTCCGAGTCTTCATGCCAATCCTTGTTCTCCACCTGGTACGAGCAGCACATGGAAGCATGAAAAGAATGGCCAGCAAAAGTGGTTGATGGTGGACCATGATTACTGAAAAATTGTTGACGATGCATCATGCGAAGGTCAATGACTATGATTTGTAGTGTAGTGGTTACCTGCAAACCGGTTTGCAATTTGGAAATGGCGAGAATAAGTCGAGCATAGTTTGCCAAGGGTTGGCATGGGTTGTCCTTGTTAAATGGTGGAGCAACAAATCTCTTGGCATCTCCACCACTTTCGCAACCCATGGCCGTGGCTTTTGGAAGATCATTCAAAAACAAGTGATCGCTTGGGATGTTTTGGAATTTCACCGTCGTGAACCATCATTAACCATCATGAACCATCATTAACCATCATTTGTCATCACTAACCATCATTGGTCATCATCATTATTGGCGCTGACCCTTGCAATCATCAGCCCTTCCAACCATTTCGATCAAGCATTTTGAAGCCCTCAACCCACTGTTCAAATTTTGGATCGGCGACTTAATCATTTCAGCAAATCAAATTGTCGTAATTAGATTATCATTCACCCACAGAATACTCTTGTGAAGTGGGCAACCCATGCACAGTTCACATCAATAAAGCTCTGAAATGTTTTACGACTATTGGAAAAAAACTGAAATATATGGAAATAGCTAAATTCTATGGTAGATCACAAGCTAATTATGCTTCAGTTCGCTGGTGCAACAGATCTTCGCCCTGAGATCCTGAGCTCGGTGCATAAGCTTCGATGGTCATGAGGTCCAAGGTCTTGTCAGCGTTTCGCACCGACATGTTGAAATCCTCAGCGACCGATCAGGCCCCGGTTGTGGCTCGGGCCGGTTGTCTTCGGGCCAATTGTCGTGGTGTCTCAAGCCAGTTTGGGGACCCCAAAAAAATGGTTAGTTTACTACTATGAATGAATATCTAATAAACTGGATGATTTGGGGGTCCCTGATTTTGAGAAAGCACAATCTTGTATACACACGCGTGTGCAGAGGCAACACTGTACCAGTAAGAGTTTGGTTTGCCTTCGTACATTTGAGGTCTATAATCGAAGTATAACTCAATTGGCTGAAGTTCTTCATTGAATCCCTGAATGGCTGAACTTGCCACTCCACCTGCTGGGTCCTCCTATAACAGAAAAGCCATTTCTGCATCATCATGGTTATTGCATAAATGGCTTGCCAGTTGTCATCAGGTTGGTTCTTGCAGAACAGGCCATGGATTAATAACGAATCACAGTTGCTTGTTATCCCTCTCCACAAACCAATCTTAGCCATGATTAGTCTGGCTTTACCGCCGTCAACAATGACCAGCCAGGCTATTTTGCTTACAGTGCTGGGCAGATCAGGTTCCTCGGGTTGCCCGTGGCTCAATGCTATCGTGTGAAATTAAAAAACCTCGTGGGGAGTGGGTCAGATCCACCACCCTGATCTTCTTGGCTGTAAAGACCATGACAAGAGTCGAGCCGAGCTAGGATAGGTCGGTGGTACTGATCTGTATCCATACCCACGCGGTCATCATGGCTCTATAAATCCTAGGAAAACCTCACAAAATTTGATCGATATTGATATAATGTGTATACAGAGATTCGCATTGTTGTAGATATGCTGGTCTTAAAGGAGAATGTGAAACATTGGTGGTTTGTCGCCACTTTTTCCCCCAACTTCTATGTATCGTTACTTGTCTCTGATGTTCATAGACCAGGGCGGGAGAATTGGTCGGAAAATATTTACGCGGAGCAAAAATATTCATGGGTTAATAATCACCATTAACAATTACTGGTTGGTGGTTTCAACCCCCATCAAAAATATTAGTCAACCATCGATTTCTTAAGAATTACCATACTAGGGAAAATAAAACATGTTTGAAACCACCAACCAGATTACTAGTTGGGCTTTGACTTCGGGGAGGAATCACCAACCTGGCAGTTCACCTGCCGTCCTTATGATGCCTAGGCTTCACTCAAACCTCGGCATCGGTGGCTACACTTCCAATCAACCGATTGCCACACTGTGCTCTTAGCTCAGCACCAATACGAACTGCTAAATGAGTTGAGCGATGGCCAGTGCCAGTGGGTTCCAACGGAGTTTGCCAACCGGGCTGTCCTTGTGGAATGATTTGGTGCCGAGGCTCTCTCGCCTTCTTCTCGTATTTGGGACCTACCAGCCGCTGTGCGCCCTATCCACAGCATTGGTTGGTTGTTTTTGCTGATTAAGATACCTACGATCTCCTACTATAGGTGAAAGTACCGCCAGTTACACAAACAATAATTAGATTGTCACTAACCAGAACAACTGCAGTGTGCTGTGTCTGCGGCGAGAACATAGCTTTTACCAGACATCTACCAAAGCATAGAGCTGTGCACAAAATGTTGGTTTCTCAAAATAGGGGTCCCCCAAATCACCCAATATTAACCACTTGTAGTAATAAACCAACCATTCTTAGGGTTACTAGTTTTGAGAAACACCCAAATCAAGTACGAACATCGCTCACTTTAGTGAGTGGCTGACTGTTCTGCAGATTCAACTCCTAGACCAAAGTGGAACAAAAATTGCTCTTCTGAGTTGAGAAATGCTGGCTTAACCATTATCAACAATAAACAAGCTGGTTTAAAGTTGATAGCTTAACCATTATCAACAGTAAACAAGTTGGTTTAAAGTTGATAGCTTAACCATTATCAACAGTAAACAAGTTGGTTTAAAGTTGATAGCTTAACCATTATCAACAGTAAACAAGTTGGTTTAAAGTTGATAGCTTAACCATTATCAACAGTAAACAAGTTGGTTTAAAGTTGATAGCTTAACCATTATCAACAGTAAACAAGTTGGTTTAAAGTTGATAGCTTAACCATTATCAACAGTAAACAAGTTGGTTTAAAGTTGATAGCTTAACCATTATCAACAGTAAACAAGTTGGTTTAAAGTTGATAGCTTAACCATTATCAACAGTAAACAAGTTGGTTTAAAGTTGATAGCTTAACCATTATCAACAGTAAACAAGTTGGTTTAAAGTTGATAGCTTAACCATTATCAACAGTAAACAAGTTGGTTTAAAGTTGATAGCTTAACCATTATCAACAGTAAACAAGTTGGTTTAAAGTTGATAGCTTAACCATTATCAACAGTAAACAAGTTGGTTTAAAGTTGATAGCTTAACCATTATCAACAGTAAACAAGTTGGTTTAAAGTTGATAGCTTAACCATTATCAACAGTAAACAAGTTGGTTTAAAGTTGATAGCTTAACCATTATCAACAATAAACAAGTTGGTTTAAAGTTGATAGCTTAACCATTATCAACAGTAAACAAGTTGGTTTAAAGTTGATAGCTTAACCATTATCAACAATAAACAAGCTGGTTTAAAGTTGATAGCTTAACCATTATCAACAATAAACAAGCTGGTTTAAAGTTGATAGCTTAACCATTATCAACAATAAACAAGTTGGTTTAAAGTTGATAGCTTAACCATTATCAACAGTAAACAAGTTGGTTTAAAGTTGATAGCTTAACCATTATCAACAAAAAACAAGTTGGTTTAAAGTTGATAGCTTAACCATTATCAACAATAAACAAGTTGGTTTAAAGTTGATAGCTTAACCATTATCAACAATAAACAAGCTAGCTTAACCATTATCAACAATAAGCAACCCGATTTAAATGCAAGTGGATTCTTTTGCCTGGCAAATCTGCTTGCAACCACGATCAGCCTCACAGGTTGGCAGATCCGCGCCTATGGGATAGGTCACCACCACCGTAGCGGAGCGCCAGTGTTTCCAGAGATCCACCATGATCTTCCGACAGCGTTCCGCTTCACCACCGCGAGTGTAGTCGGGGTCCATGAAGACCTGGGCTGTTGGGGATCTTGAGCAGCCACGCATTCCACTTCTGAACCAAAGTCAGCACTTGGAGCTACAAGGTGGGCCCCCCAAACGTTATAAGTTGGTTAATAAGCCATTTAACCATGGTTATATCTACCATAACTAGTAGTTACCGTAGTTATGAGCCAACTTAGCTAACTTAGGGGGCCCACCTTGTATGTCAATTGATGTCAATCGCCAAGAAGCTACACCGCGCTGGCCGGCGTACTTGCCATACCTCATTGAGCCGAATTTCAAAAATTCCTGCAGCTTTGACAATCTTTGACACATCGCATGATTGACATGGCCGTCATTGACCCACATCCAGTCGACATCAGTTGACTATCTGGAAAACCCAGTGTTGGGCTCCCGAAACACCATGGACATAGCAAGCAACCAAGACACACTTCAGAGATTGATCCTGGCTTGCGCTGCACCCATCTTCGGTGGCACTGCTTCAAACCATCCTTGAAGATCAACCTTGGCACAGTGATGACTGGGGGGATCAACCTGTCAACGACTGGGGCAGGGCTCGTAGCATTCAACTTGTGCACGTGACTAGCACTGCACGACTGACATACCAGAAAACCATGAAGCATGGGTCATAACAACTTTCCTTGTGTGACAATCCTCTTCCAGCAAGCCTGTGAACTCAGAACAAGTTAAGTAGTAGAAAGCAACCTTCATTAAAAATGATGGCGTTGACACCAAGGAGCTCAATGTGTGGTTTCAACTTCGAGCTCCAATTCCTCACGAAGTTGAAGAGTGGACCAAATGCCGTCCGATTGTCCTGTGCGGGACGTTCTGGGACGTGCCACTTTGCTCACTGCTGGGTGAGTGACGATTTCCGTGGGATTTTTGAAACCAGGTTGTATACCCATGTATACCCCCACTAAGCAATCAACCAAGGATACTTTGCCATTGATCACTTGGACGTCACGCGGAAGTAAAACAGAGACTTAGCCCTCGAAACTTCAGTACTTTGATGAATGCGTAAGTCATGCTGAAGCCCGTTTTCCTTCGGAAACAGCCACCGACAAAGCAAAGACCATCCACCAGGGGTTCCTTGAAACGGCCCTTCCCCTCCCTCACTGATGACCAAAGTTGATAACAGTCCAAAGGTCCTGATGAACAGCACATGTCAGGACCCAATTTCCCAACCGACGCTTAGAGCCGTCCTTCCAAAAGAAGTTGCCCACCGGCAGGTTTAGTGAGGAAATGCTATGAGCTTGGAATGGGAAAACCTGCAGGAGACCGTGGCTTGCACCAACAATAGTCAGGTTACCGTGGGTTTCCTTTAACTATCCTCTGTCCTCCACTGCGGGGAACATTTCACTCATGTTTGAAACAGTCAAAAATCAGCCGCAACAGCTCCCCTGGCCCCTACCAGTCCTCCCAAATAGTCACAGGATCCTGTTCACCTCGCGTATGTGTGGGAGCCAAGGGGTGGCAGCCATGATGTTTGATCGGACCCGGGGGATACTTCCAAGGAACACCTGCCGCTCGCATCCGGTGATTCTGGGGGATACTTCCCTTGGGGATCTGAGCTTTGAGAGTTCGATAACGATGATCCATCACAACTCACAACTGTCTGAAAAATCATCAGGTGTTTGATGCCATGTGGCTCTCTGTGTTTTGGTCAAACATCATCCCCCAGAACATGCTCGTCAAAATGCTTAGAAACCCCAGTGATAAAAAAGATCTCACTGAAACCACCAGCAACCAGTGGTTGTGGCTTCCCCAAGCAGTACTGTTGGCTCTACGCATACCGCTATTGATTGTATGTACTACTACTGATGGCCGGCAATCATTGATTGTGCGCATAGTCTTGCAAGTAAGTGGTGCTTGGGTGTCGTATGGTAGTTTCTCAAAATAGGGAACCCCAAAGTTATGGTTGGTCTATTATTAAAAATGTTTAATAAACTGGATGATTTGGGGCTACACCTTTGTTTCAAGAAACTCCCACATTATCACGGTCAGTTTTAACCATTACTTGTACAATAACTGATCTATACTGTATACTCATATAACTAACCATCCTGTATTGTAAGGGTATGTGTCAAAATTATCAACCCCCAATATAGCCATTTATGATGGATATCTATTGTAAACCAATGGTTTTTGGGGTGCCCAATGGCTTGACCCACAACCAGCAGTCCAGGTGGCGTAGCAATCGCAAGGCCATCACAGTGGTGCTGGGCAGCCATTGGATGCCATCCTCTCGAGGATCTTTGCCAGCTCCTTCACATCTCAACGAGAGGCTAAGCCAACTGCTGCGCTTGAGCTGGTTTACTTCACTGGTTGGTACACACTGGTAGTAAGACACTAAGGGTGGCACACCTTGGTAGTTGGTATTTAATGGCTACCCAGGATTAATAAACCCCTGGTTGATGAACTAGGGGGGTTCCCATTTTAATGGAAAACCAAGGCTTTTAGGGGATACCCCCTATTAATCAACCAGGGGTTTATTAATCCTGGGTAGCCATTACACCAGTTGGGGACACCTTGTTTACTTAACTGGTTGGTACACCTGGTTGTGGGGCAGGCTGGTTGCGTCACGTTAGTTGAACCAAGGACACCAGCTGGAATTTCTTGCGACCCATCACTGCTATTCATCCCAGCAATGCTCGGTGCTCTGGTTGAAGGAAAGTCCTCTTCAAGGAAGTATGTTGCTTGGCGAACCCTGAGTTAGGGTTGACACATTGGCATGAGCTACTGGTCATGACAGACGTAACCAATTGGTGTTGAGTATGTTACGTTGTTGCAAAAGCCAAGAAACACTCCATGAGGATATCAACTCATAGTATTGGAAAGACCAAGAGGCAGTGCTGATATGCCACGAAGCATGATATTGACCGACCAAGAACGAGGACATGTACCAATTAGTTTTCCTGTAGCCAACGATGCTATTTGCAAAACCCGTTTTCTCCCGTCTTCGCAACACACTTCCACATCGGTCTAAAAGAAGAGTCTGTCGATCTTTGGGCTGCTGGCAAGATACAATCCGTGTCTTGATCTCTGAAACTGCATGAGAGATGTCTTGATGTATACTCGGCTGTCAGATTCAACTGGGACGACCATGCAAGTTACTCAGCTACTGCGGTCGTTGGATCCTACATGTACTGTTTGCAACTGGGTACGAACCATGTCTGGTACCATACCCACTGTTAGGCTGCGGTGAAGCAACCATGGCTATAGCCCGGCACAGGGGGGACACTCCTCCCAACACGTGAGGCAGCAGCTTCTGCGTCCTTCGCCGGTAACCTCAAATCCTGCGATATCATCAGAGAAGTTCCTTGGGTCGTCGCTCTCTAATCCCGGGGCTGCTTCACAGGTGAGCATAGCGGGAAGTTCCACAGGTACCACATTTTGCGTCCCAGAACATTGGTTGGCTGGGAATATCATAGCAGATATAGTATGGTGGTGAGAGACGTAAGAGAGCATGTCATAGCTGGCTGGTAATCGGCTATATAGGTACCAAGCTGGCAATTGTTCACAGCTCGCTGAATAATCAAAGCCATTTCCGAGATGTTTTACCTGAGAATGGAACCCCATTTTCAAGCCAACTATGTTTGATTGCCACTTGGGGTTCCATTCTCTCGCTGTTTGAAAGAAGCGGACAGGTGGGTTGCCCACTTGGCCCTTCCAAGATGCCAGGCGAACAGTTCAAACCTGGTAAATCCACTGGCTGCACAGAATCAGTACGGCCTAGGCTCAACATGTGCATTGCATCCATCCATCCTCTGACCTCTGGCGGCATGTAGGTGACATCTTGTTCGCGAAGCACTGAGAAGAGATCCTCGTCCAAGCTGGAGTTTTCAAGCAGAAATCGTCCAAATGAATTCCCTTCAGCATTTGGCTACCTCCTGGTAGCATTTGGTTAGACCCCTCCTGGTGGCTCCCCCTTTGAAGGGCTAGGCACAGGGTACCCCTGGCTCCAAAACACTCCAGAACCCATCCAACAGCCAGTTCAATTGACCGCCTGTGTCGGCCTCCCAAGGTTCCAAAGCTAGCCGAAGATGCACCGGAGTCGATTGATGTTTGTTTGGAACACCGTGGTTCTAGCTGTGGCCTCAATGTGGTGGCTTCTCAAAATGGGGGTACCCCCAAATCATCTAATATTAACAGTTTATAGCATTTTCAAAACCACCACTTCTGGGGTCCCTCATTTACGAAACCACCATGCTGTTCATTCCCCGAAAAATCCTGCTTCCCCAACATGAAAATCTCTCGCTGTTTCAAGGGATACCCCCATCTAAGGACCAGCTCTCTGGGGCGAACCTGACCCGCAAGCACAAGACACCGAACTGGGGATTTCTCACGTATACCAGCATTTACTTGGTGGCTTATAGATCCCTAGCTAAAAATATATTTTTAGTGGTTACATGGTAAATCCATCATATCCCAAAAACACTAAAAACGTAAGTCAGTCGGTATAAGCCATCCAGTTTATCAACATTTATCATCATTCACCACCATTCATCACAACACATAATTCAATCATTATTCATCACAATCACAAGACACCAACATCCTATGATAGCTCGAGCTACATCCTGACACCATCGGCTGTCCTCAGCTTTGGGCCACTTCATGGGCTGACGATCGTCGTCGACGTCGCGCATGCGCCCCACGTGGTACTCGCCCTCACCACCACAGGGCTCCACGTACCACACGGGCGACTCCTGCTGTTGCATGGTGACCATGTTCAACGATTAGGATGGGTGAACCAAAGATTCTGAATGATGACTATAATGAATTTAATCATTTAATGAATGGTCAATTTTGGGTGAAGAATGGGATTGTATATAATGAAACAACCGAAAGATGCACATATACTCCATAAGCAAACCAGTATCAACTTGGTGGGCCACGCAGCGAAGGCATCTCGTGTTCCATTTCTTTTTGGCGTCATTTGGCGCCAGTCTTAAGCTACAGTACGAAGAAATGAACCGGTGCAAAGCAATCACGACTGTTCCATCCTACTCCGGTCATTGTCATTCGAGTGCATACGCATTGTCTTCCCCTTCAATGAGATGAGCACAGCGCACTCAACATGGCCTGCAAACATAGAATTACCACATATTTGATCCGGAGTCATGTGTGGTGTCCACAAACGGTGCACTCCCCAAAATTCTTGACATCCCGAATCCGATCCCATTCTGATCTGTTTGGGCGGGTCAATAGGGCATCAATATTTTACGAAATGTGTTTGACTCCAGCATTGACCTAGATTCATGCTGGCCAGGAGTTCTCCCCAGCAGGTTCCCAGCATTAACGTCCGGGCTTCGTCCACAGGCCTTCTTTTCCACCTTGAGTTCCACGATGGTGTGCACCAAGAGCTGCTTGAAGATATCGCCAAAATTCCCAGCTCTGTATGCATGCCTGACAACCCATCTGGGTATGGATCAATATCAACCATCAATATTAAGCAACAATAATAGGGAAACCAATGGTAATGATAGGGGAACCAGGGGTACGGGGTTTTGACCCACAGCCATCTCAGCATTGCCGGCCGGGATGGAAACAGTTGACGCTGCATCCACGGCTTACATCGCTATGCAAACCGGCCCCGAAACGGTGCCCTGTTTCAGAGTCGCTGTGTCACCTGCTGGGTCCCGATTCATTGCTGGGGCCCAACTCATTGGATAACCTTGGGATATGCCAAGGGCTAGCGACCAACTTGGGAATGGCTTCGAAGCGAAGCCTCTTGGGAAAGTCTTGAGCCGTGAAGCAAACCCTTTAGCAATCTCCAAAGGTGAGGGCTTCACCCTCGAACGGCTCTGAACTTGGACCCCAATAGGAGATCATTCGCTGCAGTGGCACATTAGATGGTGAACGATGTTTCCTAATTCTTAACGATGATCGACTCATTGGAATAACCATTGTCAACATCGTTGCTGAACAATACGGACAGCTTTTAGCCACTCATGAACGATTAATCAACCCTTATCAAGCACTATCAGCCATTATTCATTAACCATGATTGACCTTGATTAACAAGATTGATCAGCCACTACCAACCACGAGTTATTCACCATTACCACTAATCAGTTTCTACTAGTACCTAATCAACTATTGCTACGCACTAGAAAGTCAATTCACCACGAAAGATTGACAAGCATCAGCCAATATTAAAGAATGATCAACCATTACCACTAGAATCATGACACTGGAGTTATAATCACTAGTTGTGATAACCTCTATTTATACCTTCCTGTTGCTAATCGTGACACTGCTTGCCTTTTGCTCATCACCCCGCCTCTGGAAGGTCTGAACCTGCGCTCCCGTGCGACGTTGAGCAGCTGGCAACTTGTCGATCGGCGCCAAACCTGGAGGTTCAGCGGTGCAAGTCACAACTCTTAGGGTCTAAGCATACGCAACCTGGTGGATTTGGTTTGCAAAGATTGGCTTGATAGTGGGTTGGTATTCTGGTTGATATGGGGTTGACCAGTGGTGGATATCTGGCTGCACAGCGGTTTATATTGGATTGATATTGGGCTCATACTCTGGTTGATGCTTCTTCCACAATCATGCAATTTCCTGGGATGTGGTCAATATTTCTCGGCCACAAACGATCAAAGGATCCTCATGCAACTGGTCAACACAGAGCATCACATGAGAATCAAATAGTACATCCCATTTGGGACTACTGACCGGTATAGCAGGTCCAATTTGCCACGGATGGCCAACATCGTCCAACATGGGCAGTCAAACCTTGCAGCTATCAAGTCTGTTCAGAACTTGAGGATGTTTATGGATGTTCACCAGAGTGGCCTGGCTAGGTGAACCATGGTTATTTCTCCTGTAAACTAACCTGGTCGCATGGAAAATCCGCCCGCTATGGGTGGTTTACCTTCAAAAAAATGTAATGTTTGATGATGTTTGCCTTCCAGCTTAGTTTAACCGTTGAACCGTTTCCAGCCATCATTAACCATATGATATTCCCGAGTATTGTAGGTCAGTTTTCCACGGAGGAATCACCCACCCCAATCGCTTCCCGTCGGCCTGGATAATACTTGGCCCACTCGGGAGTGTGATCGGCCATTCGCTCTTCCACCGCTGTTTGAATTTGCCTGGCAGCGAGCTGGCTATGGGTCAAGCAGTTAACCAACCAACTAATGGAGGATTTCCACCAACAATTTCATAGGGAAAACAATGGTTGATAGTAAGGGAACCAGGGGTACGGGGTTTTGACCCACTGCCAGCTGTGATCAGGATGTTATGCAAGCACAATTCCTCCAGTCATTGTGGCATCAAAATTCGGAACCCCCGAATCGCATGGCTAGGCTTACTGATGAAGAAGCAAAGTACCTTCGTCATCGCCAAGTCTTTTGCAATGTTTGATTTGCCACTGAAAGTCTCAAACAACAGGTACAGTATATCAAGGTGATCCCAAATGTCCCAAGTTTAACGTGGGTATGTGCCTGCAAGTCGCTATATCTCCAGTATTCTGCTCATACTCTAACATAACGAATCCTCGAAAGATCTTCATCATCATCGTCACTCCTCAACTATCATCATTCAGCTCATTGCCTAACTACCGGCTTATCACTACAGCCGCAAACTCACCATCAATAAGAATACCCCACTACCATGAAGCATCACTTGGTGCTTTCTCAGTAGCCGGGGTTACCCCTAAATCATCCCGCACGTATCTATATTAATAAACCATCCATTTCCACAGAGTTCCCAATGGCTTCAACCCCACTTGAACCACAGACTCCACCATTTCACCCAAGACTATGTCCAGCCATTTCACCCTAGACTCACCACATCCAACCACCACCTCCAACCACCTCCAACCACCACCCAGGGACCTCGCCTCTGCGTGGGCGTCTCGAAGGCTCGCGCACGCGCCAGGCCGCCCTGGCGATCGGTCACACGCTGCATCTGACCCTCCGAGGCCCAGCGGTCGTAGACCTGGCGATCGCGTGCGGAGCTGGGCTACAGATCTGCTGGAATCTTCAGCTGGAATTTTTTCGGCTAGATTCATATATCACCTTAGTAGGCGAGATTCATTTTTTGTAGGCTAGAAAGATGAATATATTCCTTATTTCATTTTTTGTGATAAGTAGTGAATATGAATCTTGAGCTAAGCTAGAAATGTTCCAATTGATATTGTAGATATATTCCAAATCACCACTTATATCTCATAGTCTAGGCTACAAATATATAAATAGTATTCATATTAATGGCCTGGCTATAAATTGGGTTAAAATATGAATGAGTATAAATTCATATTAATATGGTGATATGGACCGGAATTCAACAAGCTATGGTTGGTTTATTGCTAAAAATTGTTAATATGAAGGGTGATTGGTTACAGAAATGGTTCACATATGAAGTGATTTGGAGGGTACCTGTATTTTGAGAAACCACCATATACGCGAATAAGCTACAAATGGCTACAGCTAGATAGACTCAGTTTTTCTTTATATCCCAGAGAGTTTCCCGAGCTTGTGGGAGCTTGCGAAATCGCAGTTTGCTTCGGGAAGCTTGTGAAAAGTTTGCGCGGGTCCAGCGCGCCATTCAAGTTGTTCAAGAGTATTGTCCGTCTGAATGCTAAAGTGCTTTACCCGGAGTTTTGAACAATGCTTAGGTATAGAAAGGCAGTTGAGAATGCTAGATGATTTGAGGATCTAATGATTAAGGATTGATGACCAATGATCATGATCAGTGATGATGAATTATGATGATTATTGATGAATAATGATTATCATCGAGTATCTATGATTAACATGATCATTATATCTGCGTGACAAGAATGGATATGTAGATCATATGGACAATGATAATGCTGAATGATTAACATTAACATCATAATGACTGTCGATAACAATAGTGGAATATATGCATATATATGTTAGTGATAAGAAGAGAAAAGAGAATAATCAAGGGTCACAGGGCAATGGAATATTGGTGGATGGTCATGCACTGCTAGCGGGATAGCACTAACATTTGCACTTATGATAACAATCTCGTGGACGATAGTAGTGAATGATAGTGAACAGTGAAAAAACACTGGATATACAATAATTGTTGTGGATGCAGGGTGAACTATTTTTTGGGTGGATAAAGTTTGGTTGTTGGATAATCCAAGGATTCAAGGGATAGGAATGATGCGTAACTGACTAAAGTGGATGATGTAACGATCAGATCACATGAGTCATCGAAGGAAGTTTAGGAGCCAAACTTTGGACCTACGGAAAGTAGCAGCAGGCAGCCCAGAAGAAAGACATGTCGAGAGCGAGGGAGAAGTGCGTAAGTGACAGATGGGAGGAATAACGCGAAATACTGCGTTGTTTTCAATAATCAGCTTTGGGATGGTTGAAAGATGTTGAAAGCAAGGCTCGGTGAAGCGGCGGTTGCGGAGGTCTGTTGCGAAATCAGTTTGCAAAAGGACATGTCACTGTTGATCGAACCACATTTGGAAGTGAGCATCATAAAGAAATGATGGGCTTGCCAAGTCTTTGGACCATCAGCCTCCAGGTTTTTGAGTGCTTTTCTGTTTGCATGCTTTTCTGCGTGAAGTGTCATGGCATGCCTGGGCAAAGGAAGGAGAGAAAAACTGCAGTTCCTAAATCCGAGCAAAGGCCAACGAAACCCGAATCTGCCCTGGCGCCAATGCCAGAGACTAGCTCTTTGTTCCATGCACACCAAACAGATCCCGGAGAATAGGAGACTTCGACTCACCCACCCCTGTTCGCGAAGTCCACAATCATTTCGACACTAACTCAACAATGGATAGCGGTGCAGCTGGCGACAAGACACTAGCAGCCACCAGTAGCAACGATGAAAACAACAACCAACACCCAACAATAATCAAAGGAAGCTAAGATGGCCACAAGCAACTGGATCAACATGGATCAACCAGGACCAACAGGCCGTTTGTCACCTCCCGTGTCCCCACCAGCTCCCCAAGTCGCTCGCCTGCCCCGTCCATGGCGAGGTGAACTGCCCCTGTCGCATGGTCTCGGTCTCCGGAGCTCCGCTCTCCCAGGCGCCAGTCTTAGGCGTCCCTCGTGCGCTCAAAGGTGGAGGTTCATGACCTCAAAGATGGCCGTGCCAAGGGGCAGCTGGAACCTCCAAGGGAAGAAGCTTCAGATCATCGTCGTCGTCGTCGTCGTCGTCGTCGTCGTCATCGTCGTCGTCGCCCTCCTCCTCCTCCTCCTCCTCCTCCTCATCATCATCATCATCATCATCATCATCATCATCATCATCATCATGGTCATCATGGTAATCATGGTCATCGTCATGTTCATCGTCATCGTCATCATCATCGTCCTCCTCGTCGTTGTCGTCGTCGTCGTCGTTCTTGTCGTCGTCTCC
>VSDK01014243.1:148647-177389 GCA_009767595.1 Symbiodinium kawagutii
CATCATCGTCATCATCATCATCATCATCATCATCATCATCATCATCATCATCATCATCATCATCATCATCATCATTGTCATCGTCATCGTCATCGTCATCCTTTATCTTCCCTGGTATTGTTGGCTATCATCCCCTATAGTCAACCGTTCGTAAACCATTGCTTGGTCGGCATCATCAGCCATTATCAACCATCATCATGGAGCCTAACTGACCTGCGTTTTGGTTGGTTTGACCATAGAATTTGGGGTCAACCGTGCAAGGCAAGGAACATGTGGGTTGCTGGATCATCATCAAGCATTGTTGATCATTGATTAACTGCTGATTAATTAGTGATTGGCCATGAATTGTAGAGCCGTTTACTCATCACTAACCATCGTGAGTATCTTGATGGAGAATATGCGCTCACAGTGAAAACATGCTACTGATAGCTGCCTTTGGGCTCATGTGTAGCGCCGGGCATTGCCAAATGTCGCACTTTAGCCGCGCAAGGATTTTGCAAGAATCTACCGAAAAGTTGGGTTAAAGAACTGTTGTGGCCACTGGTGGTGAGTGATGGCTAATGATGGCTGATGATGCTCAATGATGGTTGATGATGCCAGTAGTGGTGGCTGGTTAACATTCACAACTGTAAGAATGCTTAGTGTGTTGGATGATGCTCGTTCAACCTTCACATTCCTACATTCACTGCTCTGTCCAGGTTTGACATGCAAACCAACCAGGAACGAAGAGGGATTTCAGCTATGTGCCTTGGGGTGATACTTGAGAATTACAAAGAAAAGCACGACGATGAATGGATTCACACTTTCGTGATCGTCAACTATGACCCGTTGGTAATATCGTTGCAAGTAGTCGATTCGTGAAAATATCTCATGAGAACCATGTTGCCATCATCAGAACTCAAAAGTTCCCATGTTTGATGGGTGAATGATCTACCACACTCATTAAGAATGTCGTAATACCACGCAAGCGATATGTGGGTTTGTCCAAAAGTGCACCCAAGAAACTGATGGTTTCCCTATAATAATACAGTAGCTATTGTTGGATGGTTAGTAGGGTACCACTATTGATGGACAACCGCATACACTGATCGGCTCTACGCTGGTGGTTCATTGATGATTCCTGAACAAAACCAGGTGGAACTTTCGGATGATGCAGGATCGGTGTGACTGAATAGTCTCCCAAAAGAAACGGGTCGTGATAGAAATGTTGATGGTGAAGTATGGTGAAATAGTGGACGGTTTTTGATGGTCATGAAAGGATACCGTCTTTATCACGTTATATCATCTTCAATGATGATGGGAGTGCGGGGATGGGTCAATACCATCCAAAACATGTTTGGTGAACATCCCCTCTGTTCGAGTTTGGTTTGGTCATCATGGATGTTTCAAATGCCCGGGACGCACAGCTACATTGGCTAATCCCTGCAGCGGCAGTTGACAACTGGTGGTTGATGATTGAGAGATGCTAGTCCAAAAATGTGAATGATGTTTTGATGAGGACCAGTTGGTAGAAACACTCTGTAGTGGTTAATGAGATTCTACTATTTATGATGATTTCTACTTTATACTAACACAAAATCATGTCTCATGAAAATAATGATGAAGATAATGTCGTAGTTAGAATAATGATTGCTATCTTATGACCATTATCTTTTTGAGATTCTCCCAAAAGGTTCTGATTAGGTGGAGGGAACTTGAACATCTGGGGCGAGTTAATCTTTAGTCGTATCCGAACAAGAAATGATGCTTTCCTTATCTTGTAACTATCCGATCTAGTCATGTATCAATACCTATCTTCTAGATACTTATATCCTTATCTTTGATATATTGTTATCAACTATAGGTATATCGGTATATCCTATCTGATCCTATCAGTCAGACAATAGTTTTCCTACAATCATTATCAACTATAGTCTATAGTTACATGCTACAATCTGATTGGTGGGTGGAAAACTGTAGGTACATCCCCTACAATCAGACTGTAGCATGTAACTATAGACTAGAGTAACTACAATCAGACTGTAGCATTACATGCTACATACTCCCCTACAGTAGCTACATCCTACCTGTTGTTTTTCGCAACCGACTGCCGCTTCCACCAGCCCACGAACGCTGCTTCCAGGAACGGTTCTGAACGTAGGGAACTTTGAATTTCTCCATCCGCCGCTCTCGTGCCTCCTGGGACGAGGGTGGTTCTTGAGCCCGGAATAAGAAAGTTCCTAGGTTTATAGTGGTTGATCAGGCTTCATGAGGCTTGTAACTAGTTATAATCATTTGTTCAGAAGGGGAGAATAACTAACATACTGTTGGTCAATTTCATAGGTTGATTAATTTGGGAGGGTACCATTTCAATGGGAAAACAGTTGGCGCACTTGGGGGATACCCCTACTAATCAACCAGAAGTTTATTAATCCGGGGTCAACATTAGTCTGATTGTGAGGATATACCAATAGTAAACGGAAAGGTAAGATATACATTAGCTATGGTATTTCTATCAGAATAATAAAAGCTCCGTAGTGGCCTTTGGTAATCAAAAGTGGCTGGCTGGAAAATGACCTATTCCTGACAGGGAGAGCATCGAGCTAAATGGTGGATTATCCAGCAGCTATGCTACACTACCAGAGGCTACCCTTTGCTAGATGAGCACCTTGCAATGCAAAGTCTATCCATAGAAACGGATGGAGCAACCCGGGGTTTTCCAACAAAATCCAAGGGACTTTTTCAGCTATCCAAGTAGTCTACCAAAGGGTGGATATGGTCATCCACCGAGTGAATCATTGTGAAAGCTGCGGCAAGTAATAGGCTTTACTACTTAAATGACAAACAATCTCCCGTCTCCATAATGCGTCGTTTAGGTTGTCAACAGTTGCATTCACATTTTCCAGCCATAATCGTCACCCAACAAAGTAGGAAAATCATAATCACAATAATCATGATTATGATAGATTACAATCATGGGTAATCATCGCTGAACAGAATTTAGGTATTTTAACAAGTATTCCTAGCATTTGGTTAGGCCACTCCTGGTGTACCAAGCTGCTCCCCGTTTAAAGGGCCAGCTCGAGATACCCCTGGCTCCAAACCATTCCTTCCCAATCATCAAAAAATCTGACAGCGAATGACGCTGCAGTTGGGCGCAGTGTGTAGTACTTGTCTCAGCGCTGGGCCTCCAGATTGTTGATGCCAAGAAGTAATCTCCAACCATCTCGAGCCAACCCTTTCAAAAGGGCAAAATGTAGGTGAACACAATGGTGGATTCTCAATATGAGGTAATTACTCAAAAAAATGGTTGGTTTATTACTGCAATGGTTCATATAAAGGATGATTTGGGGGTACTCCTATGTTGAGAAACACACATATATAGTTTCTGCCACCCAAAATCCCCAACGTGATGAACAGGAGACGAATTTGTTGCTTGGCTGACCATAATACATTCCCCCAAAATAGCACTAGCTGCATCGATGCCTTATTTGGTTCCTGAAAATGGTAGTGGCAAATTCAGTACGACCGTCAAAGAGACTCAAAGGTGCCGCCTTCAGCCAAGCCTTTTGGTCTCAGAATTTGCATCTACCAAATTGCTATATGACGATATTTCCACCCAAAAGCATGGAACAATAGGCTAAGACAATGGTTCGGAACAGACACTTGGAAGAATTGATGATGGTAGCAAGCCCATACGATCAAGACTTGAAGTTGTGAAAGTCTTGAGGGCCCCATTGAAGCATCCACCAGCAGCCAATCAACCTGGAGATGCTCATCATGGCCTAGACCCGGAACCTTCTCACAGCTCGCAAGCACCATCAAACATCAGCCACTATCAACCATTGATAGACATCAATGACCTTTCTGGTTGCTTGATAAACATAATTGATAGACATAAACATCAGCTTCCTTACTAAATCAACCATCTTGAGATCAATTTTCAAGTCCTCAAAGAGTCAGAAGCTACCATCTTTATCCAGCTGGCATGCCCATGATTGGACAGTAAACCAACCGATTCGCTGGCACAACCGGGAAGATCTCAGTGGCGATCAGCAGTGGGAACATCTACATGATGGTTCTTGATCTCCCGGACTAGGCATAGAGGTTCCAGAACCCAGTGGTGTTGCCTCCCCTTCCGGCGATGTCTCCTTCTTTGCTCGCTTCCTCTCTCGCAGCACCGGACCCGAGGGACCTGGACGAAGCGACCAAAAAGCGGAGTCAAACCCAAGCAGATCATGCTATCGACTGTGGAACCCAATGGTTCGCTTCACACATTCCAGGCCCACAGTTACTGGCTGGTGGGTGGACCACCCCTATGAAAAAATAGTCAACCAACCAACCATTTGTTAGTATGAATAGGGAAAATAGATATGTTTAAAACCACCAACCAGCAGGTTAATTCATCTTCAATGCCATAGCTCACTACACTCAAACGACAGCTCGGACGAGAGTCACAAATCTATTTTTCCAGCATCAAGTGCTGGTCCTACAATTAACATAACAATGATGCTTGATCATGCTCAAGAACAGTGGTTGATCATATTCAATGGTGATTCATCATGGCTAATAGTGGATGATAAGCTGACAAATTACTTCGGATAACAACATATGGTGGTTTCTCAAAATAGGGGTACCCCCAAAATTGTTTGCTTAGTGCTACTAGATGACTAATGAATTGATGAGAAACCACCATATAACAACCAACAACAGATGCGTCATTGCAGATCCAGCTGTTCGTCATCGATCTGGTGAAGAACCAGCTCCCACCGCTCGAGCTGGCAAGTTTCTTGTGAATGGTTTATTGCCAGCTGGATGTCCCATGCCGTTTCTTACACACAGAATCCGTGTGGTAAGCAAATGGATGTTTCTCAAGTCATAGAGGGCCCCCAGATCATCCTTTTCGAATAACTATGAATGAGTAATGAATCAATTTCTTGGGGTTCCCTATTTCGAGAGACCCCCAAATAGCATCAAATAGCTTGTTTACTGGGACATGATTAACTGACCATCACTGATGTTCAACAAATCCTTTCCTTGTGACTTCATGTCATGGGTACGACAAGACATCAGAAGCATCCGGCATGATGAAACAATGATTGCTGGATGAGATGATGTGCCCTGAGATCGGCTGTCACATTTATGGCACCCCGGCATCATCCACCCTGGAGAACGCAGATCCACCATACCTGCAAGGTGGGCCCCCCTGGTTATAAGTTGGTTAATAAGCCATTCAACTATGGTTATATCTATCATAACTAGTAGTTACCCCAGTTATGAGCCAACTTAGCTAACTTAGGGGGCCCACCTTGTGCCAAGCTTATCAAGATCAAACATTGTTTCGAACATGGTGGAGGTGTGGGACCACATCTGACACAAACCTGGGTCCAACCGAGCTGACCATCGTTTCGCCATCCTTTTCCCTGGCTGGTGGCTTCTCAAACTACGGGTACCTCCAGCTATCATCCAATTTCAACCAGTTGCAACAAAAAACCCAACTTTGGAGAAATCGCTTATCATAAAAACAAGTTCAACCAAGTAAGAATCTATAGCAAGAATAGTTTCAACCAACCATTCTTGGGGTACCCCCTAACTGACCGACCTTAGAAACCAACTGGGCCCACTGAACTGCCCTGGCGCTGCCGCGCTGCCCCGGGGCGCCTCCTTGCGTCCTCTTGGCTCGCAGCGCGGTGGCAGCGAAGGCGCCCAGGAAGCCTGTGCCCCGGTGACCCGCCGCGCAGCGCTGGTTGCGGCCGTAAGAAAAGAGAGATGTTGGAGATCTCCAAGGGGCCTTATCTGATGATCTGATGATAATATCTGATGAATAATGAGATCACAAGGGTAAGCCATGGCAGCCATGGGTACAAAGTGGGCCCCTCAAACGTTACAAGTTGGTTAAGATTCGCCATTTAACTATGCTTATATCTACCATAACTAGTAGTTACCCTAGCTATAACCCAAGTTAGCTAACTAAGAAGGCCCACCTTGTATATCTGATGATCTATCTGATAGATAATATCTGATGATGTGTTACAACTGTATGATCCATCTGATTGAATAAGGGCCTTGTGATCAGAATAGATCTAATATCGTTGTTGGAGGCCAAAAATAGATCTATCCTTATGATCGGAATCCACGTGGTATGATAAACTTTTTGATTGTTTGTTGTTGCTTTTTGTTTTAATCAGAATCTCATGATAAATCAATTTGGATTGCTTGCTTATTGATTGGTTATTGTGATGGCTATTGTTGATTGTTGCTGATCAGAATTTTTGTCGGATTATTGAAGGACAATGATCAACAGCCAACAGTACCGAACAATAGCTGCAAAAAAAGCAAGGCATTTTGATGACCCAGGGGTCTGGCTGTTGGCACGATGCAAAGTGTCACTGAAATCACCATCTTTTTGCCAGTGATGTGGCCATGGTTCTGGACCCTGCATCTCGACCCAAGAATAAACCCTACCCTTACCCTGGCCCTATCTACAAGGCTCTGAATGATGGTAAACATTCAAGGCATCCAATCGTATCACACAGAATGCTGGGAAAACCTAGAGATTTCGATGCGCGCTTCCACACCGATCCAATCTTTGCAAAGCGCATATCTGAGCTGCTGGCAGAATGCCTCATCTATGACGTCTATAGATGCTGCCAATTGGGGTACAGCCAACTACTCGAACCACAAGCAAGTAAGCAAGTAAGCAAGCAAGCAGGTGGTCATATCATGTCATATCCTACCATCTCGCATGCATCCTAATGCCACATTGAAAAAATGGTAAAGCAATTAGACTGGTCTTGTCCTATGGTCATAGATCCATATGGGATCGATCAATGCCACACAGAAATGGCCGGTTCCTGATTCTCACAACGCCTCAATGGATAGTTAGCAATCCAGCAAGGAGGTACCACCATAGTACAACCATAAAGATCCTAAAATGATTCAATTTGGAAATCTCCTCACCATAGTACCACCATAATCTCCGAGAATTAGATCTCATGGCGGTACTACCATGGCTCTACCAGAATATGGTGATACTAGAGATATATGGAGATATATGTCCACGATTATATCCATATATCTCTAGTACCACCATGGTATATATGGATATATCTGGCTCTACCATACCACAGATATATCTCCCAGTGGCTGCCATGGCCCCTGGGGCGCCACCTGCGCGGCCCAGAGAACACCAGCTGCCGCAAAGTTCCAGTGGCGCCGCGGGCGGGCGCGCTCGGAAGGCCGTGGAGGACCTGGCTACCGACCCTCACAACGTTGGAGCTACGACATGCATGGGATCCGGAACACGTGTATCTCTATCTATGGATCTATCTCGATCTCTATGTGCATCTATTGATATGTATATATATATATATATATCTATTTATTTATGTGTTATTTATTTATTTGTTTATTTATTTATTTAAATATCTATTTATTTATATGTGCATTTATATATTTATTTATTTATATTTGTATTTATACATCTATGTATTTATAATTGTATTTATATATTTATTTAATTATTTATAATTGTATTTATATATTTATTTATTTATAATTGTATTTATATATTTATTTATTTATAATTGTATTTATATATATATATATATTTCTATTTATTCATTCATGTATCTATTCATTTATCTATGTGACTATTTATCAAATTATTTTCATATGTATATCTATATCTGTATCTATATTTGTATCTATATCTACATGTATATCGGTAGCCATCATTGTCTAATGTATCTACATCTTCTTATTTCTATCTATGTATATGTGTTGTTCTACTGAAGGCTCGGTCTATGGTTCTATAGATCTTTCGATTTTGTCCATCCAATGGCCTATCTACTTGAAATATGTGTTTCTATTTGCACATTCGTCTGTCGTACAAATGTAGCCCTGAACTTGCCCCCGCCAGGGCATCCAAACCAATCGAAATCCTCGAAATTAGCCACCGCACCTACGCACTTTGCATACCAAACAGTCCAGAAACGTGCATCTTACTAATCTTTGTTGACGCCAATGGATCGTCAATGGATCGTCAATAGTAATACTGTATGTCAATCAATCCAACCAGTCACTATATATCAAGTCAAACCATGTCAGACATGGACAATTGAGCAGATCCCATCAATGTTGGATCCCATTAATGTTGGATATGGTCAGGATTTGTTATTCAGTTATTCTAATCATGGATAGTACCATAGAATACCACTTATAGCACCAATAGACCCCCTAATGTTCATAATCCATGGCATAGACAGAGTGACAAATGGTCCTGCATCGTGCAACTGGGTCACGGTTGCGCAGACGCGTCCAGGCCATGTCCCACTGAAAGTGGAGCGAACATGGGCCTGGAAGTGTGAGAAAATTGCGACCGAGCAAGGATCATTGGCGAAGGGTAGTGGGTGATGCCCATGGGTTCAGGATGGTAAATCACGACTCATTTTTTCCTTGATGGTTAATAGTGTTGCTGATTAATTGAATGATGCTTCCTGTCTGGTTCGCCATGATGAGTGATGATTATGTGATGGTTCCGACTAGGTAATGAGCGGCTAGTGATGGATAGCAATGGTTGGTATTGGTCAACCAATGATTCAACCAGGATTTCTAATGGTTAACCTGAGTGCTTGGGGAATCCAAGTTACCAATGCCAAATTTGGTCCACGCAGCCACGTGGGCCTGAAAAAGGAATACGTGCCCAGGGTGCACCGGCAGATCATGTGGCGGTGATGACGTTGTCTGAAACCAGAATGCTGCTTGCATGACAGTGCATGCCCTTTGAGAAACCAGCGATGGATCTTGAACCGCTTGATCATGTCGAGTAGTGGTTCATGATGGTTGATGATGGTTAATTGATGATCCTGATGACTCTTCAACCACTCTGGCTAGTAGTGGTTAGTTCATGTTGGTTGACAACAGCTAGTGGTGCTGCTTTGTTGTCATGCCCCTCCCCTGCACAGCTGCAGAGACAGGCAGTCCGTGTCTTTGGGACGGTGAGATACTGATCCTTCCAGAAAAGGACAACAATAGGAGAACAGAGTAGAACTGGTGCCGAATCTCATGCGGAAGTTGCTGAAAGATCAGTGTCTCAGTGTCATCGTGACATTGCACGCCTTCTTGTGACTTGATGATCAATCATGCTGAGCAAGGGCTGGTTGTGCCTTGATCAACCAGCCAATGGTTCGACTCAGGGTGAGTGATCAGTGCAGACCGTGGTCCATCACCAGGTCGGCTTGCTCGGGGAACAGGGCTGGAAACCACAATCATTGATGCCAGGTTGGTGGTCACATTATGAGGTAATCCCTCATAAGCCCAGGCAACGTGAAACCGCGAGTTGGACTCTTTCGGAGGCATTTAGAGTCTGAACCGAGCACAGCGCCAGAGGAGGACAGTTGGCACCAGCAGTATTGCTGCGAACACAAGCGCACCTATCAACGGTCCAAAGGAATCATGGCAAATCTGCAGCAAGACATGTTGGCCAAGGCCGACGACCATTGTCACTGCACTGGCCACCAGCTTTGGTAGAAGCGTAGTGCTAAATGGGGGCAGGCACCGAATCGCTAAGGTGATCAGGCTGAGCTGAATTTGACCGCTCATCAGGAGAAGACTCAGGCCCACTACCAAAAAGCCCAAAGTTGACGATGTATCTTTCTGCAACACCCTGGCAGCTGCGAAGTCCATCTGAGACCACAAGAGGGGCAAGCCTAGGAATGCCACCAAGGGATACGGACAGAAATGACCGCCGAGATGCGCACTCAAGGCCTTCCTGACCCGTGTCTGAACCAGGTGTTCGAAATCCTGGACCGAACCGAACCAACATCGAACACACTTCCGAAGGATCTCTCGGTCACAAGGGATCGGTTCCCCTGCAGGGTCTCGGTGGTCGCCTTCACAGCACATGCATCTGGCCTCTGAAAGGGAAAAGTTCTGCAACTGCTTCTGCATGACGTCGAGCTCTTTGATGTACCAAAGCAAGGCTGTAGCAACTAGCCAGGCATAAATACATGCTGTAAGAGCAAAGGCTGGAATCCGCCGACCCCTTGCGATGTCAGGGGGAGCGCGATGGAGAAGAGTGCAATGTGCAACGAGTTTGATCTTTGATCATAGGCGCAATCGGTCTTTCTAGTTCTTAATTGTTGTTTTTCAAGCGTTCAGAAAGCGACGTTAGGCCCCCATCCGCGGCTCGAAAACGAGCGATTTCGTGGAAATTGGACTGCGTTTAGCCCCTCAGGTACCCATCCGCGGATTGAAAACGAGCGATTTCGGCTCGAAATTGGACTGCGTTTAGCCCTGCCAGCGTGCCACGTGACAACACAGCAACACAGCCTCCAAGGTGCCAGCGTGTTACGTAACAACACAGCAACACAGCCCCCATCCGCGGCTCGAAAACGAGCGATTTCGGCTCGAAATTGGACTGCGTTTAGCCCTGCCAGCGTGCCACGTGACAACACAGCAACGCAGCCATGTCCAAGGCGCCAGCGTGCCACGTGACAACACAGCAACACAGCCATGTCCAAGGAGTTAAAGGCAGCAATGTCCAACGAGTTTGATCTAGCGATTTCAGCTCGAACTTGGACTGCGTTTAGCCCCTCCGCATTCGGCTTCTCTAGTCTATCTAGTTCTTATTTTTGTTGTTGTTCAAGCGTTCAGAAGGCGACGTTAGGCCCCCATCCGCGGCTCGAAAACGAGCGATTTCGGCTCGAAATTGGACTGCGTTTAGCCCCGAGCCAACCTGCCAGCGTGCCACGGCGTTTAGCCCTTCCGCAGCCAACGCGCCAGCGTGCCACGTGACAACACAGCAACGCAGCCATGTCCAAGGTGCCAGCGTGCCACGTGACAACACAGCAACACAGCCATGTCCAAGGAGTTAAAGCCAGCAATGTCCAACGAGTTTGATCTTTGATCATAGGCGCATTCGGCTTGTCCAGTTCTTTACGGAAGCAACCCCATTTTCTTATGCTGAAATGTTTTTGATGCGGTCAGAAGGTGACGTTAGGCACTGGCGTGTCCCCACGCGGGGCCTGAAAATAGTCGTTTTCGGCTTGAAATTGGACTGTGTTTAGCCCCTCCGGAGCCAGCCAGCCAGCAAGGCAAATCAAGTAGAAGTCACCAAGGTCCAAAAATGACAGAAGTTGTGCACAAGATGCGCGCAATAAAGTAGAACCGACTGACCGTATAAGCCCCCCTGCCAAGCCTTTTGGACACTTCTGCCCAGGGGTCGGCGGCAGGAGGCGGTAGCCTTTCAATTAGTAGAGGGCTGTCGTACGGAAATAGGAGATTGACATACCAGATCAGACAGTTCACCAGAAAAAGACCGACAAACAGAAGGGTCACAGACACCGGCTGTACCAAAAGTGCCTGGGTCTGGGGCCATCCGCTTACGTCTCACTTTTCAACGCTGATGGTCTGGGTCTTTATGGGTCTCCTAAGCCCCTAAGATGGGTTCATAACACCAGTAATCGCCACCATTGGAGGATCAACATGTCATGATTTCGCCCACGGCCTCGTCATCGTGCGTTTTGAGGAAGGCTGCTAATTCGAACTGACACCACAGCCTTTGGCAGTATGTCTCGTCCAGAACCACCAACAATCTTTTGGAATGCTTCCTTAGCAGCTTAGCATCATCTCCTTCATGTTCAATGAGGTAAACAAGGCTCAGGACATCTCAAGACTCAAACCAGACCTACATGTTGAGTTCTTTTGAAACCCTAATTCTGTGGAAATCTTGCAGCCCACTGCGGCAAACCAACATGCGTGACCTGCGGATTAAAAGAACTAAACCTCAAAATCATCTCAAAAATGACTGGCTGCAAATCAGCGTCAGGCAAGCACCGATGTTGATGACTCCCAGCAGCTTCTCTTTGAGATCGTTTTGATTGATGCAAATTCGGTCCAAGAATACCAGCTCCGGAGAACGCCAAAACATCCACACCAAACAGAAGCTCCCTATGCCTGACGCTGCCACAACCAATATAATCTCCATGCAAAGAAACTGAAAGGACAATTTTACATGATTCAATCAACCTATGGATTGTCTAACGACGACACTCCCCCAATCATTGGTTCCTCCACCAACGGCAAATTGAAATATATCGAAGTATTCTTGGTGAATTGTAAGGTACCCCCATTCCCGGATGTAATCAAATGAACCTAACATGTATTCTCGCAATGTAGCCATGTTCTAAAAGCCAACGGTGACATGCCATGCTGCGCTGTAACCTCCACGGCTGTCAACCTCCCCGCCTACCGACAAAGACCAGCTTCCCAAGCGCACTGTTTCGCCACCAAATCTTGGAGTTTTCTCGAAGCCTGGCAAGTACTCCAACGAGTAGAGCAGCATCAGGCAAGCCGCAGCCACGTTGCTCACCAGTACCGCAGGTTTCAAACGGAAAAACATTTGCAGGGTCAGTATCTTTAAAACTGATGACGCCTGCCAGCTATGAGATATGAAGGTGCTGATCTCGTTCACACTTCTGCTTGCGAAGTTCGCTTCAGCAAGCCTTCGGGCTCTGAGAACATGGCCTGCGCGCTGCATCACTCGATGCGCCGGCGTGGCTCGCAAGAACCTCTCGTCGGTCAAGACCATGTCTTTGAGCAAAGCCAAGAGCCGATCTTCGACGTCAAAGACATCATCAGCAAAGACATCATCAGCAAAGACATCCTCAACAGACTCAACAGATCTTGTGCTGGACACATCTTCGCTGGCCTCGCTGCATCCACTGCTTCTGCCGATCCTTTCTGCAGGTACTGGGGCCTCGACGGCCGTGACTTCAGTTGTTGGCTTCATGGCGCCGTCCCAGCTGCAAACTTCCGCAGTAGATTTCCATAATCCGTTTTTGATGTGGTGGTGTGCTAAGTGATGGGGTAACCAATAACCCACCAAAGAAACATAATTTTACTAGGAAGCCGTTGGTTTGGCGGGTACCACTGAGGCAAACAATTCTTGATCTGACCCAACGGACACAGGTCTTGATGAATCGAAATGCGGTCGGCTGCATTTAGAGTTGCATGGTGGTGGTGAATTCTGGCGAGCACCCGCTGAAAACAGATGCCACGGATACCTTGGTCGCACGAAAACAACTACGTGACCGGAAAGGAGATCGGAACCTGGAGCCAGCTGTGGCGCGGTTCCCTTGTTGGCAGTTCCCCCCTCAGCTCGGTGTAGTCATCCCAGCCAGGGATAGTAATGATGCAAGTCACTACTTGAGGGCCCAGGGTCTCAGCATTGCTAGCGTTAGCTCTGGCGAAAATGAGGCGTGGTCATAGCTATGGAGTTTGTTGATGAATAGTACTTCTCCATGGCGCTCCCAAATCCACCAGAAATTGGCATTTCTGCTGGGGAAAGTGCCATTTCTTGCACTGCGCACTGCTTACGGACCGTGTACAGTGCTTATGGACCCAGTGAAGCCATCAGTAGCTGAACAAACCGCGATGAACACTGGTTGATTGGGGGGCAATTCAACCACCAGCATTTTTTGTTGCTCAAAGATTACCACTGGGAACTGGTGATAAACCACAACTGGTTGGTTCAAGCACCAATGTTGTTACCTGTCATATAGCAATACCACCAAGGCTTCAAACACCGATGGTTCTTGCCAGTTGTTGAGTCTATCACCCAGTTGTTTACGTACCACCAATTGTTTACCACCAAGGTTTCAACTGGTAAACAAATAGCCAACTGGGTGGTTTTTTAACCCAGTGGTAAACCAGTTATTTACAACCCTAAACCCAACCAATTGTTTATCACCAAGGTTTCTTGCCAACCAGCCGTTACCTTTCAGTGCTGGCCCCCAAGAAATGCAACAATTGATCTCACTGAATCGCTATCTACAGAATTCGCGGCAGCGAATGATCATGCCCGGTCACCAATGCTTGTTTGTTGTGGTTGCTCAGAGTTTTGCTTGGGGTTCGGGGTTCATAACAAATGATAATGGATGTTTCCCAAAATAGGGGACCCCGCAAATCATCCATACGTAACCATTTTTATTAATAAACCAACCATTTTTGGGTACCCCTATTTTGAGAAACCACCAAGTGGCTAACGTGCATTTGGTGGCGAATGCAAGCAACCAAATTGCAGGTAACTATTGACATATTGATCATTTTTCTGTGGCCCAGTCGTTTCTTCGCGGTTGGTCTGGCTCAAAAAGGGACGAGTCAAAAACTCAGTTGCACATATATGGCAAAATCTTGGAAGATCAGTGGAAAACATCGAATCTGGAGCATGTATTGACGACCTTTTCATAACCAGAGAAACCCTCGGTATCACTTCACAGGCTCCGGGATATCGGTTTGTCAAACTCGCCGAAAGCCCAATCCCAATATCCCGAAGATTCACACTTGATTCATGGTCTTTATAAAGATTATGATTAATTATGAACAATTGCATATCAATAAACACTATGATGTCATAAATGATAAACAAAATGATATTTTCTCATCTTTCCTAGCACTTCCTGATCTGGACAAGGATCATCCACAGGTGGCCCACCCCCAAGGGTTGGAAACGACGAAGAAGCTTACAGAGCCCAGCTGAGGTCGAAACTTGCAAAATCCGAAGCGCTGAAACGTCGCGGCAGCTGCTTTGATGAGTTCTGGTTGATCTGGTGTCATAGGTTGATAGACCATGGTTATCCATGGCTTGTCTTGGCCATAGATTGTCATGACTTCTCTTTTGCTGGCAGTGATTCTCATGAAAAACGTGCGGGTTGACTTTGTTTGCAGGCTGATCATTGGTACTCCCCTGTGCCAAACAAGCCTACGCTTTGTGGAGCCAAATCAACCAGGCAGTTTATCATTCAAGTGGTCTTCAGACATCATCCCGCCCCCTGGAACTGGAAGCCACGGCATGCGGAACCGGTGAGCGTATCATGTCTTCAGCGATCAAGCGATCAGTGTCTCACAATGGCATACCTAATAAATCATCAGGGAAACCAACCAATTGGCTGATCCTGATTAATAGGGAAACTGCCAGTTTTGAAGTACACCATTTCTGGACAAACACATAACGGTTCATGATGGTCCATGTATGTGGACATATTTAGCTACGTTTGCCTAGAAAAATGACCCCCATTTAGGTGAATACCATAGATAAAGCCAACAGGCTCAGCATTGCATATATCCACGAAGCAACGGTTCTCATATTCCACGTGCTTGTTCGTAACCTGAGCGCAACTAAAAATTCACTTTTGATGGGATAAATCAAAATGCTGCCCCGTGCTCACGCTTCATGTTGGTGTATCCATGGGGATGCCCCTGGCGCATCCCCAAGACAACAACTGCCTTGGGGAAATCGTACAACAACAATCTTGGACAATGCCCAGCATTAATTAATGTTGTTTGATGGTTGTTGCTTGTTACTAGTGCTGTCAATTAATGTGTTGTTTCGCGTTGTTACTAAGATTACTAAGAGCCATTATCATGATTAGTATCAACTATGAATATCCCATAGTCGATAACTATTGTTGATCAATCACCACCTTAGTGATATGTACGTATCATGGCATGATGAGCCAATAATTCGTACTTACAGCACTTATAACAGTTTCAGACGGATCGTTAACAGTGTTAAGAATGGCAACTGTATCAGAAGCAGTTAACTACAGAGTGGTACCCCCCCTGGTTAGACCCGTTGATTCACTGTATACGCTATCTAAGTATAGTTAGATCTTCTACTTGCCTGGTAGTTACCTAAACGTGAACTCAGCTAGTGAACAAAGACACTCAAGTATGGTTGCCCCCTCTAGTTATAAGTGGTACTCGAATGTGAACTATCCAGTTTATAAACCATTTTTCAGTAATAAACTCCAACCGTTCTTGGGATCCCCTGTTTTAAGACACCGCCATATCCTCTTACTCAGTTATAACCCTATTGTTGTTTAACCATTATGTATTGTTGGCGATTATGCCCTATTATGAACCACTAATAATGCTTCTAACTTATAATTCCCATTTAAAAACCCTAGTTGTATCCTATCTATATAAGCCTATTTAAGCACCAACGGGTTGTTACAAGCCACCTAAGTATAGCTCTACCCCTCTAGTTACAGGCAGCTACCCAAACGTGAACTGGCTGTGGGTCCAAACCCCGTACCCCTGGTTCCCCTATCATTAAGCATGGTTTTCCCTATGATTTGGTTGGTCTTTATCATCCATTTTTGGTTGGTTAACTGCTTAACCCATAGCCAGTTACCCCATTAGTATAGCTACCCAAAGGTGAACTCACCGACCTCAGCGATCACCGGCACCAGCAGCCGCAGCGTTTTGCTTAGCGCCGTCGCGAAGGCCCAGGATGCAGCGGCCAGGCCCAGGTTCTCGAGCTCGTGGCTCCTGGAGGACCAACCCCGTGGCGGCCATGACGGGTGACACCGACCCGTGGTGCTTAAGATGGCGGCTATCTCCAGTGGATATGGTCCTTATCTATTCTTAATCAAATGAATAGTTGACTAGTCACTAATGGCTAATGGTTTCTGAAAAATTTCGAACAAAAAACATGGTTAAATGGATAGTAGTGGCCGGATGAATGGTCGACTGGTGACTTAATATGGTGACTATCGTTACCATAGTGTTCAGTATTCTGCTTAATGAATATTGTTGTTTTCTGGGTAATCACTATTCTGGTTGGTAATTAGTGACGGTGACTTATGGTGGTTTACATAGTTCTTATGCTGGTTCATCATAGCCAAGAATCTAGCCATCATGAATCAATCACTTTGTAGTGATTTATCACTAATGGTTTCTCGAAGTCTCCAAATAGGGTAAATAAATGGATGGTTATAAATGATTAGTGGCCAAATTAATGGCTAACTAGTGACTTCTGATTCATCGGGGTACCCTATGTTTTAATGGTTGGCTTATTACTTAAGACAATCATTGATGATTTCAGGGGTAAATTACAGTTTTTGAAAATGTTTCTCAGAATAGGGTTACGCCCGAATCACCCATGAATACGCATTTCTGATCCATTTTTGGGCTTCCCTATCTTCACAAATCACCATATGGTGATTAACACAGTGATCAATGTTCTGATTAATCAACGTCAATATTTGACGAAGCATAGTTCATAGTGTTAATATACTGATAAATGTTGGTGAAAGCTACGGTTAATGTTGTAGTTGTAAAGGGTTCTCACGCTTTAACACTAACCGATGGGTGTAATACAGGGCTACGCCAAAGCTCCTGAAGATTAGCTCCAAATTACGGCCACTAACACGATCAGTGTTCAATCGGAACAGGTTCTGATTTCTTTGTGCGGCTTAGCCGGAGAAATTATCAAAACCAACATAAGTTTTGTAAATGACTCTTCGCTGATGGTTACTTGATGGTTGAGGATTCTCAACTTCTGGTTGATTGATACTTAGCGATGTATACTGTGGATAATCGATAGTTATTAGATGTCATTTGTTGTAAGCTGATCGTCAATGCATATTGATACTATGGTTATGTAAGTAGTGTAAATGAATCACCTGACGCTTGACGTTCACAATTGTTTGGCCTGAGCGGGGCTCCTCTGCCGCACTTCTTTGGAGAGGCTCAGAATGAGATCGTCGTGCCTTTGCCCTCGAGTGCCACTTTGGGCACTCCAAGAGATGGTGGCGAAGGCCCAGATCAGGTTGCCTGGGCGGTGACACAACCAGCATGGTGACTATTGGCGTTTACGTGGGCTGAACTTTGTGGGATTTCGTCTCTGAAACTGTGTCAATATCTGTGGGTCTGTTCGCTGATGGAGTCCACCCTCAATCCCCCACCGTTGAAATTCTGCTGAGATTTCTGTGGGAAAACTGTTCTGGTTTCACTGGTTTATGGAGAACCTCAGTCAGGGTCCGATGCACAGGAGCTTTGAAAGGGGACAATCACTGACAACTGCACAATTGTCATGCGGGATCAAATCAAAAACAACAATTTGGTCAGACAGAAACCTCTTGCCTGAAAGAAAGGCACAGAGTGACCGCAACCTTAGCCTTCACAAACATGGCAGTGGGTCAAAACCCTTAGTCCCCCTGGTTCCCCATCATTAACCATTGTTTTCCCTATAGTTTTGTTGGTTATCCACCATTATTGGTTGGTTAATATTGACTCATAGCCACATAGCAACGTCCACCACAAACAGCGTCAGTGCGCCGGCCCAGTTACACAGATGCTGAGGCATCATGGCGGGGAGCTTCCTGGCGGAGCCGTCGAAGGTGCTGCAACGCTGATTCGTAGTGGCTGTTTGCAACCTGTTAGCATGTTAGACATAAAGTTCTAGGTTTTAACCTATTAGATTCACTAAAATGAAGTTTATAACCTATAGTTGTAGGTTTTAGCCTACTGGCTAAAGGTTCAAAACCCAATCTATAGATTCTTTGAAACCTGTATTCACACTACTATCGTTGGAATTCCTTCGTCATCTTTGGTGATTGTTGCAATATGCTCTACTGGAATGATGCAATATATTTCTGTATGATATGATTCAATTACTATACTATTGTGATACTGTGTAATTAGCATACTCATAGGTTAACACCCATACTTAGCTTCATTCACACTGGTATTCATAAATGCGTACTCAGTATGTACTCGTTGGTTTATCATTGGGAGTTCTGCATTTCTGAGTCCTAAGCAAAGTCCTCAGTTGGAAAGTCATACTTGAGTATACTCATTGGCATACCACATTAAATGCTTGGCCGATAATGAGGAAAAACGTATCATACCCAAGCAATATGATATACTCACTGAAATACAAACAAATAGATTCAAATCAAACAAACCGTACCAGTGAATGCTTCAGCAAGCTTCCAGGGTTCATGCTACTTCACGAGCATGACCCACAGTCCTATCAATATGCATCATGGTAATGCGGAACGTCAAGCCTAGTGTTTACCATGATTAACAGAACATCAATGATTTAACTCAGCATCAAGAAACCACGACCACCACTGACCATCATGAACCAGCTTGTGAACTATCTATTAACCATCACTAACCAGCTTGTTCACCACTTTGATGTGCACACTTAGTAAATGGTCACCAACCATGGTTTCCAGGGGTTATAAGCTACCTTACAAGGCAAGCATAGAACCATAAGCCCAGCTGCACATCCAAGTACCATCAATCACCTTGTTCACCACCTATTGACCATCTTTAACCAGTCTATTATGGTCAAAACCCTGTACCCCTGGTTCCCCATCATTACCCATTGTTGTCCCTATTGTTGTTGGTTATCATCCTCCATTATTGTTGGGTAATTTTGACTCATGCCATATTGTTGGTATATCCACTACTATTGTTGGTTATCATCCCCCATTATTAGCCATTAACCAGCTACTATTGGTAACCACCAACCCCCAGATAACCATGATGATCCTCCAGTCCCATACGCCATGGCGGTCCCCAGTGGCGCAGCACCGCCTTTGAGCTTCAGCCGCCAGGGCCACCATGATGGAGTCATTGGTCAACAACTGCACAGCGATGGCCTCAAACGTCAGCGTGGCCCAAGGTTCACCAGGGTCATGGCAACCGTGGCAACCACCATGGGGGAGACCCCCCGCCAGGAATCAACCAGGAGATAAGTTGATGACTTACCTGGTTGCAACCCCCCCTAGGGGATGTGGAACCTGGTTGCACGCATGATCTCAACCTTACGCAGGTTACAAGGAGGTAGGTTACTATTAGGTACAACCATTGCTTATTGAACGGAATGATGACCTGGAATAATCAAAACAGTAGTGGTAAAGTCCATAGGTTTATTGACTGGAGTACAATTTTCATAGGAGTGCGGAACGGCGAACTTGGGGGATACCGCCCTATTTATCAACGTCTGGGGTTTTGCTTCATCCAGGGTTGGCATTGGTGATGAACCATTGTAAGTGACGAGGTAATTCACTACCAGGTACAACCATTGCATCCAATTGAAAAGAACTACAAAATCAGTTGTTGAAGGGTTACTTTCCAGGATAGCAAACTATTTGTATGTACCCAGTGAACCCCAAACGCATTGGTAGCCAATCGGTAAGTCATGTGGGTTGAATTTACTGTTGAATTTACCGGGGGCATCTTATCGATATTTTGCAACAGTGCTTAATTGCTAAAAAGGAACTACCAGGGGATACGGTCCCAAGTAGCAACAGGATTTGTTTGAGAACGCATAGGTCCATTATGACATCATCGCTTCAGGATTACCATCCTACAAAATTGAAGACGTGCTCGTACAACGAAAAAAAAACAAGTGAAGTAAAGGCAAACAAATGATAACGATGATGAGAAACAATGACATGATGAGCATCACTCTCCCTGCCAACAGGAGCCCCAGCATCATTGCAGTGCTTGCTTTGAACTACCCTCCAATGATCAATAGAATCTTTCCCATGGTGGCTAATCCACTCACCCACCAGTCGTTTTTCACCATTATTGGTCATCAAACTCGCACTCACCATCATGAATCGCCATTGTGTAGACACGTAGTAACCATCATTAACAATCACTAAACTCGCATTGAGCATCGTTCACCACCATTAACCAGCAATGAACTGTCATTCACTATCGATCTTGCCATCATTGTGTAGCAGTCATTCACCGCTACCAACCTTTATGAACCAGTATTACCCCTTGTCAACCATGGCTAATCATCAATGCACCACTATGATTGCCATCGTTGATGCCATCATTAAGCACAAGTTCACCACTATCAATCATTCTGAACCACATTTACGCATCATAAACCATCACAAACCATCAGCAACCATCAGCGACTCTTAATTGACCAGTATTGCTGCCCTCATTAGCCATCAGTATTCACTATGAACCATCATTGCCCATCTTCTTAACCATTCATTCACCCATTCACCAATATTGCCCATGCTTAGCAACACTCCATTTCTTAATCATCATTAGCCATCAAACCATGAACTGACACCTTTCACGATCATTCACCTAAAAACCAAACCAATGTATGAACCATCAATTCACCACCATTTACTAATCATAAACCACCCACCATCACTTTAGCACCGCATTAAGCATCAACCATCACTTCACGAGCTTAGTTTCACGCGCGTCGGTTCTCACCGTTCAGCCGCCCAGGTACCCAGGCCACGTTGGCCAAGTCCTGCGCTTGAAACTGCGGCACCAACTGCTCCAAGTGAGCGTCTTCCAACCAGGAGGAGCCATGGCCTGGGATCGTGTGCAGCGGCACGGTGCAGCAGCTGTTGAGGTTGGTTGATGTTGGTTGATGACTGTCATACATGGGTCCATCATGGCTTAGCCGCATCCATTGGATTCTTGGGAAAATCTACCAAGCCGCAAGAATCTTCCGCAAGATTCAACCCAGCCCGTGATTGAGGACCACATGTTGGTTCAACCATTGATGAAAAGAATCACCATGCGCTTATCGTACAGTGAACCAATCGATGGTTGTCTAAAGTAGGTCTTATAGGTGATGAAATCTGATCCGTCACCGATGTGAATATCGTGCTTGAGTCCTGGTTCAACTATGGGCAGCTCCCCAACCTTCGGGTGGCCATTTGTGCCGCATCTTGGTGGGGCAAACTTTTCAAGGTGTAGACCATTGGTCTAAGGTGGCGTGTTCGTACATTTGTATATTCAAATGGCATATATGGTCCATGCAACATTTTAAAAGAATGATATGTATATAATTCATATCTATTTTGTACAGTATCATTCTTTGTATATTCATGATCTAATTTTTTTTAATATGTATATATGGTCCAGCGTTCCAACCCCCAACCGCGATACTGGTCATTTTTACAGCTGATGATGAACCACAACATATCCGAGAGTCCTGATCATCAACATGACTCACTGACTCACTGACTCACTGACACTCTCACTGTACAACTAGCCTCACAAACCCACCAAGTCATCGACGAACCAAAACCTTAGCAACCAAAATGGCCGAACTAAGGTAGGTGAATGAACTCATCTAACCGCTCAAAATAAGTGAACCTATATAAGCAACCAAACTCAACTGAACCCAAACGCACGCGCTGCCGTCGCGGCACCCACAAAGTGCCACGAGGCCAAGACCCAAGCGCCCACGGCGAGGTCCTGATATGCGAAGTCGGGCATTCCATGGCTCCAAATGTGTGTAGAATATGGCAATAGTGGTTGACAGTGGTAAACAGAGGTTAATGGCTCTTGGTGACTATTAACAATGGTCAATCATGGTTAATGTGGCAGTAATGGTGATTCATACTGGTTAACAATAATGATTATCAATAATGGTTAATAATGATTCTTAGCAATGGTTAATGATGGTTAATGATGGTTGATAATGGTTAATGTGGCTATTAGTGGTTGACAATGGTGGTTCATGGTGGCTCATGGTGGTTGATAATGGTTCATAATGATTGCAATTATTGTAAGTCATGATGGTTAATCATGACTATTAATAATGGTTGATCATGGTTAATGTGGCAGTAATACTGATTCATAATGATTAGTCATGGTTGATATTGGCTGAAATGGTGGTTCTCAAAAGGTTAATAATGATTATTAGTAATGCTTAATCATGGTTGATTATAGCTAGTAATGGCTAATAATGGTGGTTAATCATGGTTCGTAATGGTTAATACTGGTCCATAATGGTTATTGGTGGTCAATTGTGAGCTGGCGATATTTCACCGAGCAAGGACAAGTCATTATTGGCCATTGGTGATGGTGATTCCAAAACATTGGCCATGTTTGTCAAAAAAGGTTCCTTATGGTTTTAGACCATGATGACCAATGATGACTTCTGATATGGGTGTTTCTCTGAGTAAGGGATCGGCAAAAAATGTTGCTTTCTCACTACCGAAAGGTTACTATTGGATGATTTGGGGAGTACCCCTTTTTTGAGAAACCACAATATGTAGAGCGCCTACAACAGAGTGGTACCCCCCTGGTCAGCATGGGCTCTCCCATAAATATCTGGTGATGTACCATCAAATCATGGTGGGTTTACAATTAACAAAAAATGTACTTACATACATACGTGGTTTATGAATATGGAGCCTGCTAATCATATAACGAAAAATATGTACTTACATTTTTCCCCAGATAGCTGACAAGCTTTAAGGGGTTCTTACTTCTCCATGGTAGAGCCTCGAATCGGCGCTTTTTTTTGCCGCTGCTCTGCCGCTGCTCATGCTTGTCTCCCTTTGTCTCCCCTTTGTCTCCCCTTTGTCTCCCCTTTGTCTCTCCTTTGTCTGCCCTTTGTCTCTTCCTTGTCTCCCTTGTGGCTCTGGATCGGCGCTTTGTTTGCCGCTGCTCTGCTGCTGCTCGTGCTTGTCTCCCTTTGTCTCGCCTTTGTCTCCCCTTTGTCCCCCCTGTCTTCCCCAGATAGCTGACAAGCTATAAGGGGTTTTTACTTCTCTATGGTAGGGCCTCGAATCGGCGCTTTTTTTTGCCGCTGCTCTGCCGCTGCTCATGCTTATCTCACTTTGTCTCCCTTTGTCTCCCCTTTGTCTTCCCTTTGTCTCTCCTTTTCGGCGCTTTTTTTTGCCGCTGCTCTGCCGCTGCTCATGCTTATCTCCCTTTGTCTCCCTTTGTCTCCCGTTGTCTCCCTTTGTCTCCCCTTTGTCTCACCTTTGTCTCTCCTTTGTCTGCCCTTTGTCTCTTCCTTGTCTCCCTTGTGGCTTTGGATCGGCGCTTTGTTTGCCACTGCCCTGCCGCTGCTCATGCTTGTCTCCCTTTGTCTCCCTTTTGGCTCTGGATCGGCGCTTTGTTTGCCGCTGCTCTGCGGCTGCTCATGCTTGTCTCCCTTTGTCTCCCCTTTTGTTTCCCCTTTGTTTCCTCTTTTGTTTCCCCTTTGTCTTTGCTTTGTCTCCCTTGTGGCTCTGGATGGCGCTTTGTTTGCCCCTGCTCTGACGCTGCACATGCTTGTCTCCTTTTGTCTCGCATTTATTTCCCCTTTCTCTCCCTTTGTCTCCCCTTTGTTTACCGTTTGGCTCCCCTTTGTGTCCCCTTTGTTTCCCTTCTGGCTCTGGATCCGCGCTTTGTTTGCCGCTGCTTTGCCGCTGCTCATGGTTGTTTCCCTTCATATTTGACCTGTTGGCCTTTGTCTCCCTTCATGCGTGCCTTGGCTTGTTTCCCTTTGTCTCCGCTTTGTCTACCTCGTGGCTCGGGATTTTTTTTGTACACACCCTGGAAATTCTTGTGCGTAATGCGCTCGCTATCTGGGGTCTATGCTGGTGTAAGTATGGTTCATTGTTATGGAGCCTACTAATCATATAACATACAAAAATGATATACTTCATATAGCCTGTCAATGATATAACATTTACATATCCAAACATTTGTGATCTCCGCACCTGCATGACACACTCCATACTTTCACGTCAGCCACGGTCCAAGTTTGCGACGCGGGTCGTTGATCCACCGTCACTAGGAGGACCATGGGGGTGACCATATCTCCTGTTCCTGGTTATTTGTTGTGTTTTGTTCACTGGTTTGATTATTTTGTTATGTGTTGTGATTTATTCACCTAGATGATTAAACATGATGAATTCGTATCTAGTGTACATGTAACTTTGTTATGTGTTGCCAGTTGGCCAACCGAAAACAAATACTATCAAACACGAAGAATATCTAACTCCAACATAAACAACACCCGTCAAAAATCATTTGTTACTTACTACCATTCAGAATTCACCCACGAAGTTTACTAGTTGCTTGCGACTAAGTCAGGTGTTTTTCCGGCGGGTGGTTTCAACTCCTTTGACAAACATTAGTCAACCAACTATTTGTTCATAATCACTCGGCAAAATAAAAAAAATGTCCATCAAACCACCAACCAGGTAGTGGTTTAACCATTCTTGTTGGCTATTATCCCCTATCAACCACGGGTAACGTTTACAACCCCTGTAGTGATCAACCAGTTGCCTGGGTCGCAGGTCCCAGTTGCCCTGGCGCTCCGCCGGTTCCCCCCTGGTCCTGCACGCGGAGTTCCTCCGCTCTCAGCAGCGTCAAGCGCTCCAGGAGCTTGGGGACGAAGAGCTGCAGTCGAGTCAGCGACCAGGTGACCTCGCGGCTTGGTGGACAGCCCAGCGAAGGTGAGCCGACAACGGCTGGGGTAGATTAGTGGTTGATCAATGGTTGATTAATGGTTGATAAGTGGTGATTAATGGATGGTTAATGGTTGATTAGTGGCCCCACTTATCATCCGGCGACTATTGACTATGTATGACTATGTTATATCGACAAAGCACAACTTTGCGATGGCTTGAGAAAGCCTCATGTAGCGGCCTGTGCTGATCAACACAAGGTACTGATCAAAAACTGTTGTCCAAAGGTGTGGAGCTATCAGCACGTTCGTTCTGGTGCGAACATCAGGGGTTTTAGAAAGTCAAGGGTGTTGAACATGTGAATCTGAGGGGGGACGCACCTTTGATCGACAAGAAGTTGAGCTGCATTCCATTGAACGTTTCATTTCAAATCCTCGGCCAACAAAGTCGACTTTTCCAATATTCGGCCAGCAGCAGCCCCAACAGGAGGCAAGAATGATTGCCAAGAACGAAATCAAAAATTACAATTGTCTATGTTGTTATTCCTCAAAATGGCAGTTTCCTAGGCCTAAACATGGCTATCTTTGGTCTGTGGCAGCTTGTGCTGTTGCTTGACAGCAATGCATCATCCCCCACCCCAGCTGATTCACCTTTGGATGCGTAACCTCTATTTACCACCACAAATCAGCATGCGAACCATTATCAACCACCATGTACCATGCTGAAGTATCAACTACCAATCTCAATCAACGGTTAATCGTGATCACTCGCCATTGATCAATCACCAATATGAAACTTCACCAGCAATTCTTCACCAATGCGAATCTTAACCCAGAATCTTCACCACTACTCTTCACCACTACTCCTCACCACTATTCTTCACCACTACTCTTCACCAAGATTAACAAAGCTCATATGGCTGTGGGTCATATCATCACCGATGAAGCACCTGGAATCGCTGCGCCTGCACCAGCGTGGCCCTGCTTTCCAGCGGGCGCTGCGCCACGGCCAGGGCCAGGTCCCGCGCGCTGGGCTCGGACTGAGAGGAGCCGGGAGAGTTGGGCCAGCACTGGCTGCACCAGCCAGGTGACTAACCAGGTGACTCACTAGGTGACTAAGCAGATGACTAACCATGAGACCAGTGTGACCACATCTAGCCAACCCCATGTCTAAGCACTGATGAAAGATTGTGATTGTGAATGGCTTAAGTGGTGTTAGGCACGTCTAGTTTTTGCTTCAACTGCGGTTGATTGGTGCTGGTCAATGGATAAAGTAGTCAGCACGTCAGGGGTTACGAAGTATCAACTAAACAATCATGAATCAGATTCATCCAGGTTCAACTAGCACTTTAGTTCTCAAGGTGTTTAAGCTACGAGACCGGTAAAACTACTAAATTGGTTGATAACAATGAGTTGGTGCATTCATGAATGTTACTCGTGCAAGCTGGCCAAGCAGTTACTTGGCTGTTGTTGATTGCCAACTGAAGGACGAAACAGCTTCAACCATGAAACTACGGGCTTTCCAACACTTGCGATACTGTACAAACTTGCAGCTACAAACATTTGTGATGGTGCCTGCTGGTAAGCATTCAAAAACAATATTGGGGAGGTATGTTTTTTGCGGCAGTAGTTGAGAATTTCCAACATCTCAGGGGCACAACTACCTGTAACTATACCTGCCTATCAGATTCCATTACGGAGAGTTTTGCAAGTCAACTCATAGATGCATCCAAAGTCAAGCTAGCTGCGCAACCCCCAAAACTCCTGGTTTCAACACTACGAAGAAGTCCAGTTCTTTGGTGGTTTGGTGTAGTGATGTACAACCCTTTATGACCAGCCCCTGGGCCAAGGACATCCTATCCAGCGTGGAAGATGTCAGGGTGACAACCAGCTATACTACAAGACTTCTTAATCCAGGACCGCCAGGTGCTCAGCAGAAGTGATGAAATCATTTCGAAAGGAAAGTTCAGAGACACCAACAGGCAAAGGAAACCCGTTTCACAGCTGGTCCAACAGGTTCCACTGGTGGATACCCAGGAAACCCTAAGAAAGACCCTTGACACCGCCCGGTCCTCCAGAACTGCAGCCGCCCATGCGCAGCGCGACAAGTCCAGCGATGAAAATTCCGCCACGCGCTGTGTAGCTGCTGTCCTTGCCACTGGCGCAACGGTGGCGCCCAAACTGTGGTGACTTTGAGGGCTGAGTAGATCTATTGGATTAACAAACAGTTTGTAATTAGTTGGCTAATCGAGAATCAATAGTTAATAATGAGTCTGAGTAGATCTATGGCAACCAGCAATTTGCCAATTGTGTTGCGTATCAATTGTCAATGGAAACAAACCAGTGCAACTAATGAAGTATCAAAATCATAGATCTTGGTCATTGCTTAACAAACAAGTGCCACTAATCAAGCATTTCAACAACTGACAAGCAACGAACAAACCAGTGCAACTAGTCATTTCTACACCACCAATCAACCATTTCATCAGCAATGAATAACCACTGATTATTGATAATAAGTACTAATAAGCTGGTTAATTCACTGGTTTATAGCTGATTATTGATCAGCTCCTGGTTAATTCTCAGCTAGTAAGCACTACAGAAGGATTGATCAGCAACCAAGAACTCACCATTGATAGCCAGGTCTCAACAGCTGCGCCCCAGCCGCACCCGACGTCGCTTGGCACCACAGCAATTGCGCCAGATGTGAGGCGTCCGCGGCGTGGTGGTCCAGCAGCGCCCCAGTGTGGTGACCCTTCCGGAGGCCTCGAAAGGGAGATCAAATGAGACTTGTTTGCCTGGATGGATGTGGTGGTTTGTAGTGGGTTACAATGATTAATAATAGAGATTAATAGAGGATAATCACCAACAACAATGTTTATCATCCAAGATTAAGCATTTATGATGCTAAACCAGGGCTCCGGCTTTTCCTTTCCCAGATTGGTTTTTTCCCTTCCCGTGGGCCTCTACCTTCCCATTTGGAGGGGTATTTCCGCTTCCCGTCCAGCCGGCCTTAGGTTTCCCAGAAACGTTGTATTGCTTCCCATTTTGGTGTTTCCGTTGCCTGCAAGGATTTCCGTTTCCCGAAAACAGATTTTCGTTTCCCAACCAGAGTCGCTAGAAATGCGGCAAAGAACGAGAAGGAAAGCGTAGAAGCCAAACTTTTTCCCGACAAATTTTCATTTGTATATCGACATGGGTACAGATTGCAGCCAATGTCAACGAGCCGCAACCGTCACGAGGAACGTGTGAAAATAGTTTTTGAAAAGGCATGTGCCTGCTACTGGCAAACCAGTTCATTATTCTATTATGGACTTGCATCGTCTAAAGATGAAGCATTGCTCGTTGTTGGTTAAGTAGATGTATGTTGATATATGTAACTGATGGAAAGCTGCAAACGCCGAGACACAAAAATGCATTTGTACAAAAGAGTGTGAGTAGTGGTTGGTTCTCCTTGCAACGGCGACGTGTGAGTAGTTGGTTCTCTTTTGTACAAATACATTTTTGTGTCTCGGCGTCTGCAGCTTTCCATCAGTTACATAAATATCAACATACATCTACTTAACCAACAACGAGCAATGCTTCATCTTTAGACGATGCAAGTCCATAATAGAATAATGAACTGGTTTGCCAGTAGCAGGCACATGCCTTTTCAAAAACTATTTTCACACGTTCCTCGTGACGGTTGCCGCTCGTTGACATTGGCTGCAATCTGTACCCATGTCGATATACAAATGAAAATTTGTCGGGAAAAAGTTTGGCTTCTACGCTTTCCTTC
>VSDK01014243.1:177478-215689 GCA_009767595.1 Symbiodinium kawagutii
GCGAGAAATATTTGTTTGTCGGGGAAGGGGAACAACCACATCGGGAAACAAAAATACCGAGAGCGGGAAGGGGAAAACCACCAGCGGGAAGGAAAAATCCACCTTGGGAAGGGGAAGTACCAAACCGGGAGGGAAAAGTACCACGGGAAGGGTAAGTACCAAAATGGGAAGTGAAAATACTCAACCCTTCCCTGATTAATAATAGAGATTAATAGAGGATAATCACCAACAACAATGTTTATCATCCAAGATTAAGCATTTATGATGCTAAACCAGCCATAACTTGGGGGTACCCTTACGGCTTGAAAAAGCACCATACGGCTTGAAATAGCACCATTTGATTATGAACTCGCCTGGATACAGGCAAGTGTGAACTAACAAGGCTGGGTACGTGAACCAATTAGTTGACAATGATTAATGAGATATGATCAATTGACCAATAGTGGATAATGATTAATGAGATATGATCAATTGACTACATAACAGTGGATGAGTTTTATCTTGATGAATAGAGTATTTTTCCTTCAATGCTAGGGATTAAACTTGGGATGCGCGGTTTCACCTCGATTCTCACAGTAGCGCTGAGTGGATACAACCACAAGTTTGATAAAACCAAACGCTTGGCCTACGTTTTGATTGATTAACATAATCAAGTAGGGGATACACCAATGTGATCCGATGTGATCCGAATGTGATCCATTGTGCTCCAATGTCATCCATTGTGATCCAATGTGAGCCAAATGTGATCCAAATGTGATCTATAGATATCTATAGGATGTACCCCTTCCTTGCATAGGCACTTCCCCTCGCGCGCCTGCCATCAGTAGAGGTCCCGCGCCCGGAGCACCAGTGACGCTGAGGGCCCACAGCATCCCGAGAGTAGGTGGCTGCTGCAAGCCTGACAGCGGCAAGCCGTGAAACCTATGTGACATATCCATAGGTGGTGATTTCTCAAAATGGGGGACCCCCCAAGTTATGGTCAGCTGTTGGTGAATGATGGTGAATGATGGTTGCGATTCTGGTTTCTCACGGAGGAGACCCCAAAATGCTTGGTTTAGTACTATGAATTACTAATATGAAGGATGATTTGGGGTACCCCTATTTTGAGAAACCATAATATCCATAGCTGTTGTTGGAATGGAATTTTGCCACAAAATGTCCGCTTGGTGATGGCTGATTGCGCACTGTGGGTATTGCCATGACGAAAACGATGCAATTGCTGGTACTACTGTAGTCGACTAGTCGACCGCCGACCACTGCTGAGCAACACCATCAGCCACATCATTCCCCATCACTAATCATCATCAACCATTACCATCATCAATTGCCACCATCACAGGCTACGAACCAGCGACAGCATGATCATCCTCAAAACCGAACAAGAATCATCGAACAGCATCTGTTGGTTCTTAAAATAGGGAACCCCGAAAATAGTTCGTTTACCACTATAAATGATTAATCATGGATGATTTGGGGGTACCCATGTTTTGAAAAACACCAATCTTATCAACCACCATGTGCCCATGATTGTCCATGACTTCATGACCTTGTCCATCAATTAACTATCAGTCAACAATCAACCTGCCATCAATTGAACGTCATTTGAAAATCCTCCAAGCATTGTTTGACCATCAATAAACAATCAGTCATCCATCAATCAACAATCGACTAACCACGAATGGACCATCAGAACAATCACTTCACTATGAGTCAACAATCAGTTTGCATTGAATTAACACTGAATGACCATCAACCGCCCATGAAATTACTATCCATCCCCCTTTATGCAACATTCAATGAAGCACCAGTTAACCGCCAGCGGACCATCGCTAAAAAATCAATGAATCATCAATCAACCATCCATTGGCTATCATTAACCAACATCAACCATCACTAACCATCAGTTAACCATAGGTTAAGATAGCTTAAGTAGCATGCTTGATGTTGATGATCAACCTATGCTGAACCTACAGTATCATTAACCAACATCAACCATCATTAACCATCATTAAGCATCATTAACCTTCCCTTAACCAGACCTTAACCATCCCTTAACCACAGGTCAAGCGTAGTTCAAGCACCAGTTACCCCTAGCTCTCCCTGATCCCAGTCCCAGCGCACCCTCCACCATCTCAGTGATGCTGCCGCTGTTGCCGCGCACCGCCGCCAAAGCCCAGCAAAGGTTCGACAAGTCGCGGGCACTTCTGGCACCAGAGGCTAAGGCCTGTGGGATGGGGCTCCAACTTTGCTGCCACGGCAAGTTTCCACACCCCAAGGGCCATGTTATGTCGTTTGTTTACAACATAGCAGCCAAAGTAAACCATGGGGCTGAAGTTGTAGTTTACTCGGCCAAAGTTTGTTTACAAAGCTTGAGCTTCTGCATCTGAGAGTTCCTCAAAACTTATAGGCCCATAGTTACGTCACTCCGGACAGCACTCGTTGCTTTAAGCCATGAATTTTGGATACAATCGGATACATGATGTGGCAGGACCTGCCAAAAGGACTAGAAGGGTAGCTTAATAACAAACATGTGCGATATGTATCTTTCTACCAGCTGGTCGCTTCATTCCGTTGTGATTCCCTAACCAGTTGTTGATTCTAGATGGCAAAAGCCATGTATGCCAACGATGTCCCTCCGAAGGGTTGTTCGCTGTTCCAACGCCAATCCTCCTCCACCACCACCAGTATTGCTGGCTTCAAGAAGTGGGGTAGCCGCAGCGGTGTGTCAATAAAGCAAATGTGAGCAATAAATGCTTGACACAGAGCAATCTTGGTACACTGGGTACAGGAAAACCCGTTGAGATTGATAACCCAACCAAACTGCAAATTGGGGTAAACTCATTGATCTTGGTAAACTTTGCAAATCGTTTGACCTTCATGAACCCAATGTCTTTCCAGAGCTACCTGCTGGAAAGCATCATCCAACCATCCAGGATTCATGTTGAACTATCATCACGCATTAACTAACGCATTACTAATCATGAACTGTCATCCATCATTACATTATTAATTGTTGATAAAACCACTCAACCTCAGAATCATCATGTGTAAAACCATTGAGCCATTAACTACTGTTGATAAAACTATTACAGTAAACCACTAATTGTCATCTATTAAATCCTTAAACTAGTAATCATTAGTAATCAATGGATCAACCAGAAAACATCATAAAACAATATAAACTCATGAACCATAAAACCATTGGTGTTGATCAAACTTGCAGGTAAAACCCATCCCCAAAAGTGACTGGAGATCAACAGCTGTGCACCGCTGGCGCCTTTTCCACCAAGGCTTCCACTGCAGTGCATCTCCGGGGGCAGATCGTGGCCACAGCCTCAGTCAATGGGCACCCTGGTAGCCTTGGTGTGGGATGCATGGCATATACGTTTTGATGGGTCAACCATGGTCAACCTGGTATTCTCTAACCTGGAAATGAAGATAGGTCAACCATGGTCAACCTGGTAGTCCTCTAGTGGTCCCTAACCTGGAAGTGAAGTCAGCAGTTTTCATAGACCATCGGTGGATTGTAACCATGCAGCCACTACCAGAGATTCACCCGGCAATGGCTTCCCCTGCAACCATGGTTGACAACTTCCGGGAGCAGGATGAATCCTCAACACCTTCTGGCACCTTGGCAATGCCATCACCGTCAAGGCCAAGCTGCCCATGCTACGTTGGTCAGCTGCCTGCCATAGTGATCGGAATGGCTCCGGGAATTTGGAGTACAACGAATCTGTAAATCTAAATCTTGCATATGGCCTGACATGGCGTGACATTTGATATAGTTTGTGGTGATTGTGTTCCTGGGCTAAATACACCAAAGATTCTAACCGGACTCATGATGTAGATCTAAGACTCCTCTGTTTCCCATTCCTCGATCAATGAGCAGTCACAATTTCCCAAACCTGCTACTGGCTTCTCCTGGTTGGCGATTGGGATTACAAAAAAAAATATCAGAACCACACTTACAAACCAAACGATAGAACCAAACATACAAAACAGTCTCAGTACCACTATCAGCAATGATAAACCACCGTTTCTGCTTTGTTGCTGCTTGATCTCCCCCTATAGAATCAACAAGCCCTGACTTAACGTCCATGTTCCCATGGGGTCAGCCATCATTAATCGAATGGATAACCTTTCTTGTTGGTGCCCTGGTCGTTGCTCCCCCGTTCAGCAGCGCCTGGTGGACAGCTGGACCTGTCGCTCCAGCGGATGCAACAAGGTGTCCAGCAGTGGGGTGAAGGTCGAGGTGAACGAGCTGGCCTCGCAGTGGAGCCCTGGGAGACACCGTAGCCAACCCTGACCTCCCCGAGATCTGTCCCTTGATGAGGATACCTATCAGGTGATCAGGGTGATGCGTCTCAAGCCACTTTGGGAACCCCGCAGCACAAAATGGTTGGTTTATGACGATAAATGGTTATACTTGGATGATTTGGGGGGTCCCCTATGACTTGAGAAACCACCATGTTGATGTTGATTCATAGTGGTTCAGTGTTGGTGATGGTCTGATTGATAGTTAATGATGCTTGATGACTATGATGATAACTATGATGGTTTGATGAAAATGGCTAGTGATTGATGTCAATCATTAGTAGTGGTTGCGAATGATGACGTTGATGTTGATTCATAGTGGTTGAGACTGGTTGGTGGTGATGTTTGATAAAAACTGCACTTCATTGTTTTGCGCCCTGTTGATGGCTGGCTGAGGATCAAACGATGCTGCGCAAAGAAATGCTTGCTGGGTTCGTGAGTCACCCGACAATAAGATGGCCACACGCACATTTCAGCTCTAAACTTGTGTGCCCTCCAGCTGGTGCTCGACATGCAAACCCTAGGCAACCATATGATCGACCGATAAACACCACTTTTGGACTAAAGTAAAAAATGGTGAACTATGGTCCACTAGCCTTGGGTATCAACATGATGCGACACCACTTTTAGCTAACCTTGAACGGTCATTTATGGGGAACAAAGCTTTGATTGATTCACTCTTTGTAGAGGTGCATCCCACGTCAACAAGCACAACCATCACCAACCACTGGTCATTGTTCCCTCCCCCTGGTGTGATCATCATCGGTTATAAGCACGGCTCATGGTCAATGCATGTTATCCACTGACTATCAATACAATCGGTTGATGATCATGAATCATAATCATTGATGACATTGATGGTCATAATCATGTTACTTCCCTGGTTCCTAGTGGTGAAATAATGCGTCACTTACAGCTCGTTAATGGTCACCTGTTGAATTTCATGGTGACCAAGGTTGATGCGACGAGTCGCTTAATGGGGTGAGGATTCATTTTCCAAATGAATTCCAAGCTCCAACCAGCTGCATGAAGCTACGGTGAAGGGGCCACTCCTTGCGGGCTCCTGGCCCTACTCCTAGCCACCAGCTTCGTGAAGGCAGCTGAGCCCCCCAGCCGCCCACAGAATGCTGGCCAGGTCCATAGCCTTCCTAGACAGTGAAGTTGGAGGGGGTACTGGTGGTTGCTGGGTGGCATCTTAGTGGTCTTGATCAAGCTGCGAAAAAAACATCGGGCAGTCCTCAACCTGGAAGCAAAGTCAATCACAAGCAGCAAAAATGTTGGATTTTTCACCTCCAGGTTAAATTGCCAGAGAATAATGCAGCCTCATACTCGTCAATTATACTTGGCAATTGATGCTGGTTAGTCTAATCATGGTTGATGGTGGTGAATGATGGCTGCTTAAGTGTGTGATGGTCAACTCATATTCATCAATGCTGGTTGCCAGTTAGTCGGTGTTTAGCAGCCACTAGTGTTGGCGTTGGTCGGTGATTGATGGTTAATAGTGGCTCATGATGGTTCAAGGGTCAATGAAGATGGCTGATTCACTGGGTTGGTTGATACGAAATTCTACCAGATACCTTTGTTTTTACCACCGATTGTGGGACTTTACCAGGTCGATTTGTAGTAGTTTTTATTGGTGGTCGATGAAGGTGCTAAATCAAGATGGCGGATACATAGTGAAAGACGGTTCACGACATTTGAGTGGGTATTTGATGGATTTTAATGGTTCGTCAATGATTGGAGAGAGTTTTCACTACAGTAGAAAGATCGTGGTGTTTGATGGTTGATTGATGGTTCATTAAGACGGTACATGATGGTTGACAGTGGCTACTCATGGTGAACCCATGGTTTTTCACAACCCAAAAGAACGGTCATGTTGGTGACCTCCGAACAACTGATACGATCAGATCAGATGTTTCGTTTTTGACAACACGCCATGCAAATCTGGAGTCGCCATCTATATGGCACTAGGGACATGACGGCTCCGATGAAGGATGAACCAACGGTGACAATTTGACCGATTCAACCGATGCTCTAACAATGCTTCCAACTACGTGAACCACCTGGCAAGTGGACCGTACAGTCCTTAAAGGGTTCTACTTGGCTCCTGACAACATCTACATAGTGAAAAAACAGATTCCTACCCACAGATTCCTTAACCCAACGATTTCCCAGCGCCAAGGAACAGTTCCAGCGCTCTCACCTCCAACTCCTCTGCTATGAGCCTCGCTTGGACTTCTCCTGCCAGCTTTGAGACGATCATCCAAGAACCAGTGCTTCGATCATCTACTAAGGATAGACTGAGTAACCACCAAAGCTGACTATTGATGGTTCACTAATCGTTACCCACCATGCACTTATAAAACCACTAAATCACCATTAAATCACCACTAAGCTGACACATTAACCAGCAAATCACCATTCCCTGGCAAGGCAACCATGGCAGCCTGTCAGCTTGCTGATGGCCCAGAAGCAGTTCGACAGGCCCTGTACAGACATGTCCTGCAACCAGGAAAGGGGTGTTTCATGGCAGCTCACCGGTGCATGGTTGGTTGACTGATGAGGTTTAATGATCTATCTGTTACCCATCTCTACTGGTGACTCCATCTCTACTGGTGACTAATCATGTTACATGGTCACTGGAAATTGTCAGTTCTGGGGGGGATCGTTGAAGCCAAAAGATTTCAGGACACCAATGAGGGGGAAGGGATCGACTTTGGAAGTCAAGCAGTGCTGTGCAAACTCTTCGACAATTGAAATAGAACTGTTCGACTATTCGCCCTGTTTGTAGTTTGTTATTCGATATATGAATGTTTCTCAAAATAGGGGTACCCCCAAAATGCATGGTTTAGTATCAAAAATGAATATCAATAAACCACCATATACTAACGAGCAAAACGGACAATTGAAATATCATTCGCGCAAACAGCCGTGCGACGCTCTTTTGGTCTCCCAAATTTGTTCAGTGCGACGAAGCTCCCAGGTTTCCCTCAAGCCGAAACGTCCCACCATCGGGGAGGCGCACAAACCATGCGAAACGCCAGCAGCTCAAGGCTGTCCATACGATCATCATCCTTGAGAAGATAAATTGCATTCTTGGGATGAATTATCATGATGATTGCAACCATTTTGGCAATGGTTGGAATGATATCATGATGAGTTTGCACTGGTTGTACTAAGGCGTAACCATCACTTCCTTTTGACAATGAGTCAGTGATTCTATGCATCTTCCCAGAAATATCACTGCTAATTTGGTCCTTTGGTTTCCAATTCTAGGTGTCTGGCATGCACCACAATGCAGGAATCGGGTTTCTCCTCAAATTGTCTAATGACGAATCTGATGGTTTACCCCACTAAGCAATGAATGATTATCTACGAGTATTAATCATTGATGGCCTTCCAATGGGCTAATATCGAAAATAACGTTGCAAAAAACAATGATAATGGCCCATCTATTACCAGCCAACCATGGAATCGATTTCGGTTGCAACAACCACTAACAATTTCAAGAAAGAGATCTTCGCGGACAATAGGGTGGTTTCTCCAAATAGGGGACCCAAAAGATAGCTGGTTGATTGCTAACAATGGTTAATAGTGGATGATTTGAGGGTACCGTATTTTGAGAAACCACCTAGCCCAGCAAATTGATTAAAATGGTCACTAGCAGCCGCGTAACACTTCCATTTCTGCTCAACCATCCATGGACGGCGGTTCAGGCAAAGAAAGAAGTTGAAACCAACAATTGCTATCTATTCATGGTAGATGAAAGCAAACATTACCACGTTACTTTAAACTACCATATAAATTGTTTCTTCTTGGCCATGTAACTCAACAGCTTAGATAGACACTACTGAAATCTACTGAATCAGCCTTGATTCTTGGCTTCTCAAAATAAATAGGGAGAACCCCCAAAATCATCCAGTATTAGTCGTTCATAGTAGAAAACCAACCATTTTGTAGGGGTCCCAATTTTTGACAGCCGCTACTGAATAGCTTTTTCAAAATCGGGAACCCCAAGTTATGGTTGGTTTCTTACTATAAATGGTTAATATAGAGAATGATTTGGGGGTACCCCGATGACTTGAGAAACCACTACGAACCACACATTCTTCGCGTTTATCATGCGCTTTGTGAACCTTTGATAATGGAAACCAAGCACTTTGAGAATGGAAATCATCCATGATAGTCGTTTATCATAGAAAACCTAGCACTATTGGGGTACCCCCATGACTTGAGAACCCCCCCAGCCTTACACGTTCCCATCGACAGTTCCCAGGGCTTCGCTCCTTGAGGAGCTTTGGCAACTCCTTGGCCAACGCCGTTCCGACATCCTGCGCCAAGCGACCGGGTCACGGTGCGGGCGAGTCGATGGTGAAAGGACGGTTGATGATGGCTAAGTAATGGCTAAGTGTGCTGCTTGTGGGCCAACTATCCTGAGTACTTAGCCATGGTAGTTGATTTCATGGTAATGATAGCTAATGATTCACTGTGAAATGAACGAGAAACACAAGTAGAATAGTGGATGTGGGCGATAATGGTTGATGATATTCGTGCACTACGTAGAATTAAACAAAACTACAAATAATACAGTGTTAATGAGAGAGATTCGTCGTTTTGTAGATGGATTAGCTGGACGAACTGAAACAAATCTAGGAAACAAGAATAGTCACATGGATACAACCTATATGACCTAGCAATGTCCCAACATGGCCAACACTACAAACCGTAACATAGCAAAGCATACTACAGATTATGACAAACATAACCAGTCTATACAAAATGTCATCAACGATAACGATTTGATGTAACCAACAGGGATGCAACCAGCTTATTTCACCACACGTGGAACAGCCCTATTGAGATGGGAATGTTCGAATTGTCGCTGATTCCTGGGCCTACAATATTGCTGATCTAAGCCATGATGGGCAGCCTCAATGATCGTTTAGTTGGTGATACTGACTTGCCAACAGACTTAGAAGATGTAAACCACGCGTCGAAGTAAATTGGTTGGGCGAGAAATGGAAATATTCCTAGCAGCTTCCAAGGCCTATTTGGGGAGTAGTCAACTGGTTCATGGGGCTGCAAATCATCTACCCCACGCAGTGTTCCGAACCATGGGAAGCACAGGAACCACTGATAAAGGTTGCGTCGGGAACTGCCAAGCATTGCACCCAAGCCACTCACAAACGATTGACCTCTGTTGAGATAGAGTCAATCATTACAGCAAGTCTCAACAATCGGAATGATCAGCCTGATATCATTTGACAGTGGAAGCCGCCAGACGAGTAAATGGGTTTCTGACCATGTCATATCCGACAATGCTGCTTCTCAACTGCCCAGTTCTCATGCGCTTCAAGTAGAACAACCCCATCCCACCACCGGTGCCAACACAACCAAGGCCTCAGTTTGCGGTGCGCCATGGACCGCCACCGACCAAAGCAAGTTGGACAAGTGTCGTGCAGAGAATTCTGCCCTGGCCGGTTGAGAGTAGCAGTGGCGATTCATTCACAAATGTCATGTCAAAGTTGCCTGGTTCATCAAATACCCTTCCAGACTGGATTCAGCTAATTCCACCACCCCCTATGCTTCTTGCTCACATCGCAGTACAGTTGATGATCATCAAATTCACCAACTGGCTATTGATTCACCAACCAACTAGCCCTGTAGTGTTGCTATATCCCAATACTGCTGCTGTCGTCCTCTCTTTCATTGGTCATTGACCACTATCAAAGAAGCTACCAACCAACCCAGCAACATCACCTCCAAGCCGTGCCTGCGCTGAACCGCGTGCTCGAGCAACTGGCCAAGCAGGGCGCATTCAGCCTGGGGATACAGCTTTATAGCCCGGTTGGTTCCACTGGTGCCTCATTAGTGATGGGTGAACTGTGGTTTAGGAGCTGGTTAATGCTGGGCAACCATCATTCATCGATCCTAAACCATTGATAGTGGTTTAGGAGCTGGTAAATACTGTGGTTTAGGAGCTCATTGATAATCATAAACCATTCATTGATGATGGTATAGAATGAATGGTTTATGTTGATTAATGAGCTGGTTAAACTAATGAGTAGTCCATAGTTTGCTGATGGTGGTGTCACAATTGATACTCCGTCCGTCCGGCTGGTCGATCCAACGATCCAACCAGTAAGCAACAAACACCGCTGGGAAAATTGTAAAAAACATGTGTGCTTGTGTTTACTCGTGTTTACTCATTTATCGTTGATGGTTATGATACTCATTTATGCTTAATTAATGGTTCTGACACTCATTTATGGTTAACTGTTTTGATAGGGGACAATTGACTCATGGTACATGTTGACAATGATTGTCAAAAATGCGATAAAGCTACAGCCTAAATAGAAGTTGTCAATTCCATCTAATCCGTGGTATATGGCTGTGGGTCAAAACCCTGTACCCCCGGTTCCCCTATCATTAACCATTGTTTTCCCTACTATTGGTTGGTCATTATCCCCCATGAAATTGGTTGGTTAATATTGACCCATAGCCATATGACAACCACATCTGTCATCAGATCACTAGCGTCACTTCACCGTTGCAGATCTGCGACCAAAACCACGGTCCGACCGTCGAATCTTCCGCTTCCCAGCTGCCGGCACCTGTTGCAACTTCGCCAGGGACCAGCAATTAATCGCCTCAGTGGAAGCGATGGAGCTGTAGGGAGAGGTGAGCACAGGAAGGACCGAGTTGGATAGGGAAAGTGACCGAGTTGGATAGTTTCGAAATGGTTATTAGATGTTATTAGTTCATAATGGTTACCCCTAGGCACGTACGTACGAAGAGTATCAGTTGGCTTCGTTCACACCCAGCATATACTACGGAGATGGTCGGTCAGCACTCTAGAGTATATGCATCCAGTCAGGGGACTGTAACATATATGCAAATATGAATAAGCGACAGAGTTGTGGGTTTGGCATCCAATTAGGAGAGCAAACGTTTCTGCCTCGGTTGGCAGTCCAAATCGTGGCTTCTCAAAAAAGGGTACCCCTCAAAATCAGCCAATATTGACTACTTATACGGAACATATAGGTAACAAACCAAACATTTTCTGTATCCCCAAACTGGCTTGAGAAACACCCACTCATGCTGCCACAGAACCAACATCTCTGCGGTGAGCGATTCCGGCTCCACGTAGGACAGAATCTCCTACAGTGGGAGAGCCATCGCAACGGGATGACTTGGGCTATCACCAGCTGGGGAGAAACCGATACCATCAGAAAGCCATGGACCCTTTACGACTCATTTGGCGGTTTCTCAAGCCATACGGACCCCCCAAAATGGTTGGTTTATTGCTGTAAACGGTTCATATTGGATGATTTGGGGGTCCTGTACTTTGAGAAACGAACAAAAATGTTTAGTTGACCAGTTCTTAGGCAACATGGGGGAAGCATCAGGCTGAGATGGTCATTCTGGCAAGCATTCATCGCCATCTGTGGTTCAAACTACCTTGGTTTCAACCCTCCGAATGTATCCCTATGCTTCCAGTTATCATGAAAATCATGAAATAGGGGCTTGTAATTAAGGAACCCCAGTTGCAACAAGCTGGTAGTTCTACCAGCTGATTCCCCGATGGAAACTGCTTGCACGTTGGGTATACCACATGGTGTGAAGTTACCCAGGTCCAAGGCGGAGCTCGGCGGGCCGCCCAGTGACACGGCCCAGCCCGGTGGGGAAGAGATGCTGAATTCGTAACTTGTCATTAACAACCATGGGACCGCATGAATCGTCAGGCATACCACGAAAGAAGAATATGTACAACAGAGGGTTGGTTGAGCATTCCTAACATACGGAATTCGTAATTGGTAACTTCTTCAATGTTCGTAATTCGTAACATCAATGGTTCGTTGAGCAGTTCATACTTCTTTAAGAAGATGGAAATCATAAATGTGTTGGTTTCTCAAGCCATAGGGGACCCCCCAAATCCAATATTAGCCATTGTTAGCAAACCATTCATTACTTGCAAACTGGTTTGAGAAACCACCATGTTATCTAAATAAATCGGAATTTCTTCATACCTTTGTCTTTGAAGCCATCGAATTCACCGGTTGATGGTGGACCATCCTGTCCAGCTGGGACCCCTTCACCCCATCCTGCACTGGCTTCGATGCTTGGCTTGAAGCCAAGGATGCAATGCGGTGCAGTGAGGCCTGCAAAACAGGCTGCCACTGGGGTAAGCAGCAGGGCTGGAGCACTTCATGGTGAACCTGGTCCACTGAAGCTTGTGATGCTTAGTTCACCTGCATACCGCTGCTTACCAGGACTCCATAGGGCAGTGGGTCAAAACCCCGTACCCCTGGTTCCCCACCATTAACCAGGCTGTTTTCCCTATAGTTTGTTGGTTATTATCCACCATTAGTTGGTCGGTTAATATTGACCCATAGCCATATATAGTTGGTATAAATCCCCTATAATTGTTAGTTATCATCCCCTATTATTAACCATTATAACCAGCTATTATTGGTTATTGGTGGGGTTAATATTGACCCACAGCCATAGAATGGTGACGAATAGAACTTGTGATGCGAAGTCGACTTCGCCCGGTACCGTGACGTGGATCTGGTCAACATGGCGGGAGGATCGCAGCAGAAGCAGCACTGCGGCAGCATCCGGGGCCGCCTTGGTCGCAGCGGGCTACCACCCCTGCCCTGTCGCGACATGATCAGCTTAGCTATTCAAAATCCAAAACAAATCGGTTGAAGCTGTTTTGGTCAGGGAAACCAACACAGCAAGTACAACAAAAACATACCTGTTTTCTGCACAGAAAATGCCATGATGTGCAACTTTGGTACCTTGCTTGCACCTACAGCTGGCCACTGGATCAACGTTGAGCTTGGCGAAATATCCCAGCCTGGACCAAGCAACCTTGAAATTACGTCACAAGACGACCAAATTCGTCACAAGACGACCAATTACAAATAGTATCAGAGCGTTACTTCCATACTGCTTTGATGACTCCCAGCTTCTTCTGGCCATCATGGCAATGCTGATTGATGTATGGTGAGTCTAGGTAGTCTCAACCAACATTTCCCAAGAATTCAACATGAAGAATTCACCAACAATAAGCCATCAATAACCATCAACCGTGATGCCGAAGTAGCTGGCTGTCAAGGATAAATCGCTGGTACTTGACCATGACCATCAGTTCAAACACGTGGCTGTCCCAACAAACAAATGGCTGTGGGTCAAAACCTCTAGTTCCCCTATCATTAACCATTATTTTCCCTACTGTCGTTGGTTATCATCCCCCATGAAATTGGTTGGTTTACTGCTTGACCCATAGCCATATAGTTGGTATATGTCCCCTATAATTGCCAGTTATCATCCCCTATTAACCATTAACCAGCTAGGCTTCACCATTGTTGTTGCTTGGTGAACTGCTCGACCCAGCTCGCCAAATGGCTCCAACGACTCTCCACCGTTGGGTCCGGTCCGATCTGCGCTTCCCGGCAGCGATGTCCCTGGCGAGGCGCCTCCCGGCCGATCCATGCCGCATGAGATTGGCGGGAGGTCTCTTCAGCCATTGGGGACCCACAGGTTAGGAATCTAATCATGGTTAATAATGGTTAATGCTTGGGAATAATGGTTAATAATTATGGTTAATACTAGGGTTAAACAACTACTACAGGAATAATAATGGCTAATAATGGTGAATAATGTTAATAATGGCGAATAATGGTTGATACTAGGGAATAATAAGCAGCAATACTGGTTAAACAACTACTATATGGGTGGTTTCTTAAGCCATTGGAGACCCTCAATGTTTGATTGGTTTATACTATGGATGGTAGTGGATGATGACTGGGGGTACCTTTATGACTTGAGAAACCACCATATCTACACATAGAAGAGAGGTGATTGTTGCATATGTGGATATCATTTAATTTATGGGTATATCATGGTATTTCTAGAGATCATATTCTAGAGATTATTCTTTCAAATGAGTATAGTGCTCGACTTTACACTGATAGAATATACTGAAATATATTGAGTATAGAGATTGTGGTCTAGAGTAATTGATTGTACGTATCTATAGTTCCTTTACAGAGCACAGCCACAAAGGATCGTCCAGTTGCATGGTGTACCATCCAGAAATGGTGTCCGTTTCCCTACTGCCCATGGACTTGGATGGTTAGTTAGTAGGTACCACCATATACGCACAAACCAAAATCTAGCTATGATGCCATACATACGCTCATCTGAAAGCCAGAGCATGTCTCGCACATACGGTGCTGACCATCGAAGTTGGTGGCCCTTCTTCAGCTCAACAAATCACCCACATGTCCAGAGGACGTCTGGGAATGTAGTCATAGATCCGCAACAGACATCACCAGCCCACACCTACAATCAGCATCAGCAATCGTTGATATCCCTGATGCAGCTATATGGGTTCATGAAGTTGCCCCCAAGTAATGGTTTCTAAGGTTTCTTGAAATGTTTCTTGATAATTTGTTGCATATCAGATATGGTTTATAGAGTTTCTTAAAAAAACTTCTTGAAAATGTGCTGTGCTGCATACAGCTCTCCATTTCTCTCCCCGTTTTCCCTCGCCTCGCAGGCGACATGTAAGCACCATGGCAGTTATGAAGGCGATGGATGTGATGATAGGAGCTGCCCTAGCACGTACCCCTAGCAGCTGGCAGGTGGGTGATGTGCTTCAGTTTCTTGGACGGTGTGGCGCCACATGTGGTTGTGAAGCCGAGAAGAAGCGCTCACGGGGGTCTGGTTTCACTGCAGATTCGCTCACAAAACGATCTGTGATATCAGATACTCACTCATTCAGATGATTTCACTTCAAATTCACAGATCCTTTGCTATCATGAGACCTTGGAGTTGCCATCCTTTTGGCCATTCAGCGGTCATCCCTCGCTTCTTTGAGCTTCATCTAACACCGCAACGCGGTGTAAGGTGCGTTTCTTCGGACAGCTGCTGAAGCAACCCAGCAATTCCAACATGTACACGAGAGCGCCCAGCAGGAGCAGCCACCGGCCATGCATTCCACTGGTCCAAGCGAACCAGTTTTGAAAGCACAATAACACGGTGAGGCTTCCATGCAAATATCTCCGTGACATCCCAGCTGCAGTCTTGTCATGCATCATGTGCACCACTTTGAAATGACCATGTCCCAACTTACACATCAACATGTTAGTGCCAGTCGATAAAAGCACTGCTGGCAACAAAACAGGTACCAAGGCCCCCCAGAGCAGAGCAACTTCAGCCCAGGTGACCAGCAAACTTGTCTGCTGTCCATGTTCCAAGGATCGACTGGTACAAAGCGCGCCCCGCAACATGTAGAGCTGGCCATCTTTCAGGTACGACATGTGCCACCTGGCAAGTCCAACATAACTTGGGCAGCTCAACATGGGCATGCTGCGGCATGCTTTCCTGGAACATTTTGGGAAGGTTCATCCTGGGAGCTATTGGAACTGCCGATGGATGCCTAGAATTACGATACCAGACCTGCAAGATCCTTAGTGGATACCTGCACTTGTACTATCATTTGGATGGATACTCTCCGAGCAATGATGTTGACACGTGTGTTCGTTGAAATGAGAGGCTAGGTAGATATCAAACATCTTGGTCTTGATGAGATGTTAACAGACCAAGCATGCAAAGGCCGAAACAAAAACTCCCACCACCTCTTCTCAAACAAAAATGGTTCCAGCCTCTGATTCTATGAGAACACTAATTAGTTGGAACAACAAATTTGGGTCAATGATCGCCTCCACATGGTGATGATTGGCTGCAGAAAAGCTCTGGTGATCATCTTGGAAACCAATAGGGGAGCCATCGAGTCCACGATTGCTCGGGGACAGGCACTGTCGTTCCACCAGGAGTCTTTGGCTGAGCATAGATCTGCTGTGGGCTCCAGAAGTAGGTTGTCACCCAGGCTGATATTGAAGAGTTGATAGTCTGCTGTGCTTGGATCGCAAACCTCAGGGAGTCAACGACGGTGATTTTCATTCAGAAACCGCAAAAGAACACGTCACTCTCGCATCGTTCTCCCCCCAGGGTTTTGCAGGACAACCTATTCCGTCCCCAAGAATTTTATAAGTTTGATTGACAGGAAGAGAACACAGGTCATCCCGCCAACCATCGAAATCACCAAGATACTTTCCAGAAGTGGGTCCAGCCGTTCATGCAGTGAGTTGTCAAATATATGGTGCTCACAACTGCTGCCAGCCACATGGTCCCCAAGCGGGCAGCCATCAATAGCATTGATCTTCGTATGCCGGTCAGCTCCGAAAAAACTTTCACCACTCGGGGAGTGATAAACATGTCTATCAAGACCATGCTGGCTGCAGCTTGATAGTGGAAGAACTGCAACCACCAAGTGGATAAGCGCAAGGTGTTGTTGAAAGGAATGGCGCAGACCAGCGCATAGGCAATGGATGGCAACGACAAGATCACTACAATGCAAAACCAACAAACACTATAGATGGCTTTGATGGCTGTTGCAAAGCATCTTGTTTTACCAGATCGGCCATCTGTCTCCGACTGGCTCGCATCTTTCTTTGGAGCACCACGCAGGAGAGAGGCGCCCACAGCGATCCACAGCACCCAAATGATGGATACCAACCATTCCGACACGGCCCCGCTGCCAGGATTGGAGAAATGGCTGACAGTGGCAGAAGAGAAGCTGTAGCCGCACTCGTAATATCTGGCATTTGCACGATACATCCCTAGCAGAAACATGGCCAGAACCAACAAGACCACACCCATCTGAAAGAGAAACCTGTGAACTTTCGTTAGCTCGGAACCCGCTTGTAATGACACGATTTGGCGCCCGTTTTTGCCGTATAAAAGCACCCAGCACGCTGCGAATGCCAATGCCAGCACCGTGGCCCGTTTGAAGATCTCAATTGTTCGGTTGCTTGACACGTAAAGAAACGGTTGGTGCTCATCCGAATGTATCCAGCTGGGTAGTTGAGGGCTTCCGTTCCCCAGCATGTTTCCCACCAATGTGATGGAGCGCACGTCTTGGGGAAAGTTGGTGACCTCCTGAGGCAAGCTGCAGGAAAAGCGGTTGTTATGTAGCAGCAGAACAGGACCTCTTGCACTGGCTTTGCTGCACAAGCCGCAGGTTTTAGGACAATAAAATCCAAAAACTGAATGTTCAGAACAGGATCTTCCAAGAAGAACCCAGGGAATGGTCTCACAAGTGACGTGCTCACTCACGAAGGATACATCGTTCACACAATCCTTGAGGAGTTTGAAAGACGGAATGGGCCCTTCCAAACGGTTGGAGTGAGCTGAAAAGAATGTCAAATTGGGCGCAGTGGTCACTTCTGAAGGCAGATTACCCTGCAGTCGGTTCTGGTGTAGCGTGAGTACAGTCAGATTTCGAAGAGCCAGGAGACCGCCGGGCACGGGTCCAGTCAACCAATTCCGGTGAAGAGTCAGAACCTCCAAGTGGCCCAAGTGGCTTAGACAAGTCTCCGGGATTTCTCCTTGCATCTCGTTTCCGTGCAAGTAGAGGACCGTCACTGCTGCACCAAATCTGCAAATTTCCAGTGGGTCACGCAATCGATTGGAATGCAACAAAGCTACTTCCAAATTCGGAAAGTTTGTGCTTTTGGAAAATCCCGTCAACTGGTTGTCATGCAATGCGAGCAGTTGCAACTGCTTCAGGTTGCCAAGGTCTACGAAATGGGCCAGCTGATTATTAGCAGCCCTGAATTGCAGCAACTGTGAAGGGAGCTGTGGCAATGAGTTCAGTTGGTTGTTGTCCAAGGCTAGCCGATGGAGAAGCTGAAGACTTCCGATGGACTTCGGCAAAGTCCTCAAAAGGTTCGAATTCAAACTCAGAACTCCCAGGTTTCGTAGCTTTCCGATGGACTCCGGAAGTGCCCTCAATTGGTTATTATCCAGATTCACAAAAAAGAGATCTGTCAGCTGTGAAATTGATTCAGGCACTGAAGTTAGCCGGTTGGACTGAAGCGTTAGCTCAAATAAATTGCTGAAGGTGCCGATAGATTCAGGCAATCTGGTCAACTGGTTCCTGGACAATAGGAGAGAATCCACCCCTTGTAGCATCCCCAGTGTCTCAGGAAGTCTGTCGAATCGGTTGGACTCCAGATCCAAATACGAAAGGACATCCGAGCGATTCTTCATCATGGATTCGGGTAGGGCCTTGAGCTGATTATTGTTGAGCACCAGGGATTCCAACACCTTCAGCTGTCCCATGGACTCCGGCAAAGCAGTGAGTCGATTCGAATTCACTTGAAGGTGTTCCAGGGAAGCCAGGTTGCCCAACGACTCTGGCAGGGACTTGAGTTGATTGTGGCTCAAGTCCAGACTCTTCAGATTTCGCAAGCTTGGGATGGATGAAGGTACTTGACTCAAGCGGTTGTATGCCAAATATAAAAACTGGAGAGATGTCAAGTTGGCCATGGACTCCGGCAACGTTGAAAGCTGGTTGCTGGTCAAGTGCAGGTGTTGCAATGCAACCAGGCGTCCCAATGACCAGGGCAGCCAAGTTAAGTTGAGCGATCGCAGTGACAAAATAATGACCTGCTAGGTCTGTGTCAAGGAACATACCCTGCAGCTATCCAGTTATGAACACATTGCAGTGAAAAATTGATTGATTTGAGATGACTACTAGTTAATAATCAACAATCAACATTGACATGTATGGAATATACCTACAGTATATGGGATTACTGAATACCAACCATACAAGGATCAGCAGTTCACATCCGAACTCACTGTTCTGTTCACTTGGGGATTTCGAAAACAATGATGAGCTCGGATATTGATAAGACACGCAATGTAGTTGGGGTGCGCCACCCCCAATCGTGCCTGACCGTCACGACACTGAACATAGTTTTGTCTTGCGCAAGGACCAGCAACCGGATCCCAGTCGAGCTTGGCTATGTCAAAGATTTCGCGCAAGGCGTCCAATTCCTGCATAAAGATTTGGGTTGAAGCCGGACTCTTTATCCGAGGCATAGTCAATTTGGTGCAGAAACAGCCCTCAACACTGGTGCAAAGCATTTATCAACCATGAACTTCCATGATTTATTCCATGAGTTATTCCATGAGCTATTGTCCGTCAACCATGAGTTATTCCATGAGTCATTCCAGTTTATCATCCACGAGTTGTTCCATGAGCTATGCTACCATCCATCAAGCATGTTTTTTAGTTTCCTCACATCCCCATCCTGCGTGGGCAACGCCATGGCAACAGCAGCCCAGGTCGACAAGGCTAGCTGAAAGCTTATCATTTGTATATCCAGCAACTGGATGACGGTCCTGGATACATCTGAACAAACATGCTAAATAGTGGTCATAAGTGGCTCATAGTGGCTTTAAACTGGTTAAGTAATTGATAGTTCATGTAATGGCTTTGGAGCAGCATTAACCAATTTTGTGAATTGTATGACAAACATCTGGCTGGTAGTAAATGGTGCGAAAAAAAATGCTAGCGGCTCATAGTGGTTCATGGTATGGATATCAATATGTTATAGTTGTTGACACTTCTGAATAAATCCGAATGTCGTTACAACATACATGTGTTCACTGGTCAAAGGCCACTTGCTGGGTTGTGAATCATGGTGGGTCAGTGCTTCGGTTTTGATGATTGGTGAACGGTGGGTTGATGGTTGAGTACCAATGTTTGGTAATAGACTGAATAGTGATGATGCCTGCTGATGATCAATGAGAACTATTGATTGCTATCAAGGCAAAGAACTGTAGCGGCCAGCAAGCATCGAGCTGCGCACGCCATCAACTTTTGGGCCATTCATGATGACATGCCGCTGATGTCCATGAATCAGGGTGCTCATGTTGGAAAAGCCAGGAGCTTGGACTGAACATGTAAGATGCCTATTTCGAAAATGTTTGATAGTTGGAACTCGTTTAAGATACCTATTTGGAAAACCGTTGATATCTCAGAATATCTCAGATACTCCATTCAACACGCTTTTGATGGTTCTTCGGCTCCGCTATGCTCTTAAGTGGTGCTATGTCTCCAAACATCGCGGTGGCTGGGTGGTCACCTCTTTGCTGTCAGACCTTTGCTATGGCTTGGTTTGTGGCTTGGTTGTCAGGCTAAACCACTTGTTGCTATGCCTTATCCTAGTTGTAGATATCCAAAGCCTGTGGTAAACATTGAGTACCAGACAAAAAAATCGGTACATCATCTACTAGTGACTAGTTGGTATCCAGCATTCTTCTGGTTGCTTACTATCACATACCAACCATTGACCATCATCGCCCTTACTACAGAGTGGTACCCCCGCAACCTCACTACATCGTGGGACCCCCGCAACCTCGCTACAGAGTGGTACCCCCCTGGTTAGATTCTTTGGTTTAGATTCGCCACCATCATGTATAGCTATATCTTCAATAACTGGTAGTTACCCTAGTGAACTAACCTAAGTTAGCAGCCCCTGGGGGTCCCACAACCTGTACTCACCAGGCAGAAACCTGTGACTTTGGCGACATCTTTCCTTTCGCTCGGTGCCCTTTCGTCACCATGGTGAGACATCCACATCGTGAAACAATGCATTAACTTAGACAGGACTGATCTGTTAACTGTTAATACCAGTAATGGTTCATGACCAGTAATGATTTAAGGATGGTTAGCAAGAGTGATTAGATGTGGCAACCAACTAAGAGCCGAAGATCGATCCACATCTATGACAAACCATCGGCTCTATGACTAACATAAGTCCTACTATTGCCATTATGAATATCGATCCATGTGTTGTTCATGCCAAGCTGAACGGTTGTAGCGCGCTGAAGCTCTGCAGATCAAAAACATGGGATGGGCGGTCGCCTTCGGTGATCGCTCGGGGCATTCCCCACCATGGTTGGAAAGTCCAATCCTGACCTTGGGAGGGTCATCTGCCACAGGGTTGCTGGTATGACCATCCCTATGCTTCCAGGTACCACTATTCATAGTAATGTTGGTTTCTGATTAGTGCAACCCCCCCTAAAGTAATGAAAATAGATGAAACCAACAGGTAGATACTAATCAGAAACCAACATTATTCATAGTAGGTCACCAGCTGGTTGCATTGTTCTTTTTCTAGCCAAAGCCACTGACCATGAACCCGATGAATCCCCTACGGTTGCTGACACTCCACCGTGTACCATGGAACTTTCTTTACACTGGATCATGAACAAGAATTCTCTACAGTATGATACCCTGATGATAGGGAAAAACAACATAATCGTTGGATGTGGCTTCTTGCTATCATTGTTGTTGGTATGACAGGGCCGCGATTGTTATTCTTATCGCCCTGCCATAGTTGGATGTTTTAAGTTAGTCCCCACCCCAAACCCTCTTGTGGCTACCCATCAGCTTGTTATTCCCATATGTTCTACGGCTACGACTACTGCTACTGCTACGGCCACGGCTACGGCTACTACTAGTACTCCTCTTACTACTACCTCTACTACTCTACTGCTACTACTACTATTGCTACTACCACTACCACTACTGTTATTACTATTACTACTACTAATACTCCTACTCCTACTACTACTTCTTCTACTACTATTGCTACGACTACGACTAGTAGTAGCAGTAGTAGTAGTAGTAGTAGTAGTAGTAGTAGTAGTAGTAGTAGTAGTAGATAGGAGTAGGAGGAAAGAGGAGTAGTAGTACCATTTCGACACGACCGCCACCATCCGATTCAAGGCATCTCACGGTCGACGCCCTGGGGGAGGCCGACCTCCCACGTGTCCACCTGGCTGCGAAGGTTCTGCCGTGCCAGGAGCCAATGTGCTTCGTAACCAACAAAAAATAGGGGCAATACAAGGGACCGGGGCCGCCTAGCTAACTTGGGTTACAACTAAGGTACATACCAGTTAAAGTAAATAGAATATAATTATGACTGCATGGCCCCGCCTTGTAGAAAGTCAGATGGTACTTTTAACTTTTAACCAGCAGGGGAAGACTTCCTCGCAGAAAACAAGCGCAGACTAATCAATCAGCCAGATGCGAAGAATTCACGAGTGAATCATGGCGTTCTGAGGCAGCATCAGCCATGATCAGATGGATTCTTCGCACTTATCAATCGTCTGTGGCTGAGTAGGGGCTTCTCAGCCAAGGTCACTCTTGTTACAATCACCACCGAAGATTTGGTGGGTGGCGGGTGGTGGGATCTGGAATCTTGGGACCCTAGATGTGATACGCTCCAGTGAACAAATCAATATGTCGAAGGGAAGATCATAATGCCCGCCCTGTCCAAAATGTCATATTGCCCAGAATGAATGCTGAACACAGAAGGAAAGATGTGATTTGATGTGACAAATCACCATGCAATGATGAACTTGGTTCTCACTGACATTTCTAGATGGGTGTTTCTCAAGATAGGGCTACCCCTAAATCATCCTTTATATTAACAATGTATAATAGGAAACCAACCGTTTACGGGTACGGTACCCCTACTTTAAGAAATCCCCAGATGATCAATGTGGTCATCGCCAATCCCGATGGATCGCTGGCCAGCGCTGACATGTGCCCCGCAACTGAATTCCAGGGGGATTGGTATGTCCCTGGCACAGGCCCCTGGCACAGGCCCCCAAGCAGTCGATATCTGTCCACTGTACTGTGGATGATTCCTTTGATTACTTATTAGTGACCACAGTCATGGGAAATCCACATGGTGATTTACCACCAAAACTGTGGTGGTTTAGCTTCACAGCTGGATCTCCCATGATACAAAAGTATGCCAAAGGGTGGTTTCTCAAAACACGGGACCCCAAGAAATGGTTGTTTTATCACTGTAAATGACCAATGACTTGGATGATTTGGGGGCACCCCGACGACTTGACAAACCATGACAAACCACAAAATGGTTTGGCTTTACTACACTTTGGCAGTACCTGGTTGCAAAATCCACCATAGAAATTGTTGGTTTTACCTGATAAAATAATGGTGATGGTGAACTTCTTGCAACCTGGTGACTACCCGAGGCTACAGCCGTGCTAGCAAGTCAATGACACCTTCCCGGCAAAGATCTCTGTACCCGGGGACACTGGTTGTGCCAGAATTTTACCCTGGTGATGAGTCATGGCTATGTCCTGATTCTCATAAACCTTTCTTGTTTCATGCTTGTACCATGGTTACATATTGGCTATGAATAGTTATACAATGGTGAAACAGCGCCTTGTTGATATCATGATTGTACAATGGTCGTCCCTCGTCCCTGTTTCTAGGTACACATGGCTACCAAGAATGCCACCTTTCTGGATGGTCACATCTGCAGCTGAGGAACCACTCTTCACCTGGACCGCTGCCACAAGAGCTACCAAGGAGCTGGTGATCCGTCCAGGTGATGGCTGGTTTAACCTACGATAGTTGGCTACCAGCTATAATGGAAGCAGCTATCATTGGTTAAACCTGCTATCACCGGTTATTATCATGCTGGTTTAACCAATGATAGCTACTGTTTTTTGGTTAAACCAGCTATTATTGGTTGTTAAAACCAGTAATACCCAGCTAACAACCAGGAGTTAACCAGTCTGGTTAAACCAGTCATAACCAATGGAGAACCAGTGATGGCTGGTTATTCTTGGTACCAGCTACTGTTGTTTGTTACAAATGGTGACTCTGATTTTCGGTGGCTAACATTGATACTAAAGAACCAGCTGGCTGGCAACTCCAGCGCATTAGCTGGTTGCCGGTACTAAACTACACAAGTCATGCTAGTCATGCAGTCGTAGCTCCACCAGTCAATAGTTGGTTATAATTATAAAGGCCTAGTAAACTGCAAACGGCAGCCCACGGTAATACTTAATCACTATGAGCGGTACTTAATTGCAATCGTCATCTGCCATTTGGTTGGGGCACTCCTGGTAGCTCCAACCGGCTCCCCCCAGTAGAAGGGTAGAGGGATACACCTGGCTCCCAACCGCTCCCTCTCGACCAACAGCCAGTTGTGGTTTACAATCTTTAACTGTCGGCTAATGATGCGGCTAATGATTGCTTCACTATGAATTGCACTTTTTTAAGTTTGCAATGGTTGTATTTCACTGCGGCCCAACTTGCGCACCTTCACGGCTGCTGCAGCCTCCTGAAAGCAGGCGCTAAAAGGCACAACCAACCAGGCTGCGAAGAGGGTCACAACCCAAGTATCCCATTGTCCTGCTTAGAATCAAGGAATAGATCTGGGAATTCCACGTTTTCGGAATTCAAGTGGCTTCTTCCTTAGAACCCCCAGTACATCACGATTTGACTGAAGATTTGTCCACAGTGATTCTGGAGTAGAAAATCAAACCGGGCCATTCCGAATAGGCAAATGTTGAAAATATCAATTGAATTCTTGGGCATATGACCATGATCATTCTGATTATCATGACTAGTCAGTGGGTGAAGTATGAGATAATTCACTTTGCATCTATAAATAGCTGGTTTAACCAAAAAACAGTGGCAATCATTGGTTAAACCAGCCATCACTGGTTCAAATCGGTGGAGAAAAATCGATGCGCCTCCGCAAACGCAAGGTCTGGGTGTGCCTTCCCTGGGGAAGGACCCATCCCGATCCAGCGAAGCCCAGCCACCCATGTTTCATGGTAAATCTCCAGGATTTCGATGGTGAAACATGGTGAAACTGGGGCTGGTTCCATATTTTGATTTTTTCGAATAAATCCTGGATCTACCATCAATGATGATCAATAAGAGCAATGTAATGGTCGGTCAATATTACGCCAGCATGGACCCCAGCAAACAAATGCTACTGCTGGGCATTCTCTTTTGGGCTTTTGACAGTCCGAAAGCTCCAACAAACTGATGTTTGGCTTCGAGGTGTCCCGCAACAGCAGCAGAACCCAAAACAGCAGCTGCACCCACGGAATGATGCTGACTCGCCTCGTCCTATACTTGAAGTAAGAACCCCAATAGCTCCGCCATCTGGGGAATTCACCGACAAAACTGTAGGGGAAAAATGATTGAGTATTGACACCAGGGGTGTGGGATTTTGACCCATAGCCATATGATGATGGTAAAGTATGATTAACGACGAACTCAATTCGATCATTGACAATGTAGCATCCGGTGTTCCCATTCTGCGGTTGTCATTGCCACTTGTCATTGCAGGCGTTCACCACTGGCGTTGCAGGAAACATGTCGAGAGCCCTCTGGATGGCTTTGAGGCCGCACGTCGGCGAAGCCGGACTTGAGTTAGGGATAGTTGGGGGAAGAATAACTACGTATGCCAAAGAGGCCGAAGAAATATCTTCGCACCAGGTGGTATCTTCATGAATCATCTCATCCAGGCATCCCATGGCCAAAGGCATGCGGCTTTCCACCATCTGGCTGGGCGATCCCACCATGAGGTGCACTTGCTGGTCGGCTAGCCGCAACTTCTACAGACCAAAAAAACGCACGGCTAAATGTCAATTGATTACTAGGGTTGAAAGTGGTAGTATTATTTAATCATCATGAAGCATCATGAACCATTACGAATCAACCATTCTTTACCATGATAAATCATGATTAACAAGCTATTGACCACCGTTCACCAGCCCCAGTCGCTGGCAAACGATGACCTTTATTCACCCCGTTGGAAGCTCCTCAAGAAGAACCATAGGCGGACGACGAGCCTCACATGCGTTGCAGCTTGCAGCGGTGGGTTTCGGATGGGATTGATATATCGCATGGGTTGGAGAGTTACTGCCTGATTTATATCGGGGATTCAGAGTTGCATCATGACTGCCTAATGTGACAAGCCATCATCAATGCTGCCGCTTGATCGAAGCCGACCCCCGGATATGTCAACTAAATGGTCACAAACTCCGCGGATAAGTTTCACCTTTTGAGACTACCGGTTTTGCAATCGACTAATCGACTTGGCCCTCTGCTAACATTGCCGATTGAATGCAACCCAGTAACAAGAAAAAACATGCACTTCTCGGATGAAAGTGATGAATCTTTAAGATCTGGGCATGCCTACCAGCGATTGGTACATAGTGCCATTCCATATCGATTCACGATGCTAATCCCACCACAATGTCAGCGTGCATATTTTCGACTTGACAGGCTATCCACCACCAGGTGCAAGTTATTGGCACCCGACTCAGCCGGGAAAGGAGGGGAAAAGCATATCATGTGTGAGCTATGGCATTGTGAGTAATTTCACGCATGAATGAAATTGCAAAGTTGACTTCTCTTTTTGCCAAATCTATCAAGGAAGTGACTGGAGCAGCTATCAACCGACTAGAACAGCTACATACAGCTACCGTATTTAGCACCAAAATTGGGACCAAAACACCAGGAATCGCAGAATCCACTGGATCATGGCCACATGTCTCATGTGTTCCTTGGCGCCAGGGATTTCCGTTGTTTGATCAGCTTGCTCATGGTACCACCACGCCTCTTTCGGTATCTCCAAAGCCTCACGCCCGCGAGATGTTGGGATCGCAGCAGTGGTTGATGAATTCATACTGCCGGAAAGTGATTTGAAGAGATGCTTAGTTGATTGTTAATTAGTATGATTAATCACCACAAGTGTTGATTAACTATGGTAATTCTTACTATTTGTGTAGGGATAATTAATGCTTGAGGATAACTATGATTAATGAAGTAGTGATCTTTGATCATGGCTGACATGGCAGTGGGTCAAAACCCCGTACCCCTGGTTCCCCACCATTCACCATTGTTTTCCCTTGTATTGTTGGTGGAAATCCCCCATTATTGGTTGGTTAATATTGATCCATAGCCACATTGGTCAATTGTGAATCCTAATAATGGCCAATTAAGAATGCTTCATTATTGATAGAGTAGTTGCTAGTGATGATACTGAGACGATGATGGCCGATAGTGGTTAACACAGCTGACGGACAATATGTAGCCCAAAGTCCTCCGTGACAATTGTTCAGAACGGCCTATGATGGTCATCAATGGTTAATAATGAAATAAACATCACCACATGAAATATGCGTGCATGATATTTCCAAAATCCATTGATGCTGACGATTGATGCGCAACTCTCTTGCATCTTCCCCCCCGTTTTGCCTGCTTTGTCGTGTGACTGACTGGAACCATCCGGCAACTTTCTGCAACGCAGCGTTTTGCATCCCAACTGCTTCAATAGCAGCAGCAACTTGTGCCATTATTGATCATCATTATGTTTTGACCAACCAACCATCCTTAACCATCTCTGGACAGCGGTCCTTTTTGGAATATCATCCATTAATAATGATAGATAGCAATGAACGACCAATATCAACCAATTAGACTAAGGCAAACTACATGGATGACCCATCCTAAACAACCAATATCAATCAATACCAACCAAACCTATATCAACCACTCTCAACCAGTCTCAACAACCACTCTCAACCAACCAATGAACAACCACATTGGAACTACATGGATGACCCTTGGTTCCGTTGGTCCTTCAGCACGAAATCCATCCGCAAGCGAAATGCCGCGAACCGCAGCGGTGTCTCAGCGCCGCGCTGATGGCGGGCAGAAGTACCAGCCCTGCAACTCCTGGTGGCGACTGGGTGGACAGCTACCATTCAGCATCTTCATCATCTATATATATATATATATATAAATATATATAGTGGTTGGTCATCCTCATCATCATCATCATCATCATCATCATCATCATCATCATCATCATCATCAGTTTCTGAAGTCACAGGGAACCCATCAATTTTCGAACCTCTGGGAGGGTCAAGCTGTGGCTGCTTCCAGGAGTCAACAGTAGAATCAGTAACCATCATAATATGGTGGTTTCTCAAGTCATAGGGATCTAAATAGTCCATGATAGGGAGTGATAGGGGATAATCAACAACATTGGTTAAACAACTACTGTGTAGTGGTTTCTCAAGTTATAGGGGTACTATATTAAAATGCTTGGTTAAAAACTAAAAATGTTTGTTAATGCATGATTCCGGGCATCAATTATAGTTAAACCATATGGTGTTTCTCAAAATAGTGAACCCCCAGGTATCATCCTTTATATTGACCGTTCATAGTAATAAACCATTAATTTTGGAAGTCTCCTGTTTTGAGGAACACCTATCCCACTTGGGAACTGGCAACTAGCCATTGTTATTGGGTTTACCATGGTTATATCCCAGTTACAACCCCAACTGCACATCTAAGTGAACTGTTTTCCAGTGAACTGTTTTGGCATTCTATGGCTGACGATTCGTCCTGGTTGATTGATGGTACTGATGGTGAATGACAATATCGGTTCAACACAATTTGTTGACCAACAGTGACGGACCATTTATCATGTTCATTCAACAGGCTTAGTCACTGAGATCGGTGGTCAATTCTGACCATATCAATTAGTTCAACCGTTTAAATATGGGTTGCTATGACTATGTACCAGGGACATTGATATGGTCATGGTTGACTACCCATTGCCAACAACCAGCATGAACTACCATCAACTATGCTTAACTCTTGTTCACAGCCGTCGGGCGCCACTATCAACCGTGAAAAAATGCGGATAACAATGGTCAGTAGTGAAGGTCAGGGCGGTTAAATGTGGTGAACCATGGCTGACTATGGCTGACTATCAACTATGCATCACATGTGTAAATGCTGATTGCTGCTGGTTGATGATGATAAAGGATCACTAAATATGCATGATAATGACGGTTGATGAACAGCAATGAGCAACAAGGGGTGCCTAATCAGTGATAATGATGACATCAGTAAAGATGTATCTACAATGGTGAATCGGTTAAAAGGGTCTGTGCCATAGTGCTGAAAAATCATCAAGACTGATTAGTACTCAAAATACTGTTTGATCTTGATTGCAAATGGTTGATCAGGGTTTATGATAATGGGTGAGCATAAAATAAAAATAATTGAGAATCATGAACCACGTGCCATCATGGTTCTTAGCCATTGCAAGAGGAAAGGTTCTTGTCCCAACCTCGCTGGAACTATCGGAAACGAATAGAATCTTGCAAAAAGAGTTTGCAGTTGAATGGTGTTCGTGTAGATATAGCCAAGCCACCAAACAAAGCAAGCAAAAGTAAGCAACAACCAAGCCAATCAACCAAGCAACCAACCATGACAATGATTGATCTAACACGTGTCATTTTTCAAAGGACGAGGCAAACTGGGCATCTGTTTTTGAGGCGTTTCTTCTGAGAAGGCCTTTTCACGAAAAGGGAATGGTGGTCCGATGCACTCCAACCAAGTCCGCGACAGAGTTTGCCAACGTCTGTGCATGTCCAAGAGTCGTTCTAAACAAAAATGCTAAGCAGAAAAAAAAACATCAAGTTCTGACATCAGCTATCAGCATTCCACTCCGTTCTCCTTGTCCTCTTGACAGTGAGGGGAAAAACATGTGGCGGCTCGCAATGTTCAGCTGCCAACTGGGAGGCTCAGCAACTGTGTCCCTACAAACATGTCTTATATGAGTGCTTCCTCAAAAAAGTACGCCCCGAGTTGGTGAAGTTTCCATTCGTTTTACGCACCCTTTATGAGTTGATGGTTAGGTTACCAAATAGCAATCCATATGTCGATAGGTTGACGTTGGTACATTGAAATTAGTGTTAGTTGTCATTTCCTCTTAATCATCATCAAGCAACATCAACCAGAATAGAGCATGACTACCATTTGGTTTGGGCACTCTAGGTAGCTCCAACTGGCTCCCCCATCAGAAGAGTCTAGGGATACCCCTGGCTCCTTAGCTCCCTCCCAACCAATAGCCAGATCAATCGTCAATGCCTAAATCACTGTAAGGGTCTGTAAAGCATCATCATCATCATCATCATCATCATCATCATCATCATCATTCACCATGATCATGGATGATTTACCAACTTGTGAACCAGCAATGACTTCACCAGTAATGATTGGCCATCAACTAATATGCCGGTGAGTCATGGATTAACCATTGTCAAAACAAGCAGAAATTCACCCCGTCAATGGAGTTTCTCTCCAAGTCAGCGAGGACAGGATGTTTAGCATGGACCAGCTGTGTGACAAGATAATTAGAGGATTCACATGCCACCTATGAAATAGATCCACGGGATTTGTAGTGGTTAATAATAGGGAATTCTAGTGGCTAGTTGGGAGTTATATAACCAACAATACATAATGGTTTGTTACAAAACATCAGGTGCATCGGAGTTCTTCCATTCCAACTGTCCCCATCCCAACTGCCAGTTAAGAGTCCCCCCGGCCACACATGGGGATATTCCGCGCAATGATCTGCGAGGTTTGTGCAAAAGGGATGACGTAGAATCCAATGACGGTTGCTAGTACCTATACCTATGCAGCGATTTTGGCTTCAAACAATGGTACAGTAACAGAAATTTGTTGGAATCATTTCAAGGGTCATTTGCATTTATTTGCAAATGTTGGTTTTGAATCACTTGCTTTTTTGCACATCTTAGTTTTGAATACCCTTTAAATGGATGATGCTTCACAATTTGGAATCCGCAGTTCGACTTGCTGAAAATCGGCATGGTGCCAACACCGGGCACTTCTACTGGAACCAAGTTAGAGAGCACCCGAACATCACGAGCCACGACACGGCTTACTGCGTTGCTTCAGCCCTCTCTGAGAGATCGCAAGATGATTCCCAACTGGCAGTCTTGAAGTGGAGGCTTCGACTAAGCCATTGGAAACCCCCAAGAATGGTTGGTTTAGTACTGGTGATTTAACTATAAAAATTAAATATAAATTAAATGAATTCTAATAGTTACTACAGCTATAATTGACCACTAATGATATAATTAGATTATCCATGGCCAATTCTATTGATGTAGTTTCACTATGAATGATAATGATAATTATAGTAGTAGTTACTGTTACTGGTGATTTCCTATTGGCACCTTCAGTTTGAGGCTACATCCCTCAATTCATATCTACCAGCTATTTGGAATTTAAATGGCCGCTGTTGGACTCATGTGAGATATGACGAGGAATACAAAGACTGACACAAACACGTTGATGTACAGTTCCTATCAGATGTCTTCGCAGGAAAATCTTCAGTCCAAAGAGTCCGACTTTCAATCTCCAACTACTACTCTCGGAAGCATAGGAAGCTACAAAGTGACAAATCAAATGTACACGGACTGCTTGAGCAGTGTTGCAGTGTTCAAAAATACTAGCTAGATTCATTCTTAGACTTCTACAAGCGGACTTAGAAGCCACTGGCATTGAGAGTTTCATCTCTGTTATAGAATTGAATGTTCATCCATTCTATGGTGATGAAAACCATCATCAATAGAATTCATCGAATTGATTCATTCAAAGTATGATGACTTCACCACAGTTTATATTCATTACTGTTCATAGATTCTATTGATGATGCTATGAAGTACCACTACGATATTCATTACCATTCATGGATTTCTTGGATTCATTCCAATGGACATTACTGCTGATTCCTTACTGTTCATTCTATAACAATGATCAATAATTATTCATTCGTGCTGGACGAACTACAATCTATTACCATTTCTATTACTATTTGAATTACTATCATAATGATGCCATTACCATTACTGCTGCTTCATCCATTGATGACGACTGGTGGATCGAATCCTTGGGCCAGCGATCTCTTGGAGGCACTCACTGGGCTCCAAAGACAAAGGCGCCACCTGACGCGACGCGATGCGGTTGGACGCGTCGCGGGGACTGGACGGTGGTGAATTGGTGCTTCGGGTCATGGGTTTTTCAAACGCCAGGTTGGCAGTTGCTGGTTCTTTACCTGCCATCTTGGCAGTCTTTCATAGGTTTTTCTTCCGTTTTTCAAAAGTTGTTCATAGTTTTTAATAGTTTTTTCATAATTGTAGATTCCTTTTTTGGGGAAGGAATGGCTGATTTAAGTTCATTGACGCGTTACCTAGCCATTTTACTACAATCATGTCAGCCAGCCATGAGTGATGTTTGCGAACGACGACTGATTAGCCATGAGTGATGTGTGATGACTGGCAGCAATTTGTTGCTGGCTAATTAGCAGTTACTAGACTAGCTAGTCGCAAGGTGTGGTAAGGGAAAAGAGCAACAGAGAACTACAGCAGGGATTAGCATTATTCACATTTAGCATTATTCATGTTGATCTGGTTCTTTCTTCAAACAATCTGGTCCCCCTGCATGTGGCTGGCTGGTCCGTGGGAGATGGGTTTGTTGGTGGGTAACTTGGTGGTTCCCATCGACACTGCTTGCATGTAAAAGTCTGTTACCACCCAAAAGTACCAACAAAGGCTGGGAATGTGAGTTGTGCGTAGGTCATGTAGCATTTTCTTGGTAAAAATCGAGATCGAGCACAGGGCTTGACCGAATGGCTTTGGTAGACAACATGCAGGCCATGGAAATGCTTCAACATGGCACCACTGTCAAACAATGAGGGCATCGCCGCCAGTGCCGATGTCTTGTCAGCTTCAAGAGCAAACGCTCCAGTTTGAACGATCAGAATCCCCCAATGGCTTCTCCTGGTACCTCAGCCCCCACCTCAGCATTGGGGGCTTAAGCCCTTGGCCGGGGACAACATCTGTTCTTGAGCCCAACTGGGCGCGCGAACCTACCAAAACATTGATATGAAGCCAACAACTACTATTCCCAACAAGTTGTGACAACATAAGAACTGATAGCACCTGTGGTTAAACCTTGGAATCTTCCCTACTGACAACTGATCACCTTCCGAAACGCTGCGTGGCAGCGCGCACCAACGGGTGCCCCTCCGCAGACTCGCCTGCGGCTGCCAGCTGAGCTGCAGCAGTTGCCGCCATGACCTCTTCCTCCGTGCGACGAATGAAACACCTGACGCGGTGGATAGGCGATGGAAGTTGGGTGGACCTGGGTTAAAAGTTATAAGTGGTGGTTACAAGTTAAAACCATTAAAAGTGGTTAGTGACCTGGGTTATAAGTTAAAACCATTGATAGTGGTTAGTAGTGAGGGATAGTCACCAACAACAATGATTAAACAACAAGGATCTGGCGGCCTCGAACCGCAAAGCATTTGTGGAGAACATTCTGTATGCACGAGTTTGATATTTGTCTGTTGGGTGGTTTCAACCCCGTCATGAAGAATAAGTGCAAGTCAACCAACCAATCATTTGGTAATACAATGGGAAAAATCAAGAATGTCAATCAAACCACCAACGAGTGATGGAAGCAGATCAGGGTCAGAATCCATCGATGTTTGAATGTTCAGTCAATCTTGACGTTTGTTCAAAATCCAGTGCAAGCAAATATGCACGAAGTATGTAATCACAATACATCTCATATTATTTAGAAGCAAAAACAGATGACACACTGATATGGTGGTTTCTTAAAATGGGGATAATCCCAAATCATCCAACACGTGGTTTGAAAGAATGTGTCCAAGATGAATATGAGAACAAATTTCTGGTAACCAACCATCCATTTTCGCGGGTTCCCAATTTTACGAAACCATCATGTGATATGTTTTAACTGTGATGATTTGTTTGCGTTGTGCTCTATATATGCTGCGTTTTGGATTCCTGTTGGAGCATTGCCTTAGCGTGGACCGCACCCGTTGACCGCCCCCGTTTGGGCCCCGCACGTTGGCGATTGCCAATCCTCGTCCTGATGGTGAAGGCTTCAAGGCTGGTGCCAGCATGGCCTTGATGAACCACACAACATGGTATCAGAATCACTAGGAAATGAACTGACCCGAAAGATTTGAGTTTCAACTGCCGTCCTATCTCATCTTATCTGCTGCCCACAAGCAGTGGTAAGCTTAGGTGATCAACAGATTCTGCACGCTGATCCCCCTTGCTGGAAGGCCAAACATAGTCAAGACCATATAGTCAGCTCCCCCGGCCATCCCTACCGAGGGCTCCATATCTTCCAGGTCTAGGTTTTAGTTTGGTTCCAAGAAATGGGCTGATAAGTAACGGGCCCAGTATGAGTTCTTGTTTGTGATTCCATCTCTATTGCTAAGCCCATTTCTTCTGATGCCACATTTTGAGTAACCCCATTTCGTTGTACCAAAGGTATGCATTGCCTATAGCCTCATTAGTGAGTAACCTGGGCCTATATCCTTCTTCCTGGACCCAGGATGGCCCCCACTAGGCCCAAGTTGTCTGATCCAACAGATCATACGGCAGGCTCCTCGTCCTCGATTCGGATGCTCCTTGGGAAAGCCGATGCCCAAGAGGTGCTCTTATGGGTCATGAGATTCATAAGCTAAGTGGTCTCATAGATTCTTCAGACTAATTTTTCTCAAAATAGGGGACCCCCAAATCATCCCCAAATACTTTGCTTTAGATGAGAAACCCCATATATGTTTTTTGGGATCTTGCGCAATGAAGCGATGGTAGTTAACAAAAATGTTGTTGACTGTTGTCGTTTAAACAAAGCTAGATCTACTGCAACGCGCGCTGCAACCCCTGTGATCTATCTCAACCGCTCATGATGCCTTCGTTGTTCACTACGGATTAATGAACAAGAACTTCTGGAATTGTTCTGAATGATTCAGCTAGTGTCAGTGAATCAGAGAACCCCACGTTTGATTCCTGAGTCTTGAGATCAGCTGGGACACATGGAAACATTTGTGTGGCCCCTACCCAACCACCCAACTTGTTGAACGACCATACCCATCTATCAAACATTGACGACGTTACGAAAGGAAAACCCCCCACATTGGGGGAGCAGCATGGAGCATTATTCCTATACCATGGTACACATTGGAATCTGTGTGAAGCTAAAGATTCCAATCGTTCATGGATTCCAATCCTTCGGCAAATTCGGTCAATGACCTCACAATCAGCTGCTTGATTTCAAAAACTCACGAAGTCCGAGCAAATAAAACAGCTGATCATAGCTGATCCACTGGATTTCATGGGATTCGTTGGTTTAGTCTGGTGAACTGCGTCCATCGGTGGACAGCAGGTTCAGTTCGGAAGTTGATCACCCGTCTGGTCGGAGCATCCGAAAACATCTGCTTAATTCATGGTGATTCCGTTCATGGGTGACACTGATCCCCCATATACCACACAGATTCGCGATTTCCAAACTGGGTGTTTCTCAAATCATAGGGGTACCCTCAAATCCTCCAGTTTATTGACCATTTATAGTAATAATACACCAGCCAGATCGAATGCCAAAAGATATGCCAGATAGAATGCCAGGAGATATGCCAAATAAAATGCCAAAAGGTATGCCAGATAGAATGCCAGAAGATATGCCAGATACAATGCCAGATAGAATGCCGCCATGTGAGGTCATGGTGGGGATCACTCAAAGTAAAGCATTTTGTCTAAATAACTCGACGTTCCTGAATTGAATGACTTACTACTACTAAAAATAACTTTTGAGCACTAAAGCAGCCGATCGCCATGGCCAGCAATGCCCGTATTTTTTTTCGCGCACCTTTCAGGGTCAGGAGTTAGCTGCAGAAAAAAGTTGCCGGCCACATGGGACGCTGCGGTTACAAAGGATATGATAAAAACCTGTATGCCATGGACTCCATGCGGAGTATCTGGCATGGAGGTGTTTATCACATCCTTTCGTGGCTCACACTGAACAGCCATAGCCGATGTGGATATGCGCAATCTGGGGCTTCGTTCTTGCCAACCTTCAATTTGTTCAGTGCGACTGTGTTCAAACGACGAGGATTCGGCCCATAATTGGCATACGCCACATTTTGAAAAGTCTTTGCCATCGTAGATGGTGCCCCGAAGCGGAATACCCGTGCATCCCCACTCTGCAGTGAAGTTGTTACCATCAATGACTGCCACAAAACCTGGCGGTCCGAAAGTGCTGTCCTTTGCCCTCAGACACCAGGGTGTTCAAGGTGTTCCACAGTATCTTTACCTCGCGGTGCTCCAAGCAACTGCAACAGCTGCCAGAACATCTTCCGCCATTGTGAAAGCCAAGTCTGCAGCACTGGTAGGAACACTCTGGCTGGGGAATCGGATTGCCTGGAGTGGCCAACTCTGGACTTCCACAACCACTCAGCATCAGCGGCAGCTTTGGGAACCATGCTCTCAAGCCTAGCCATTGTGCTAGGCTTGAGAGCATGGTTCCCAAAGCTTCCGACGCTTGCCACTGCTTGAGCCAAAACCTTGAGCCAAAACTGGCAACTAAACTGGTTAGTGGTGGTAATCACAAATCATTTAACAACATCGCCAGTGGTCAGTAGTGTTCATTGATGATTAATGGGAGTCCCCCTATCTTAAGAATAGGAAACCACCAACTAATGGTGGAGACAACGGAAGGCACCCACCAACACCAAGTGATCGTCCAATTATCTTCAGCGTAGATGTACCGCCGTTGTCTGTTCTGGAGTTCACTGGTAAACCAACAACCTTGAATTGCGCAGACCCAGTAGTGGTTCCATTGGTTGTGCTTGATTCTCAGTGACTGTTCATGATGTCGAGCAACACTAGGCACAATTATTGGACAATCATTGATGGTCAATGATCACAATGGCCATTGGTGCCTAGTGTTCATTAGTGGCTTATTCATTGTTGAACCATTGTTAACGAAGACCAATCATTATCAGCAAAGATGATCCATTGTTAACCACTAGGCAACTACCATTCAAAGGTGAAGTTGACTATTCTTGGCCGAACAATCAAGCAACAACCATGCAATTTCACCATCTAGTCGCCATCATCTCATCAACGGCCATCCATCCACCATCATTTGACCATCATCTAAGCATCAACTCACTATCATCGATCCTCAATTCACTATCAATTCACCATCAAGTATCCAACAATTAGCCATCAACCATCATGAAAACCAGCAACTCACCACCATCAATTCGAATCATCTCACCATCGTCAATTCACATCAATTAAGATCAAAAACCACTCAATGAACCATCAATGCTCGGCATCTCACCATCATCAGCCAGCATTTCATCAGCCACCCTAGCCACCGTGACATCTCACCGTGAAACCGCCACCGCTTCAGCCGGGCGCACCGCACCACGGTGCGAAACGACACACACGACGTGCCCAGCGTCGTCTGCATCTTCGAACCGGGCAAGAGCTCCACTTTGATTTGGCCCAAGGCCTGCGGCAACGGAGGTAGCGGCGGGTCCGGGGTTAGGAACGGGCGACAATGCGACTGATGTGTACGATAGTAACCAATGATTTGATGGTTATATGATGGTTATATAGTAATATAAACGTTAGTGATGTGGTGGTTATATGATTTTCTTTCTCTATTTGGTGGATTCTCAAGTCATAGGGGTGCCAAGCATTCAATTTACTAATCATTAATTTAGAGTAATGAGCCAGTCATTTTTGGGGTCCCCTATTTTGAGAAACCCCCATTTCTAAATGTATGTTTTTATTATTGATTTGCAGGTTGAATATGATGATTTATGCATTTGTCTGTTTTTGATGTGTTTATCTTGTGTATTTATTCATTGATTTGTTTATCTATGAGCATCTGTGCATCTGTATTTGGTGTGTGTTGAATCATAAATGGCAAATGATAAAAACACTGGTTAATATGAAGATCAAGTATTGACCTGTGGCAACCATAAATTTGTTCGTTTGTGGCATATGAATACTGCTTTCGAACGTGTTCATACGGTTGGCTGCTAACCTGTGTAAATCTTTGAGCTGGACAGCTGGTGAAACTAGAATTGAGCGGATATTATGGCGATGATGGATATCCCATCATATCCTCTTTGGTTGGTGATGAATCAGTAGTAACCATCATTCAGCCAACATGTTCACCATGATTAGCCATTATACCAAGTTTCTTAAACATCTTTCAGCATCATGAAGCATGTCCCATACGATTGGTCGGCCAATGGTTGGCTGGTCTATGATGTTGGGCTTATTTATGGTTTAGGGATGATGCTCAAATAATGGATATGGCTATGGGTCAATGATAACCAACAATAATGGGGGTTCATAATCAACAATAATGGGCAAAACACTGGCTAATGATGGGGAACTAGGGGTGCAGGATTTTGACTCACAGCCATATCATGAACCGGTTTGGTTTCC
>VSDK01014243.1:222616-258152 GCA_009767595.1 Symbiodinium kawagutii
CCAGAACGCTTCCGATCATGGGAATGCAAAAGTCGGGACCCAACCAACTTTCCCAAGTGCATTACGAAACCACTGCGGAAAATGTCTGGATGGCATAGCTGTCAGAGTCGTTCAACTCAGATTGGGATGTCAACAGGGATCTAAGGGGTGAATCTCAATGGGCATGACGAAAAGTTGGTCTCAAGTTGGTTGGCTGCCCATTGGCCCATTGGAATTCCAATGGCTGTTGGTCAATACCCTGGAGCCCCCAGTTGTTCACATCCCCCAGGTGACCCGCACTAGTCTAGCCGACGGGATGGGTTCACTTCTACCCATTGCTTTTGGATCGTTGGTATTAACCCGTAGCCATATACTCCATTTTTCAGCCATGGGAGTCATTATCCCCAGCTTTACGCACCATTAACCATCAAATGTTAATCATTGGTTGATTGGCTAATATTGACCCAGCTCGCCATATATATATATATATATATCTGTGTGTGTATTTGTCATGACAATAAATAAATGAATAGATAGACAATAAATAAATAAGCAAATAAATACATGTATATTCCACCATCTGCGGCTAATCAAACACTAATGATTAACAACTATTCATGGCCAACTAGCTATTGTAATCATTGATTATCCACTAAAGGTTGATAAATTACTGGCTAGCTAGTAAGTATTCACTGTTGTTGGTCCTCCAGCTAGTTAACCATTCTTAACAATTATCAATCATTGTTATTAGCCATTGTTGTCAACAACTATTGGGCAGCTAATCAAAATGTGTGAAAAAAACACCAGCTCATCTGAACTAGCTCAGCATTCTTGTCTAATTCACCAGCTAATTCACAAGTTAATTAACCAATATCAACCAACCTATCAACCAACCCATCAACCCGTATCAAAAATTATCAACAATCACTAATGAGTACGAACCATCATGCTGAATCATTGTCATCAACCTTTGCTATCGACAGTTATTAACCACCTAATTCACCATCTAATTGGGTGTTTCTCAAAATAGGGTACCCCAAAAATGGCTGGTTTATTACTATAAATGACTACTAATGGATGATTGGGGGGCCCCCCTATTTTGAGAAACCACCAATTAATCCAGCCCGGTATCCTGGTCGTCCGCACCTTGGATCGCCTCAAAGGCATCCGGAGCATCTTCCAGCAGTGGACCTGGCTCGCCGGGAAGTGCCGTGCCAGCGGTTCTGGCCAGTGAGTAGACCGGTTGCGGTTGTGATGCGAGCGGTGAACCTGCCTGTGGTTTCGCAGGGTTTAACATGGTTATGATTTTATAGGTAAAATATATGGTTTCATGTGGACCGATGGTTTCATATGGTTTTCAAGGTAAAATCCATGATGATGTATGATGTATGGAATCATAATGCTTAATAGGGATAAACAGGTGACAATCACCAACAATAACGGCTAGACAACTTCTATATGGGGGTTGCTTAAGCTAGTTTGGGAACCCCAAAGCTATGGTTGGTGAATATTGCTATAAACTGTTCATAAATTGGATGATGACTGGGGGGACCCTTATGACTTGAGAAACAATCATAAGCTTGATTGGTGGTTGGTGAACTTAGTTGATTTAGATGAATTTACTTTGCTGATGAACTTGATACCTGGAAAAACATGGAAAAACATGGTTGACACCACCTCTTCACAAGATGCTTGGCCATGGTACAAAGGTGTGGCCAAACTACTTTGTACTTCCAGGTGGACGAACAACAAACGATCCAAGAATTCACCTGCAGACTTGATGAGATCCCAATCGTATCCTTGGGCATCAATCTTGATTCTCGTACATGTCATCTATATAATTTGGAAATGATTTCGTCTGCTTCTGTCGCTGGAAGTCCGACGTTGGTGGCCGCAAGCTGCTGCATACATCCATCTTGGTCAGATCGAACTTCGCTGTCGCCTCGCAGTTTCCAACAGCGCAGGGCAGAGTGCCACGAGGATGCTGGAAGCCATTGGAAGCTGAGATTCTTTTCGTGTCTCAGCATGCAGTACCCCACAACGGCTCGAAACTGACAAGAAAACCACGAGCTGCTCGTGGACCGTCCTGTTACAACAGATCCAAGTTATTCTTTTCCAACTCAGTGTTGCTAGCACCTCCAAGAAAAAGTGTCTTGGCTCTAATGGATGTTGCCAATTCAAGTCGAATGGCCAGTGCGCCACTTGATCTGCTGCGAAGAAACCGTCCGACATTCGGTGCTTCACGTGCAAAAGGTGGACGAAGAACTCTTGAGCATTTGTGGCATGTGGGAGCAAGGCTCAGATGGTGCAAGTTGCGCACGCCTTTTACCATCAACCATCATCCCTCTACACCCGACCATTGCAAATCGCTGGATATAGTAAACTACGGCTATTACTCATCATGTAGCATCATCAGTAAGCATCACTAGATCATCATTGATGATCATAGTGATTCCGCACATCTCGTACAGTGATTTCCACTGATGCATGAATGGCTGATTCAAGCTTCATTAGGTGATCATGGTCAATGATGAATCCAAGTGGCTGACAGTGCTTCTCAAAACATCATAGGACAGTGACGATGCGCTTGCGAACAATTGCTTGAGAATCATCTTGGTTGAGGAAAAAGGTAAATGCAATGCCAACCCTGGATCAATAAACCCCATGGTGGATTTACAACGGGGGTATCCCCCATTTGTACCCCCCATCCAGGACAATATTACTAACCTTATCTTCCTTGGCGATGCTTAACCAGCCAGTTGTGTCACCAGTTGGTCTGGGATGCTCAGTGGTCATGGCTGGTCAAGCCCTTTCCACGTGACCGAACCCGAAACAAATCGACTCAGCTTCCGCACAGACATCCGGGAGTGAATCGAGCTCCTGCAGAGACGCAGCTGTAGCGATGAAGCGATGCAAACGGGTCACGTGATCGAGCAATTCAAGCATAGGTGAAACCAATGGTAGCCCGCCAAAATCCAAAATTGGATCTATCATTGACCAATGAACTAGCTGACACATGAACGCTACTCCCTATATGATGAACCATGAACTGGGAATAGCCATGATCAGTGGTCAAATTCGCAGGCTTTTTGCGGACACAAAAAAGGCCATCCAAGATCACCAAGGCTAGCGTGACACGAACATTGAAGACATGCCATTCAAGGTGAAATTCAAGGTGGAATTTGAGTAGAAACTTGAAGGTAGAATTCGCTATTGAAGGCATAGAATTGAGTAGAATGGGAATAGAACAGAATAGGACAGAATAGAGAACCCATAGTAAATATGATCGAACTCAGAAAAGCAGAGCTGGGCATCACTGAATCAATATGAATCCATTCCACTATAAGCCAAACTTGCAAAGATAATCAAATCCCTCAGAAAAAAAAGTGCCCCAAAGATCTCTTTCCAATCACAGCTGCTTGGTCAACAGATCCCTTGGAACCTCGGCACCGCTTGCGCCGCTGGCTTCGCTCCTCGTCTTCGGGCACCGGCACCTGTAGCGCACGGTCCAACTCGGACTTGGCACGCTTGGCCTGGAGGAGTTTTCCAAGGCCAAGTTGGGCAACCGGGAAACGGTACAGGGTCAAACGGTTGTGGTACCCACCAGGGCTGCTGACTCGGGTAAGTTCACTAGGGTAACTACCAGTTGTAGAAGCTATCACTAAACTGAATGGTGGCGAATCTGAACCAACGGATCCTTTTGCAGGGGGTGCCACTCTGTACAGATTGATGGCAGCAGGTTTGGGGTATTCCTCTTGGTGTTCATAGAACCTACCATTAGGTTTGTATAGGTAACAATCTTGTTGGATTTGGGCTTGGCCAGAAACCTGCATTGGATATGCAGATGATCGTCATAGGTGGAGAAGTGTCTGAATAACATAGAACCAGCACTCGTCGTCTTCAACAAACCTGCAAAACTCATGATGATCATCAGATTCAAAGGAAGAATTGTTGAATGGCAATCTGAAAATCACATACACAATTATCGTCTGCTGGTCAGCGACTCGAACTGGAGGATCAAGAAGCATGGGCAAATCAGACATCATTGACTACACAGATACATGCTGGAACTATAAATGTATAATCATGGATGTGTAGTATCGCGAAGATGTTTTGAGTAAGAATATGATATACAATATGGGAACACAAGGTGTTCAAGCACACTAGCATGGTGGTTTCTCCAAACAGGGGTCCCCCCCAAATCATCCAGTTTATCAACCAGCTCTAGTAACTCTAGTAATAAACCAACCATTTTGGGGGGTTCCCAAACTGGCTAGGTCAAAATCCCCATATGGAGAATATGATGGTTTCTCAAAATAGGGGTATCCCCAAATCATCCCATATTACCCATCTAAAGAAATAAACCAACCATTCTCGGGGGTTCCATATTCTTAGAAACCACCATGCGATCCCTGAACGATTCCCTGGCGACACAGCGGCGACTCTCCACGACGCGCCGGCCATCGATTCACGCGATCGGACGCCTCTCGTTGGAGCTCTTCAACCCGAGGTTCCTTCGGTCTCCGGTCCTGGCGATGCGAAATGTTTGTACGACGAATCGCTAGCCTTCAACCCCAAACAACAAGGGTAGAAACCAGCTGGTTACCTACTATAGTGGTAACTGGAAGGGTAGGGATTGGCTTGTGAGTGATTAGCCATGGTTCTTAGTCATGCTTATTGGTTCTTGATCAAGATACGCATGCTGATCTTGTTGAATACCATGTTTCACGTGGAGCCAAGCCAGAAAATGCAGAAAAAGTCGTGGTTATTGGTGGTTAGTTGGGTTATTGGGCAAACTACCATGACAAACCCAAAACCATGGCGATCACTTAGGTTTGTCCAGATGGTGGCTACAACCAGTGATTTAGTGGTGAGTTGTGGTTATTCGTGCTTACAATCTTCAATAATTACTGGCTTGCCCATAGCCATGGTTTTATAGTGGTCAATAGTGGCTACTAATAGGGGATAATGACCAACAATAGTAATTAGACAACGACTAGTCATGAGTTTGTCCATAGCCATGGTGGCACCCCTGAGCCAACCAATTGGTTGATCATTATTCAGAGAGAAACCCTCAGTAACTTGGGGTTGCATTATTTGATTCTGGACAGAGATATGTTCGAATGTCAGTTTTGAATCCAGAATGAAGCTATCGTTTGAATCAAGACCCATGATTTCTGGGTCTTAACATTCTGTTCATCTGCTGTTGAGATAAGGCCGCATGGGGATCACTATTCTCAAGCAGCCGACGCCCGATTCTCGGATGCCGGTGCTGAGTGCATTTCAATCATGGGATCCTTGAGAAGGGAACTGAGTGAAGCGCCTTCGGCACATTGATGGAAATTGGTTCGCCGACATCCAACATAAACATCTTTAAACTGTTGCTTCATAGACTGGAACCAACTCTTGCTACAAACTGTTTTAGTGATGTTAACAGTCACATCTATAACCAGCCAATGTAACCCCACACGATACCTCTGACACAGCCCGAAGGAACATATTTGTCCCATACCTGGCTTCACCATGCTTCACTATAGTGATCTCAACTCGGAGCTCATAACAGCAGCTGCAAATCCAAGAAACGAACGTTGATGGTGATACAGACTTCATAACAATGGATTCCAATAATAGAACATAAATGGAGCTCATATTTCGAGTAATCCAAAACAATGCTCCAGTTCTCGCATCTTTTTAATAACGGTGCTAAACAGCTGCCAAACGTTACGAAATGTTCGCCCACAAGTTGTGAAATTTTGCAACGGTTCCCAGGTCTACTGCTGCGAAACGCTGCCTTTTTGTGGATCCAATCTCGACTGATCCTACGGATCCTATTCCAAGCCATGTGCCCACCTGTGCTTCGTGTTACCTTCCCACGTTACCCACAGGGCCGGCCTGCCCGGCCATGGCAGAGCAAAAAGCTCGCTGGGAGCGGCCAGTCTTGAAACTTCCAACTTAAAAGGCTAAACTCCAACCAGTTGGCAAGCTACTTCGAGTGGAATCTTTGCTTTCGGGCTCTTCCTTGTCTCAAAGACAGGTGAAAAGACGCGATGTTGAGACAGATCCGAAGGAAAGATTTCAGCTCTGCCTCGCTATGTCCCGTCATGGGGTTCGTGTCCATGAAATGAAGCGCGCTGTGTGACAAGCTCAGAGCCAAAAGGACGCAGAGGTTACAGGGACGACCCTATGCTGAAGGACGACCCTATGACTCAGCAGATTTCTGGCTGAGCCCCAAAGCATCCCGTGCCCCGGCATTCCCGATCTCAAACCGCAGCTCAGTGGTGACACGCGGATGTCCTCATAGAGGGCTTGCCTCTCCTCCTGACAGGGAACAGCTGCCGAGATCCGCACGACTGAGCAGCCCAGCATCTCATTTCTTCACCCAGCACGGAACAAAAGCAACGCAACAGAAACGGTACGAACAAATTCTTTGCAACTCCCATGGATCATCCAATCATCCAACGCTGCCGTTGAGAACCCATTGGTTGGTGGTGAACTGAGTCATCCCCGTTGCTGTGCAGCCCCCAGCGTCCCGCCCGGCTCCCCCCATCCGGGTCCCCCCCAGCGTTCCAAGCGCCCACCCAACAGCCCCAACCGTCCTCCGAAGCAGCGGGAAGATGCTGCCAGGCATCCTCCATTCGCCTCGGAACCCAAGGCATGCCAGTGGTGGGTCATGGGTGAAGGTTGGTTCACATGGTGAAGTAATAGTGGTTAATAATGGGTGGTTAATGAGTTAAGATTCGTTAAGATTGGATTTTAATAGAGTTCATAAATGCTTAGTAGTGGTTAATAATGGGTTAATAATGGTTAATGATGATTCATCACCCACCATCAACAATGATGAACCAGGGTGGGATAGATGCTGATAACTATCAATAATTGACGGCATTGGTTGTAAGCATTCTTATTTGGAATGCTTGAGAAAATGGTCGATGGTGGTGAATCATAGTTGGCATGCCCTGCAGATTTCACGGTGAACTGAAGTCGGTACTTTTGTTTGCAGCTGAGTTTGCAGCTGCTTTCTAGTAGGTCGCAACCGACATCCCCCTTCCGAGTGTCTCCTGTGGTTGAGCCCGTCAATTGCATCTGTGGTCGCAGGGTCCCTGAATGGTTTAGCGGCTGCTAGGACCTAAGGCGATACTGTATCCATTACACTATAGTACTTTTTGAGGTACGCATAGACAGTCGTTGATAGCGGGGCACCCCTTTTAATCAACCAGTGCTTACCATTTCACAGGTTCTTGGTTGCGAACCACTATCTATGACCTGTACCAATCATTACCAACAAGTATCAATGAGTACCACCAGTATCCATCCATCCTTCACAGTTCTTGACGATCAAAGTGAGCCATCATTCACAATATCCATCAACAACCATCATTAGTTATTCTTATCCATCATTTTCATTCATGATTCATCATAAGCCATCATTAATTATCATTGACCATCCTTAACCGTTCATTACTCATTCATTAATCATCATGATCCATCAGTAATCATTCATTAACCAATATTACCCATCATCTAACCACGATCATAAAAAATGAAAACCAATGATTCATCATCATCATCATCATCATCATCATCATCATCATCATCATCATCATCCATCATGAACAACTGCCAAAGTCTTTAAGCACGATCAGCTTCTGGTTGCTGGTTCTGAAACTCTATGAACAATTCTGGCCAATCAACCAACCGTTTGCTACTGGGGAAAACCAAAAATGTCAATCAAACCACCATTCGTAGCTGTTTCACCATTATTGTTGATCATTATCCCCTATGATGGACCACTATCAACGGTGATAACCCCTATAAAACCAATCAGTAGCTGATCATCGTTGAGAACCCCATGGTTGCTCAATCTCCCCGAACCTTCCGAGGCCCCCACTTTTGAGGCGACGTCAAAAAGGACCTGGGAACATCAATGGATTAAATTTGATTATTGATCAATAAAGATTGTTGATCAAATCAATCATCAAATTCAGTGAATCAAATTGAATGATCATGGTCATTAATCCATTTTTTCGATGATGGGGTTATCAAATTTGCACTCCGGCAAACTTAACTGGTTGCATAGAAAATATACTGTCTAAAAAGGTTGTACCTATAAAAACTGTGCTTTTCAGCTTCCAGGTTAGTTTGCCAGAGGGTATCAATGATGGTTATCAAAATGGTTGTCAATGATCAATCATAATCAGTCATCATAACTAGTGAACTGATGGTCATCGTTGATCACTGATGGTTAATAACGGTTCTTGAGGATTGACCATCATCAGTATTGACTGTTATGAACCACTTTTAATGTTGATGATCAACCATGTTTCGTGATTGACCATCATAACTGATAATAGCAATGTTATAATTATAAATCTTATCAATGATGGATAAAAATGGCTAGTGATGATCAAGCATAATCCGTCATCATAAGAAGCATTATCAACCATCATTGACCGTTATTATCTATGGCTTGACAATGTCATTGATTGTAGCTGAACCGTGTCTTTACCCATCACTAAACATCATAAATAATGATACTGAATGTAATCATCAAAATAAACAACATGACGAAGGCCATTATGAATCGCTCGCCATCATTCACCATCACAATGTATGACCATAATCAAAATCATTAGCCGTCATTGACCATAATCATAAACAAGTTTGGACAACACGGCTGCAACGGTTGGGATCTGTGCAACGAACATGTATACTTGTAAATGTAAAAATGCATGTATATACGATATATATATATATATAACCTACTTGTCATATTTACTGGCAAGTATTTTGTGAACAGTGCGAGAGTTGATAAGCTTTTATGTCTTGGCCATCCACAAGCCCGGATTTTGTTGCAGATCAAGGCCACCAAGAAGGAATCATTGCCTGAACGACTGGTTCCCTAGGACTAGTAGACCCTCGTAACGACTCGTCACCAGCCCCAGAAGCCGCACTGACCGAGGCTTCTGCACTGGCACTTGTGATGACTCGGAACTACGACTACGAATGGCACCTGAGAAGCACAAGGGAAAAAGTCGTGGGACCATTCAAAACAGGTTTCAAAAGTTACAATGTGTCAAGACATTTGGCATGACAGTTTTATCATTCTTTTGTCAAAGATTCCAAATTCAGGACATTCTCACGGTGTGAATTTGGAATTGCTCCAAGGTTGTCCATGTTCACGCCTCCAAAAAAAATACCACAGGATGCCTAACGGGATCACCACCATGGCTATGGTACCTATGGTTGTTGCTTCACGTGCTGTCATGCATAATTCCGGACATCAATCAGAATAGCTGACCACAATTGACCATTAATAAACCAACCAGTAACCATTGATAAACCATCAAGTAACCATTAATAAACCAAGAATTATAAGCATTGGAAAACCACAAATTAACCATCAAGTAAGCACCAATTGACCATCAATCAGCCATCAAGTAAGGAGCAACTACTAACCATCGACTACCCAATATCAACCATCATCACCGGGAAGCAACTGCAGCCCCTACAACAGCTCTGGCTACGCTCGTCCTTAGCCGTTGACTCTTTGCTGCCACCGAAGCGTAGGCTGCTGCTGCCTCGCACGAAGTTGGAGGCTGAAGAGCTGAACCAATTTGTCAAGTTGGATCGTGACAGCTTTTGAACCTCGATTTCCAGATTTTCCGGAATGCTCCCGGAATTTTGGAGCTTCGGGATCTCATCAAGGGTAGCAACAAGCGAAGTGGTGACTGTTCCACAGGAATGCGGGGATGTCCATCAATGGCGAACCTCAAGTGGGCTTTGTTTGCCACAAAACTACTGATGCCATGATGTTTTCCTTTGATGCCATACGAAGGTCGTCCTCTGATTCCCAGTTATCTCATGAGTCTGCTGCAGGTTGGCAAGACGACTCCGGAGTGCATGGTGATTTCCCTGCAAAATGTCCATCACTCATCAGGGGTCACCGCTATTCTTGGAGAACAGCTGCATCTTTGTATGAGCAACGATCGATATAGCTGCAGCCTGCAGCGGTCTTTGAATGTCCAGGTGATGGATGATGGATGCTGATGCTATACACAAGAGACGTAACCACCGGCCCTACCATTTGGACGTCGATAGATGTTGCATGATGACGGATGCCATTGGAACGAGACACCTGTCACCTGGTTTCCAGTGGCCACCTGGAGGAAACCGCCACGGAGGCCGGTCGCCTGGTATGGCCCCAGCTTCTGCCGAATCAACTGCTGCTGAATTTCATCCGGTGAGAGCCTGGCGGCAGTTCCCCAAGGTGGGAGCCAAGCTCCGCGCAACGAGCCGAGCCATGCAGTCCTATGCTGGAAATCATGGTTACTGATGCTTACTCCAATTTCTAATTCAAAAAGTTCATGTCCCTGACATGTTGATACTGAACGACCATGCAAACCGTAGCTGCTATCATCTGGCTCTATCAGTGGTCGTTCCCAAGCCATCCAAAGTTAACACGGCATTGACATACTCGTGTCGTAGCATTTTGAAAAATGATGATGATTATGATCTCAAACTTGTGAATCAACCACTTCCACAGGTTGTATTTCGTCAAATTCTCCATATTTTGGTTTCTTAAAATTAGGGTACCCAAAAAAACGGTTGGCTTATTATAAACGGTGAGTAAACTGGATGATAACTGAGGGTACCCTCATGACTTGAGAAGCCCCCATCTATCAGATTCTAGTGCGGCCAAGATTATGAATCGAAGCTCTCAAGACTGGACCACCAGACATGGCAGTGTAAAGAATTCGCAGTTTGGGAAGCTAGCAATCTAATACAGAGTGGTACCCCGCAAGGGATCGCTAACTTAGGTTAGTTCATGTTTGGGTAACTACCAGTTAGTGGTAGATATGAGCATACTGAGGTAGTTTATAAACGGACGGATCTAATCAGCGGGGTATCACTCTGTAGGGATTCTTTGTTCTCTGCAAAAAATACGAATGGAATGCACTCTGTAGCTCCAATGAGACTGCTGGGTGAACATTTCTCCACGCCACTGTATCCATCTTGATTTGGCATCAAACTGGGCAGTTCCCACACAAAACTAAAGAGAACAAAGACAGAAGACAATTAGGCAACAAGGAAATTAAGGGAACTGGGGAATTAAGGGAACCATTTCAGTGAACAAGGGAATTATGGAAATGCGAGAAAAAAAAAAAACCGAGGAATCAAGGGAATAAGGGATGAAAGGAACGTTTCAAGGTACAGCAAATTTGAGGAACCTGTAGGGAATTGAACCATGATTGGTCGGGTCATCATTCGAATTCATTGACCATGATGGGAAATGATAAGACGTCATTGACCATGATGAAGCATCATCGGCCGTCACTAGACATCGTTAACTATCGTTTGCCACCCATAAACAATGTTAGCCATCATCAATCTGCAATGACCACCGTGAAACCTGAAAACACTCATGAAACATCGTTCACCATCGTTAGACAACAGTACCCATCATCAGGCCTCAGCAAATCTCGTAGAGCGTCTCATTGAACATGATTAACCATCATGAACCATGGTGAACCAGCATCAAACACCATCACTAGCCATCATTAACCATCACCATCATCAACCATCACCATCATTATCAATCATGCCCGTCATCAACCACTGCAAATCCTCACCAAACTACTGGAGCTACCAAAGATAGGACAGGAAACTGGTCAACCTCTGGGAGGGTCAAGCTGTTACCTTCAAGGAGTCCCCCAACAGTAGAATCGTTGGCCACCATAGTAGGCAGTATGGTGGTTTCTCAAGTTATAGGGCTACACAAAGATTGGTGGGTTGACTACCAACAATGATGATTAGTGATTTCCAGGCTCAATTCAACTTAAAAGATATGGTGGGTTCTCAAATTGGGGGTACCCCCAAATCATCTAATATTCACTATTCATAGTAGTAAACCAACCATTTTGGGGGTTTCCCATTTTGAAAAACACCCATATCAGAAATCATCATTGGTCTTGACGGTCTAAATCCGCAAGGAAACCTTTTTGAGAAACATGGCCAATGTTTTGGAATCTTTGTCACTAATGTCAATAATAGCCAATAATGACTAGCTTTAGCTTTGGTGAAAAATTGCCAATTCATCAATAATCGTCAACTCATAAAGACCAATAATCATCACTAGTTACTAATTGTTCATCATTGGCGTGTTAAAAATTATACTCCATAACATAATCATTAACCATTTTTTGAAGAGTTAAGTGACCATGACTGGTGATCGCCAATCAAGCAACTTCTAGTGCTGACTAAGACACCATCTTATTTTTTTCCATGACTATCTCATGGTTATTGGATTCTCTTACAAATCTTCGCTAATAAAGCAAGCTCCGGCGAATCCGATGAGTTGATTGGCCATGATTTGTGATATGCGTTGCTATTGATCATCAGTTCCGCGTGAAAAAATGCCCCCGAAAGCCGAAAAGTCACAGGCCGCGGCCTGGGCTGCTTCTCGCTTGCCTGAAGAGCTGCTTGAAGGTAAAGGATGGTGATGATGGTGAATGAATGTTTAACTATAGGGAATAGTAAGCAACAATGCTATGGAAAAGTAATGTTTATTGATGATGATGATGATGATGATGATGATGATGATGATGATGATGATGATGATGATGATGATGATGATGATGATGGTGATGATGATGATGATGATGATGATGATGATGATGATGATGGTGGTGATGATGATGATGATGATGATGATGACGTTTCTTCAAACGTGTCAACAAGATAATGTCAATGATGGTGGTTAAGAATGGCGAAATGCATCCTGGCAGCAGTTAAAGCAACAAGATCACAACGGTTCCTGGTTGTTGGAAGATCACGCATCCCCCAAGGGGTTGAGCAATGTGGCGATTTGTGTAAACAGTTCGAAAAAAGTACACACACAAAAAAAGAAAACAAACATACATGTTTACTGTATAGAGAGAGATACAAAAATATATAGATATAGATTTACATGGATTTAAATATGTTTTTGTTTTAGACACATACAGCTATTTTTATATGCAAATAACGATAGATATGGAAAGAGTAAGAGATATATGATATACATATGCATACACATACACATACAAAGGGTTATTCTAATATGCTGGACGCATGGCGACCAACAGTTGAATACAACCCTTGAAGAATGCCTGTTGCTACGTTGAAATTTACGATGGCCTTACAACTACCATTATGCCAATATGAAGCATCAACCAATTCCTAGCCAAGATGAAGCATCAACCACCGTTGACCATCAGAATACCCTCTGGGAAACTAATCTGGAAGCCGAGTTAAGCACATCTTTTCTAGGTGAACCAACTATAAATGGTGGATTTTCCACTTCAAGGTTGCTTAACCAAAGAGTAACCATCATCAACAATCATTCATAAAGATGACCAACCATCATGTTTCGTCATTGTCCCCTGACACCAACGATCAATCGCAGTCCTTTGCGACCATTACCATCCATTACCGATCAAGATTTACTATTACAAAGCACTAGTCAAGCACCAAAGGTGAACATCCAACAACAGTAATCAACAAATCACTAGCCATTGTCATTTAGAATCAACCGTGATCAACCATCTACTTACCAAAATGAACTATCAGCATTGGCGATTATTAGGCACCAGTTTGAAGCATGATTCAGCATCAATGAACCTTGACTATCAACCGTGAATCATCCGTTGACCGATATCAACCAACCATTAGCGACCTCTACACAATGAACCACCAATTACCCATCAGTTCAGCAACGATTAACCTTCAATCTTCCAACTAACCATCAAGTAACTAGTACCTAACTCTCAAGTTCCCAAGAAACCAAGCCATTCACCAACTCATTCACCAATTCACCCAACTTTAAACCACCCAAGTAACCCCCCACCATTGAACCACCCGTAGAAACCCACGACCCACGACCGTCATGACGCCACCTGCAGCGCCGGCGCCTCCACCGTCTTCGCGGCGGAGCTGGGTCGCGACGGCCGCGAGGACCTGGAACTGCTGGGGCTGGGACGGCAGCGCCTCGGACGATGGCGGCGATGCGTTGACAACGCTGGAGAGGTGAAGGGCGCGGCAAAGGCTAAGGGTCATGAGGATGGGTGTTAACAATAAATGATGATCAATGATAATGGGTTCTGTTGGGCATACGCATTAGCCGATGCCTGGCAATGCAGCAGACAGCAATGATAATGGGTGATTATGGTTGATAAATGGTGGGTCACCAATGGTTGGTTTGATAGTTACTTAGTAATGATTAATGAAAATGGTTGAGAACAATGGGTGATAACAATGGTCGATAATAATAGTTGATAACAATCGTTCGCTAATGTTGACCCTTACTAATATCATTATCAGGGTGACCATAGGGTTGATAACAATAGTTGGATAATGTTCAATGATTGTTCATAATGAGGCTTTAATAGATACCGATGGTTAGTAATGGATACTAACGGATAATAAGTTGGTTTTTAGCGATAAAAATGGCTCTTGCTTATGGATAATACTGATGATTCTAATGTCTAATGGCTAATGATGGTGGATGAAGCCACCACTATTTTGATTCAACAACTATTGTCAAGGGCTACCAATCAAAGGCTATTTCATGGGTATTTTGAAGATGGTTGCCGGCTCTGCTCTCTTGTTTATGACAATCTCCTGGTGATTTCGAATCTCACTTTCACCACTACTGCCAACGCCTCAACTATGACAAACAGTTGCGTCATTTTGTGGGAGATGATTCATCATTGGTGCTGTGAACAACGTGGGCATCACCGTCCCCTGGATGGGGGCATGAAATGGGGCGCACGATTACGGATCCCATAGAGCTTGGTCTTCGTAGCGGAGGCCACCCAATTTGTCACTTCGCTGGTCACTTCTTCGTTACGGCTGGTCGTCACCAGGATTCAAACTTGGAGGATTAAACAACTCGTAAAATGGTGAAAAACCATGGCCCGTTAGTGCCTATTTACTGCTTGAGAATGGGGCAGCAACACGGAACAATCAACTTTTTTGAGAAATCGCAATCTTGTGGCTCGCTGTGACCTGCCTTAAGCAGTTCATGAGCAGCTGGGTGCCGCAGCAGTTGGAGCGTGCCATTGTTTGGAGATAGAAATCTTGGCGAATCACCGCAGCCAATGATCGCGAATTGATGGTAAGTCATGGAAAGTTCTGGACAGTGGAAGGCGCGGATAGCAGCTGTCACGCCGACTTGGGACCGTAACATTCCATTGAGCTGTGTATTTTGGGGAACCCTCAAGTTTTTTCCTCTTGAGAAAGATTGGGGTGCGATTCTCTTGGATCAAGTTCTGTGCGTGAAAATTCCACTGAGATGATTGTTTTTCAGACAGCAAGCTGCATTCCTCAAAAATCCCGGGCTTGAAACCTTCCAAGTTTCGGTCATGTCCAAAATCTGAGGGATGATCCTCATCAAATCTCCATAGAGTCCGATCCACCATGATAAAGCCAACATTCAAGTGCTTATGGTGCCCCAACAAGGCCATGCTTCATGGCTCTTGGCACTGCATTGGCACCTCAGCGGTATCCTATGAGGAGCCTTCCTCGCTGTTCAAGGAAGGGATCACAATTTCTGCGAGCTCACCGATGCACTCCGAGTCGATCCAATCCTGCGACGACTGGCGCGGTGGTCCCATGGCTCGCCATGATGGGGAGCTGTTTATCAGAAACCACCTGGTTGATATCACTCAATTTTGGCGGAGAAACCATTTGTTCCTCTGTCGTCATATCATTTTTTGGACAAATTCAGGGGAAAAATCTATAAATGGTGGTACCCCCCAACATCCCACAACCCTTCAAAGGAGTGATGATGGTCAATGGGAAACCATCTTCTTTGGGGGAGACACCAGCGATGGATACCCCACTATCTTGGCGATGTCGGAGCCTGTCGATGTTCATGCCCGCATACTTGGAGACAGCCGTAGCTGCAATCCAATGACGTTCAGAATTTCAAGGCTCGTCTGATCCACACATGTTGTCCAAACGGGCATGATAATTCTTAGGGTATCTGAATCTTTCTCAAAATAGGGGGCCCCTAAATCCTCCAATATGAGTCATTTATAGTAAAAAAACAAGTATTTGGGGGGGTCCCCTATGGCTTAAGAAAGCCCCCTACGTGACCGTCCATGACATGTCAGAGCTGCGACTTCGCCCTGGTCCCTTGATTTCTGAGGCCCGGCGCTCGACAGGCGGGTTGCACCCTGAGGCGAGGTCTTCTGGCCACAGCGTGGAGGGCGCTGCAGGAAGCATTGACGCGCAGGCCGTAGTGAGCTCGGAGACCCCACGACATCAGCGACGCTTTGCTGGGCCCCAGCCCTGCGAAATGGAGAACCAGTAAGCGATCGCCGCCATCGCTGAAGATGTCGCTTCTGTTGGCAGTGCCTAGGCCAAAGCCTCGCTTCTCTACTCTCCAGCCTCCTTTGGGCACTTGCCAAAAACGTCTCATGTATGGATTCGCGTTGAGGTTGGCCACCCTGGGATTGATGATTCCAACCAGCTTCGACTTCCGACGTCCGTTCCTGCCGCTAAGTCTGGCCGACATAAGCCTCCAACAAATGCCATAGCTGGAGGAGCTGTACTGATAGGGCCGGTGCTCCACGGACCAAAGGCTCTTCGGCTTCAAGAACATCTCGATCAAACAGCTGAGATGATACAAGGGACCCGAGGTCTGCGAGTTCTCTAAGCCTATGAGCTCCAGCATGGCTTCCGCCATGGCATCTTGGTCTGCCATCCCCAAACCAGGCCACTGGCGCCGTTCCAAAGCCAAGTCCAAAAACAAGTTACCCCAGGCGCTGTTGCGGATCATGGTGAAACCTGAGTTCTTTTCCTCTCCACCAAACTTCAAGCCTTTCCCCAAAGCTGAAACGTTCATGGGCCACTGGTCAGCAGTCACCACATGGCACCAGCAGGTCCCTTTACAACAACTTTTGCCGAAGGTTTCCATGATGGGCACTTCCATGCCGCAGCCGGGGGTGGGGACCATGTCAGCATCAACCAAGATCAGCCAGTCGGTTTCGTCCAGGTGCCGCTTAGCTGAAAGCAATTTGAACCAAAGATAGGGAGAGATCTGAGTTTGGAAAGTCCTCCGATCGGACTTGAACAAACCTGAGAGTTCCCACGTTGCAAGGTCGCCATCTCGCAGTTCCTGGTCCAAGAAGAAGCGATAGCCATGTTTCTCAGCATAGCACCGCCACCATCCGACATAATCTTTGAATTGTTCCAAGCCAGGTCCCGCCAATGGCACCAGAACCATCACACGCGGCTCTTTGTTTTCCATGAAGTCCTCTCCGCTTTGATTCGTCAGTGGTATCTTTCCAAAGGCTTGAGACTGATGGATTCGCACTACCTGCATCTCACGACAGCGCCTTATCCAAAGACTCCAGGAGTTCTCGGATTCGAAACGTGCCTCGCGGATGAACCTGTCAGGGTCCAAGGTGCGCAAACGAGCCGCTCTGGATGCACACCAAGCAGCTCTCTTGGGCCCGGGATCAACTTCTTTCAGTCCCTTTCTAGTCTCCATATCCCACCAGCGTAGCAAAAGCAGTCGACACAGCTCCGGCTCAGGACACAATACATCCACCATCTTCTCTTTGGTCCTTTCAGTGCAGTTTCTTCGATCTATGAAGTCGATTTGTTCTGTCAAGTCCTTCCCAAGTCGTAATGCCGCAGTGTCGCATGCATCGTCTATGGTGCCTTCGCTGCATCTCGCGACGTAGTTCTCCTTATTTATCTGCCCGCCTACGTGAAGCACACTCGGCCCGCAACACCTCTCGAAATTCAGGTTCTCATCCCAGCATTCCTCCTGACCGACAGGCCTTGGTGAGCAGCAATGTTCCGCAGAAAGCACATCTCCAAAACAAAGGCTCTCGCTTGCCCAGCATGGCATCAGCTGTAAGAAGAGCAAAAACATTCTGAAAAAAATACCTTGGGACGCCTTGGGATGTGAAACACACAGCTATAAAGGTAGACACACGGGTATATCGGTATATCACGCATTGGCCTACAGCGCCGTTAATCTATTTAGACATACATATATATATATACATAAATATACATATTTATATATATATATATGCGCAGGTTGTTTTATTGCTATACATATATATATATATATACATATATGTATGCGGTGTTGTTTACTCCTCGATTCTCAACAATATGCATTCGTGTAGATGTGCGCGTCTGGAAATACACCAGGAGATTTCTTTTACGCCGCTCATCTGTTCGCAGGGTTTCAGTGGCATCTCACGATATTTCCAGCGGGCAACAGGGATACCTCCTTGAGCAGAAAATCTGCATCCCACCCGATAAGCACTAAAGGGGATTGAATGTGTGGCACGCAAGACACTGTGTGCAAACATGATGGACGCCATCATCGACCTCGATGTAGGGCTAAGGTTGACATGCTGGAAGTCTAGGCGTATAGAGAATGCAGATGAGACTACATACATCTAATATTTTGCATAAACCCGTTGGAATTAGTACCACAGGGAGCAGCATCAGAAGTTTCCAAGAAAAGATTCCTTTTTTGGAGAAATCGGTTGTTGAGATATATTGCGATACATTCATGGCAGAGCCATCCACAGACTACCTGTCCATCTACCTATCTGAGCAGCCATCGGCGTTTCTCTCTGTGTGCCTTTCCACTATCCATATCTCTAGGTTAGTGATCCACCATGATCTACCTATGTACCAATCTGACTATCCTGGATAAGACTCAGAACTGTTTAGATATTTCAGATGGAGTTTGAAGTCTAACAAATGTACAGTATCATAAACAATGGTGTCAACTTGTTAGTAGTCATGAACTACAAATTCCTTAATACTTATTAGTCATGAACTATCAATATGTCATGGCTTAAAGCCCGGGCCTAGTTGCGAGACCTGTCCGCGAGAGTCATGAACCATCAATCATGGCTACTAGTTGCACCTGATATACCAATCAATCTACAACTTTCGCTCCCAGATACCCCAACTGCAAGCCAGCGAGCCTGGATACTGAAGCGGATGCAACCGAGGCTGCCTGAAGACAAGCCAACAACCGACCCAACGCTTGGGATATGACCGAATCAACATGGAAAGCTCTTCAACCAATGGTGGTTGCAGGTGGACCAAGGTCATTCTTAGGATCATCTTAATCAAAGCCGAAGATTTTGGGATAAACCATTGGATCAACAAGTGAGGATTCATCTTCCACTTATATGGGAATTGACTCGGCAGTGGGTCAAACCCCCGTACCCCTGGTTCCCCCATCATTAACCATAGTTTCCCCATAAAATGGTGGGTTATTTACCCCCACTATTGGTTGGTTAATATTGACCCATGGCCACTCGTTCAGGTTGATTCTTATGGCACGACTTAGGATCTGAAACTGGGAATTCTCAACCGAACTCGCGCGTCGCGCAGTGCTGAAACCACAAATCTCGCTGCCACAAAGATGCAGCATCCACTACTGAGCTGATCGCGCAGGAGGCACATCTACTCATGCGATGTACGCTTGAAAAAGCATCCAGAGATCCAGTTAGATGATCGCAATTTCACGTTCAAGTGCGATATGAATGGTAGTGGTTATTTCTATCTATTCAAACATGACCTGTAATCATATACATATAATACATATCAATTATGTTTGTTTGTCTATATATATATATATGTATATATGTGTGTGTGTGTGTACATATTGCTGTATCTTGCTATTGATATGTTTCTATTCTGATAGATCTCCAACCGTTGGCTTCGCTCTCCAGCCTCTTTCTGCTCACCTCGGCATGCCAAGCATGCTATTGGATCGATGAAGAAGGAGTATAGCATCCATATAGTCGAACCATTATTGTCAATGCTATTAGTTGTATGACTATTATTGAAACAATAATTAAGTAGTATACTATCAATATATTGTTGAAACAGATTGTTATATGTTTTTGTTATATTGTCCATGCTATACCAACAGTAATAAAAAGTAGTATATTTTCCATATAGTAGTTGTTAACCATTATTAGTATGGTGTTTTTTCAAAATAGGGGTGCCCCCAAATCATCCAATATTAATCATGTCTAGAAATAAACCAAGCATTTTTGGAGGCTCCGTACTTTGAGAAACCACCATATGGGTGTTTCTCAAACCATGAGGAACCCAACACATGGTTGGCTTATTCCTGTAAAAAATCTGAGTATTGGATGATTTGGGGGTACCCCTTTCTTGAGAAACCAGCATATGTACAAGTAGTTGATCAATGGTTAAGTATTATATGTGGGTACAACCACATGTATGAATCAATACAGATATAAAAATATATATATATATATGGTACCCCCCCCAAGATCAGTGGTCAAGTTGTTCTCAACAATAGGTTTGTCATGAATTATGTTTTTAATTATTATTTTGATTGTTGGTTGAAAGAATGTTTATCAAAGGGGGGGAGGATAAGAGACTGTAAATATGTTTAAATAAATAAGTATATAGAGCAAGCTCCAAACCTGAAGAAAAACCAAAAAACCAAAAAAACAAAACTTTTTGGAGAAGTTTTGGTTTGGAGCCAAAAGATTGTTTTTTTTTGGTTTTCCTTGAGTTTTTTTGTTTTTTTTTGGTTTTGGAGCTTGAAAAAACAAAAAAACCTAGGGTTTTTTTGGTTTTTTGAAAAATGTATTACTTGAGAGCTCCAAAAAACCAAAAAAACTCAAGGAAAACCAAAAAAAACCATCTTTTGGCTCCAAACCAAAACTTCTCCAAAAAGTTTTGGTTTTTTGGTTTTTTGGTTTTCTTTCGGTTATGTTAAGGGCCTTAGTCGAACTATGGTTTGCTTGAAGACTATTATGAAACTAAATAAAGTCAAAATACTAAAAGGGAAAAAATTCAAAGAAAACCAAAAAAACAAAAAAACAAAACTTTTTAGAGAAGTTTTGGTTTGGAGCCAAAAGATGTTTTTTTTTTGTTTTCCTCGAGTTTTTTTGGTTGTTTTTGGTTTTGGAGCTTGAAAAACAAAAAAACCTGGTGTTTTTTTGGTTTTTTGAAAAAATGTATTACTTGAGAGCTCCAAAAAAACAAAAAAACTCAAGGTTTTTTTTGGTTTTTGCATTTTTTCTTTAAGAACAATTGATCTAGAATTACCACAAACCAAAAAAAACCTTGAGTGTTTTTTGTTTTTTGGAGCTCTCAAGTAATACATGTTTTCAAAAAAATAAAAAAAAAACCTAGGTTTTTGTTTGGTTTTTCAAGCTCCAAAACCAAAAAAAAACTAAAAAAACTCAAGGAAAACCAAAAAAAAACATCTTTTGGCTCCAACCCAAAACTTCTCTAAAAAGTTTTGGTTTTTTGGTTTTTTGGTTTTCTTTGAATTTTTTTTGGTTGCTTTTGGTTTTTTTAATTTGTTTGGTGTTTTTAGATTTTTGGATTTGCCCACCCCCGCCCTTCCCACCAAAAAGTTGTTTTTTGTTTCTTTGGTTTTTAAGTTTTTTTGGTTTGTTTGGTGTTTTTGTTTCTTGGGTTTGCGCCCCCCCCCCCCACCCATTCCAATGAAGCAGCGTAACATTCAGCCGAGATCTCCAGGAAAGAAACATTCAGCCGAGATCTCCAGGATCATTTCGCTTCAAAATTTCAACTTTTTGACTTGGACGTCATTATATTCAGGGACCACAATTGCGCTCTATTCAATTGTACCCGTACCGATTCTAAACACGTTTTTCTAATCATGGCCTATTTAATAATGTTCTATCTAATCACAGCCTGTTGAATTTGGTTTGATTTTACCATGCCTGTTCAATTATGACTCTTATGCTTTATTTGTTAATATGCATTGCGTAACAATAGCACATTTGACAATGCCTTATTTTTGGACTTTTTAACTATGCTCTATTCTTCTTGCCTGGCTGTCTTGTATTTAATCAAACTCATTTAATAATGCATAATTTCATTCTCTCCCATTTGTTTGTACCGTACATATTTAGATTTGCGTTGTTTAATAATTTAATTGCGCTCTTTTTATATTTGACCTATTTGAAAACTTTTTACTCCATTACGACTCTATGTTGTCTATTAGTCATGCCTTATTTCTGCATTGCATTTTCTTTCCTCAATCATGCCTTATTTGCATCTAATTGTGGACGATTAATCTTTCTAATTGTGGTCGGTTTCATTCCGGCCTACATATTTGATAACGATGAGCATGTCGCTACAATTTGTTTTTTTCCAATCTGTTCGATTAAGCCATCACCCAATTCTGTAGTTTCACTCTACTACAGAGTTAATGTACAATGAACAAGTAGTAGTGGCATTGCGATTTTTGTCTCCATCCCTATTCTCATTCGATGTCCTATTATGAGAATTCTTTTATTCAGTGCAGCGACCGATTAGAATTATTTTCGTTATCGGATTATGACCATCTTTGTTGACTGTGACTAGGAACTGATGTAATTGATGTGTTTGTTGCAGTGAATATTATCATACCTGTGTGCACTACTTATAGTATAAGGCTTACTATGATACCTGTGTATAAGCCAAATGTTTGAGAGCACACTTGTTGATTACACAAGCCCTTTAACAGCAAAAAACACAATTTCTTTTGCATAACTAGTATTGCTCTTGGCAAACCCTAAGAGAGCGAGGGGGTTAGGATGGGTATGTTGATTCACAAATACAACAACTTTATCGGCGCTACAATCTTGGATGCAACTAATCTTGGAATAAGCTTTGTAAAAAAGCAGTATCAGATCTGCAGCCCACAATCTTACAATGCAGGCAACGCAATGGAATAATCTTTCTAGCAATAGTTGCGTGGAGTCATGGAGAGTAAGTTAAAGAAAGATAACAAATACAGACATTTCAACTTCCATAGGTTGATTCGACGGGACCAGTAATAAGAGTAGTACTACTAATAGTGGTGATGACAACTGACGGAAAAAGACTCATATGCCAAATGATTGATTAAGCAAAATATGATAGATAAAAATAAGAATCACTATCAGTGGGAAAGACTGGAATGTCAGTTGTTACTGTAGATCTAAAGCAATAACAGAACTTTTAGTACAAGTAAGACATATAATCAATATTGAATGCAGTATGTGGAGTAATTCAAATGGAAACAAAATCACTTTAGAATAATCAATAGCACATCATCTCTAAATGACTTCACTTCAGTGCAGTTACCGTACCAGTTTCTAATCTTCCTACCTTCACAAAGGTAGCTGGTGGAATACTAGCAATCTTTTTACTTAACCGCGGCAGCAGTAATTGTAGTAGTAGTAGGACTGCAGATGCTAATGTTATCTAATATTGGTGCTTGTATAGAGTAGCAAACCTTTTGTCGTCATTGAGAAGGTTACATGCGTGCATTAACCACATAGAATGTTTTCTATTCATTGTAATGATTGCAAGGGTTAACTACTAGTCAGGCAAAACATAATCATATGCATTGTAATAACCATAGATCATATCATGATATTCCTCCACTCAGTTCCCTAGTTGTAGCTACAGAAAATATAGTCATGATTTGATCATCATAATCATGATTTGATCATCATAATAGTTCTGTGCGATTTTGCATTAGGTATCTACATTGTACAATAGGACATCAAATAGTAGTAGAAGCAACAGATAAAGTAACGGTACTACTAATGGTGTTTCCTGTAGATGAAGTGAATGTAGTAGACTGAAATACTAGAATTTACCGATGGTTGAATGAAACTGCTTGAAGAAACCAAACTGAGAGACATTCAAATTCAGGAACAGAGAGATGGTAACCAGGAAAGAAACCAGGCATGATTGAACGACAAGTCAGGGATTATTTGGGAGCATATGAGGGATCCCAAGAGAACAAGTTAGGGATCTCTGTCAGACAAGTTACGAATGATGAGGAAACAAGTGGGATGCAACCAAGGCACCAATGTATGTAAACACTATAAACACCGATCTTGGAGGGGGGGGTAGCATATATATATATATATATATACAACTTGTGGCTTTTGACAAATGATGATTTGCAATGATTAACAGCCATAACAGCGGATAATAACTAATAGTATATTGGTTTTATGATGGTTGATGGATAAATAAGGGATCGAGATGAAAATGATGATCATCATCAGCATGACGTGCAATGATCAATGATGATAAATGATGATACATCTGCTATGCCTTTCCACTTTCTAAATCGTCTTCAGTGTCCAGTTTGATTAATCAAAATAAAGCCTAAAAGAATTCAACTTTGATTAACAAAATTGATCAGCAATTCAATTCAACTAAAGCCTTAAATTCAAAGTCGAAGTGAGCTATCTTGGCAACAATCTAAATTGATCATTGGTTGTTTAATATTGGCCCATAGCCAATTATGAACGATTCAAGTTGCGCACTCCCTCAACTCCTCCAGTTGCCAAGCTGCTGGGTGGGTCCAGGGGTCGCAAACGTTCGATGTGGACCTGCAAAAATGCGCGGAGTCCACAGGAGAAACAGCGCAAGGCTGGTGCCCGATTGGCGAACATCCTGTTGATGTATGTTACACTCTGGTGCCCAATTTACTGAATATTATTGATCATAGCCATTCTTGATATCCATCATTGATGGCTTCTGGCAAGCTAACCTGGAAACTGAAAATCAGTTTTTTCCAGGTAAAACCAGCTATAAATGGCGGATTTTCAGTTTCCAGGTTATTTCACCAGAGGGTATCCCAAATAGGAGCATCCCAAGAAAGATTCATGTTTGAGATCAGTAATGATTCAAGGTTTCAATTGCCAAATGGGAATCAGCCAACTCACAAGTTATCAGTGCTAGCTAAATCGTAAAGAGCTATTCTAGTTGGATTAACTCGCAAACACGAACCATCATTTGTTTGCAGCTCGAAATCCGATACTTCTGCATGCTCTATCTCAGAAGTTCACAGGATTTCAAGTACCGGCACTTGGAATTTGAAGTACCCTTTTTGGGCCATGAGATTTCTGGGATGCTAAGGGTTGAAACAAAGGAATGATAGTTGAGAATTCAGTGGATAATCACTCACAATGGTGAATAATGAGTAGATTTGAGAGGTGGCCAACAAGCATCGTGAACCCACCAATAGAACGCTGTATTTTGATAAACGACGAATGCGTCTAGCACTTTTTCAATGACAATCAAGGACGATCAAAAACCTCAATAGTCATGATGACTATTGACTATTGATAATCAGCTATCATCATATCAGCCACTGGGAATATCTAGCATCATTAGTGATGATTTACTTACCTGACTACTGGCTGATGATAATGAAGAATACCAATGAGGACGCTGACTATTAATTCTCAATCGTCACTAATGGCTGAAGATATTGAACTGATAGTGAACCAAACACAAAACTTATCAACCACCAATCAGGAGAGTAAGATGCACCAGCCTCAACTACCATTGGTTCCAAGAATTCCAACCGCCAACGAAGCACCAGCCTTCAGGCTGCTCTGTTCCCCTGGCCACAGGGCTGCTTTGCTGCTGGTGGCCAGGTACCCATCAGCCAACATCCAAGGGCATCCAACATGGGGATGACAAGAATTTCGGTAAACCTGCCTTTTCAACTTTTTCCAAACGGGGTTGACATTTGCGGGGAAAAAACTATGGTAGATATCTTGAGGTGCGAATAGGTATGGACACCATGGGCACCGCTGGTTGTTGCTGGTTGCTGGTGAGCTGTTGCTGTAACTGGATGTAACTGACAAATGAGTAATGCCAACTCTGGATGAATCGACAACCTGTGGCTAGTTAATAGGGGGGTTCCCCCCAAAAGTCGTGGCTTCCCCCTTTTAAACTGGTACCCCCAACTAAGAAACCTAGGGTTTTTGTCAATCCGGGGTTCACATTAGCCTAGACGTCTCCCGAGAGAGACGATGATAGATCGGTGGTCCAAACGAAACAGATGGGACCTTCACCCAGGCAGACATCTCCTTCTGGCTGCCTTCGGCCAGCTTCACCGTGACAAAGCCTTCAGAGTCAACTCCTTTCGTGATGAGACGATGAGGCCATGGCATATATCAGAGACCAGTACTGACCAACTGAGTACAGCTGGATATAGCCTATGTATGGCTGGAACATAGCTGGTAATGGCCGGTTATATACAACTCATAGCCACTATGCCGCTTCTCAAGTGCATCAACCGCACGTTTGTGATTGACAATGATCCAAGTCTTGACATCTATTGCTGTACCAATTTCGGTTGTCTCTGGTTGTATCAGCTACCCGCTGCAAGCAGCTACATCCAGCAAAGTATAAGTTATATGACAATCTAGTAAGAGTGGTAACAAGTTGCAAGTAAAATCCAAATAACTTGTCTCTAACTAGAATTTGGTAGGGTAATGACTCCTCTCAGCTCAGGAGTGATATCCTTCGATATGACAGAGGGAGGTTGTCGATGCTGTATAGCCCCAGACGAGACGATTGAAAAGGGGAAACGGATCTACGGATAAGTTATATCAGTCGGAAGTAATGTCCTCTACCGTCACTTGTTTCTTATGCCCAAGGCCAATGTTAAGAAACAGGAAGCAGTTCATTTCGACAACGCAGTGCTGCTTATGTTGGAGAGGCAGCTCATTTTTGATAGCTGCGAAGTTACCTCCAATGTTCAACCCTACCTTTAGACGACCCCTCCATTGTTCAAGCGGCGCTTCGTCCTGACATCACCTGTGCGAATGCACCAGTGAGCTCGGGACGCCTCCAGGGAAAGGAGTCGGAGTTCTTCTTTCGTGAGAGCTTCCGCTGCAGCAGCTTGGTGAATGTTTAGAAATGGTTAATGTCATGTTTTTTTCACTTTCAAGTTCTGACTTTCTTTCAATCAGATGTTGGTTTCCACGTGTTTCACACAACGACATTATACCACATTGAGCCATTTTGAACTGATGCGCTTCAAAGAATGCATGGTTGGAAGGGTGTTGTGTGGCTTTGACCACAGATGGTGTAACCCTACAAACCCCAGCCGCTGATTGCTGGTTCCCCCATGATTATGACTGCGGGTACCACCACGAGGACAACCACCACGGGACAACCACCACAGGACAACCCCTGCGGTCCATCGCTTCCAGCCACCTTCGCATGGGCCGCAAAGAGACACGCTCGCCAGGGCTGGGTAGACGGTAACCTTCCACCTCCTTGCAGCAGCTGCAGATTTTCAGCCCTTCCCATGGGATGTCAGCAACGAATTTCATGGGCAAAAGATATCACGGCAACAAGGCTGGTACATTTCTCGAAAAAAGGCTGGAAAAAAAAAAGTGGAAGCGCATCAAAATTAGAAAGGAAGAAAAACTACAATACAAGAAAAATTGGTGAATCAGGGAGTGATGTGGAGACCAGTGCCAAAAAACACGATGGTGGGTTCCTGGTGGTGGGGACCAGCGGAGCCAATCCTGGGGCCTCGCATGGATGGCTTGGCCTAGAAGGGCTCCATGGATTGACAAAGCCAAGACTACCATTTGGTCCCTCCTGGGGGCCGCTCCTGGCATCCCTCCCACTTTAAAAGTCCTCTAAAAGGCTAGCACTGGGTACCCCTGGAGCAGCTCATGGCTCCTGTCGTTCCTTCCCAACCAAAAGCCTGGATGGTATACAGTAATCAAACCAATTTGGACTTGCCAATAAATCTCATCCGTGAATGCTTCTGACCTTTGAATTTGTTGGATCCAAACTCATCATTGTTGGAGCCCTTGTCTTCACTCACAGTATCAAGTCTGACCAAAATCCTGTCCTCTTGGAACCACTGACTTTCACCCTGGGGGCACTTTGACAACTCACCAACCCAAAAATGCACAGTAAAGTGGCAACATGATCAAGTACCCTCGTATGATCACATCTGTTTGTAAGTTGCCTCAAAACCACAAAAACATTGTTGAAACGTTCTGCAGATGACACGGTGCACGCTGGTAGAAACACGCATAGTTCGATACACCAGAACAAATCTCCAATCCGAGGATGCATAACCAAAAGCTGCACCCAAAGGGTTACTGTAATAGGCAATTATACACCCAATCTGCAGATATCACCATGGCATGGTTAAATGTCTCTAAATGTCGTTGGTTCTGTATTATAATCCAGCGCGCCCCATGCTGCCAACGATGGTTGCAGCAACAAATAGTCTAGATACAACCAACGGGAAAGAGGGATATGAACCATCAACATATGCTTTTGGCTCAACATGATTGCCTCGGGGAAAATGAATAGTTATTCCCTTCAGTCGGAGATCCATGGGTGACTAGCCTTCGAAACATCAGCAGTTGATTTTTCTGCCTTGGAAAAATGATCTACTGCAGAGTAAAAGTTTGATCCTCCATGATTCTCCCACGTAGGGGTTCGCATCGGTGCCTGTTGCTAGGGTGCCATTTGGCTGTGTGTCAGTTCACCCTTAGTCCCCCTGGTTCCCCTATCCTTAACCATTGTTTTCCCCATAGTTTGTCGGTTATTAACCACCATTATTGGTTGGTTCATATTGACCCAGCTCGCCATTTGGAAGGCTCTGGCTGCAGCTGTTTCCAGGGTGATTTCCGAGCGCCCAATCCATGCCCCCACCTCGTTCTGGCGCGGCCAAGCTGGTGGCTTTCGCATGCGGTCTCAGCGGCCAAGAGACAGGAATCATGTGGTAACAAAATGTGTAAATGGAATAAACTAAGGGGTAAAACAAAGATAAACGTGTAACAATAATGATTTCCCCCAAAAAAAATCTGAGGTAAAACAACGATAATATGGCTATGGGTCAATATGAACCAACCAAAAATGGGGGATAACCACCAATAATAATAGGAAAAAAATGGTTATATAATGATGGGGAACCATAGCCATGTAGCATCCTTCACCACTATGATCAATGTTGACTAACCCCACATGATTATGATTGTGTATGTGGAATGATCAGTGGAGCACAATCATGAATAATGTGATCATATGAGGCCAATGGAATCAACGTTGACTAACCCCGTAAGATTGTATTTTTCCCTATCATTCATGGCTATCATCCCTGAGTATTGATGGCTAATATCGACCCATGGCCACAGCAACCTGGGCTCAGTGGCTACCGCTCAGCTCCTCTTAGAATGTCACCAGCAAGTAGTTCTTCTGCTCACTAAGCCGCTTGACTGAGGGTCTCCTGCTCATTCAACCTGCTAGGAAGCTCTCCAAAGAAATCATACAAGGTGGGCCCCCTGAGTTAGCTAAGTTGGTTCATAACTAGGGCAACTACTAGTTATGGTAGATATAACTATAGTTGAATAGCTCATTAACCAACTTATAACTAGGGGGGCCCACCTTGTAGGAAGCTCTCCAAAGAAATCATACGCTTCTTTGCCATCGAAGCTGCATTTGCAGAAGGCTCATGATGGAACAGAACAAACCTCTAAGCCAGTATAAGCCCTGGTACACGCAGCATTCACCATCAACAATCATGTACGACTGTTTTCAACCGTGGTTGGCTGTCAGTATTATCCTTCCAATATAGTTATGACTTGCATTTTACTTATATCTATTACTATTTACTGTAAAATATGACTTGAAGATTGTGAAATATGATGGCAACAGTTGTTCTCGATTCGGCACTGTTTGTGTGATGTGCTGGGGAAAGGGATGATGGCGCAAGTCATAGGATGATCAAAAGTGATGGTTAAACGGTTAAACAGCTACCGGTAGGTCCATCTTCGTAAGCAACCGCCAGGTAAACCTTAAATAGTTGATTATTGATCCCAGAAGGTAGGGGGCTGATCAACAGAGATCTAATCCTGTAAGGACTGTAATGCTTAGACAATATTATTGGCTTATCAGGTAGATGATGGTGAATGGTTGATGCTGGTGGTGCTTGTTGGTCTGAAAATCCGGGTTGATACGAAGGGTGAACAAACCCAACTAGTTGGGTAACTGGTTCATGGTTAATGGTCAATAAGGGTTTGTTCACACCAATGATTTGGCTGTGGGTCAAAACCCTGTACCCCTGGTTCCCCTATCATAAACCATTGTTTTCCCCATTATTAGTTGGTTAATATCTCCCATGAAATTGGTTGGTTAAGTGCTTGACCCAGCTCGCCATATGGTTGAAAATGGTTGAAAATGCTGTCTGGTGCCAACAAACCTGAGCGTTCTGAGCCCTGCAACTAGCCAAGTAGTCAACCTCTTTCACCACGTCGTTGCGTAGCATCATCATGTCCTGGGGAGCGCTGCAGCTGTGGTTCCTCATGAATCACTGGAAGGGCTCAGCTAGCAATGGGTCAATATGAATCAACCAATTTCATGGGGGATTGTAACCAACAAACTCTAGGGGAAATCATGGTTAATGATAGGGGAACCAGGGGTACGGGGTTTTGACCCACTGCCAGCCAGCTGCAATTACTGGAACCGAACGCTTAGATAGCTGCGATGGGACTTGGATTCTCACCGCGCCCCTGAGTTTTCGACGTTCATGGGATTCTTGCCACGCGGCTGCATGGCGACGAATTGGCACAACTTTGGAGCTCTGATGGGACTTGATCTTTGCCTTGCCTCTACACATGTCCACAACTGTAACCTGGGTGTTTGGAGAGGGGTATCATCCACAAACTGCGCACAATGAGGATCTCACTTCAGGCACGACCTGATTGAGTGGATGGAAATTGCCAATGAGTGGATATTGCCAGATTGAGTGATGTCGCAAGGATGGAAATACAAACTACTTCCGGCATGTCATCGGCGAACAGTGAGCCAAAGAGAAGGAGTGGAAGTCCAACGGTCAGAAGCAGTACGTGTGAAAACTTAGCTGGCAGGGCCAGGCAGCCATAGATATAGAACTCCCAATATCCTGTGTGTGTGTGTGTATGTGTGTGTATGTGTGTGTGTCCCAATCTACGGACAAGGCAAAGTATATCCAACACTGGATCAACCATGGGACTTACAGGCTATCAAAAAAACTAGGCCTTCTAGAGACACAGCCATTGTCTTCGGCGGTCTCTGATCCGACCCAAATACAGCTGGCTTGACCAGCGGCTCCCAAACACAGGCTACACCCAGCGACTCTGAAACAATTCCACATGCACCATTTTCCATGTTTAAACCACTACATGCCAAATGTGCAATTTCAAAAGGACTGAATATGGATAATCACCATATATTGGGGTTTGCCCACACATGATGTACCTCCGAAATCATGATTTCCACCAAAAAAAGAGCATTTGAGGCTGGTTAATGAATGCTAGTAATAATGGTCAATAAATGTTATTTCATAATGTTATTAACTAATGAATGTTAATGACTCATCAGCCGCCTCACTCCTTCGTTGCTTCACTCGCAGGCTGAGCAAGCCCACCGGCTGTCCGGGCGTTTCGCCGAGCCTTGGAGGATGCTGTCAATATCCAAAGGCTCGTGGTTCAACATCGGTCACTCAGGGACCGGGGCCCCCTAGCGGTGGAGAACATGACCAAGGGTAACAACCAGGCTAACTTGGATTGGTTCACTAGGGTAAATACATTTAAATACATGTAAATACCAGTTTTGGTAGATATAACTATAGTTGAATGGCTTACTAACCAACTTACAACTGGGGGCCAAACTTGTAAACATCAGTCAATGATACGATGATCGTGCTGTTTGACTGACACCGTTGATGGTCAATGGTCAGATTTTTGTTCATCAACATAGGTGGATACTGTGAATTATGATGATTTGTAACCATAGAATGGGAGATCCATATCATAAATGATTGATATTGGTTGACAATGGAAGATCGAGCTGTTAATAAGCCCCGGGTATATGATGGTCATCTGCTACCGGGCTGGTTGAGCTGGGGTAGTTTATTCGTAAGAATGGCTCATGGCGAATCATAGGGAAAACAATCAACAACGAATTATGACAATCATGCCCCAGCCGATAATATCCACGGAACAAAGGGTACAGGTACAAATATAGGGAGGCTAGCTATAAACAATCAGATGGAAACAAATTCGGCACCCAAAACCTGAAGCCCTAACTCCAGTTGACTGAGGGCCTTTCAGAAGATTGAGCTATGAAAATCGCCCTTGGCCCCCCCAAATCATCTTGGCGCTTGGGATTTTCGCGTAGGCCCTGGTGTCAGCCTGCAGTCCAGCAGCCCAACCGGGACTCCCAGCCTGGTCTGGAGTTGTTGGAGAGTTTGATCTGCGGCGCGCGGTGTGAGCACCCACAGGTGTCGAATAGAACTGCCAATTGGCTGTGGATCAATATTGACCAACCAATAGGAGGGAAAGCAATGGTTAATGACAGGGGAACCAGGGGTACAGGGTTTTGACCCACTGCCACTTGTGAATGATGGCAACTGATGGTGCTGAAGTGGATGAATGATCATTGCCGTTGCTTGATGCTTCATGATGTTGCACCTGATGCACCTTCCCACACGATTGCTGCTCGTTTTTGGAACCCCAGGGCAGCAGTGGACTCAAGGGAGGTTCCAAAGCCAGCTCCACACAGACCTTGTTTCATTTCAGCAGCTACCCTTCCTGTTTCAGCTGGTGCAAGCTGAATCAATACGGCAGTGGGTCAAAACCCTTAGCCCCCCTGGTTCCCCTATCATTAACCAGCTCGTTTTCCCTATGGTTTGGTTGGTCATTATCCCCCCATAAGTTGGTTGGTGAACTGCTTGACCCAGCTCGCCATACCCAAACAACAACGAGAAACGGCGACCCACCACCGTGACCGTGAGGGGAAACCGGGTACGACCTGCCACCGGGTCGCCTCAGAGAGCCGCTTTAGGCGCAACTGCTCCTGGCATCAGCGGCCATCCATGAGGTGCAGGACAATTTGCTCGGATACAACCATGAATCAAACATCAGATGACCATGAATCAATCAGCCATGATTAATCATAGTAACCATAGCAACCATAGTAACCATAGTAACCATAAATGACCATGAATCAAACATCAAGTAACATCAAATAACCACAGATTGTTGATCGACCATGAACCAACACTGGCAACACCCAGCGCGGTGAAGCTGCGCTGCCACTTTTTTAGCACTTGGAAGCAGCTCCTTGGCAAATGCACAGCGGCTGATGGTGTTGACCGTGGAGAATGATAATCCACATGGAGAATGAGAGAGGTAATGATAATGTATGATAATGACAATGGCAATGGTGGTGATGACGATGATGATGATGATGATGATGATGATGATGATGATGATGATGATGATGATGATACGGCTATGTTGATGGGAACCAATGGTAATGAAATGGTAACGCAATGTTAGCCTTTGGAGAAATGATGATATGCTAATCCATGATGGGGCTACTGGTAATGATAATAAATATAGATTTTGACTGTGGAGAATGCTTGGGTTTTGATATGGTTCGCCATATGCTCTTGTCCATGGATGTCCATGGCTCGTGAGATGATTTTATTCTTATGGCTCATGGTTGGCCAATGATGAAGATGGCTACCCCCTGGTTGCTTAACCACCACAAATAAACTCATGGTCACTGCTGACGTCCCCTCTTGCAAATGTTGTTGCGCCTGACGTTGTCGCTGTTGTTGTGACTGTTGTGACTGTTGTTCTTCTTCTTCTTCTTCTTCTTCTTCTTCTTCTTCTTCTTCTTCTTCTTCTTCTTCTTCTTCTTCTTCTTCTTCTTCTTCTTCTTCTTCTTCTTCTTCTTCTTCTTCTTCTTCTTCTTCTTCTTCTTCTTCTTCAGCTTCGCTCCCACTGCCATCCTCCCTTCTGCCAGAGAACCAATGCTGCTCGGGGCAGTTCCAGAATCTCCAGGGCCGATAGAACGTCTTCTTTGGTCAGTCCCAGGTCACTCCTCCACCACCGTTACAAGCAGCACAGGAGGACGAATCTATGGGGTTAAATGGCTATGGGTCAATATTACCCAACCAACTAATCCGAGATTTCCACCAACAATAATAGGGAAAACAATGGTTAATGACAGGGGAACCAAGGGTACAGGGTTTTGACCCACAGCCAAATGAAGCAATGGTTCCTACCAGCATCTAGGATTGTGGCACCTGGCACAGGGACATGACAGGCCATGAATCAGTGATTGTGATAAAAGCATCTGTTACACATCAGTTGACCATCATTTACAGTAACCATCCACTAAATGGCAATCAAGCACAACTAATTGGAATTTAGGCACCAAGTCATGATGGTTCAAGCAACAAACATAAACCACCACGAGGATATGGGTCCAAAGCTCAAAGAATTCAATGGTGCCAAGCTGGTTGATTGTCGACGGGCTTAAGGCCGCTCAGGATCACTCAGCTGTGGTGACTATTCGAAAGCCAAACGGGTGATAGTCATGATTGCCACCTTTAGCAAGTACCAAAGCTCAAGCTGTTTCACGTTATTGCGACTTTCAGCTTGTCAGGATTCACTAAAGCCACTAGCCATCTTTGTCAATTCCATCGCGCGAGTGCCCACATTCAGCCTCGGTCATATAAGATTTAGCTCTCCCAACATTGTTCGTATGGCTCTCTGGAATTACTAACATCAACGGTCAATGGTTGACCAGGCTCACCTTTGTCAGCCCCTGAACCATGAATTAGTTCATTAACCTGGCTACTTCCTGAAGGTTGAATTAATCTCCTATGATTGTTCATTAATTCATTTTATTGACTTCCTGATTTACAATCATCCGGTTGTTTCAGAGGTGCTACCCCCCCACAGCTTCACCGAGCTCCTGCAATGAACGAAGTGTGGCGCGAGGTCTCCGAAACCTTGGCACGGCTTGGCACCTTGGGGAGACGATTTGGGGAGCGTCTGATCGTTATGAAGCGCGGGTGTGTTTGTATTCATAACGGGGGGAGTAACAAAATCAGTAATGTTATTTCTATGGTTTTCTTCAGAAATGTTGATCCTATGCTCAAAAGTACACATAACCATTGTGCATTTGAATGGGGAGGAGCCATCCTGATTGACCAGATGAGGCGTCCTAAGAAAGCCAATCACAGCTATCAGTTGTGCAGTGACCAGGCAACTATTGGCTTGCACAGATCGATTGCTAAGTACAAGCAGCTATTTCTCAGATTTTGGTGGAAAGTTTTTCGCTGATTTTCAAACAACGGTAATGGACTAAGAGAAAAGAATAGAAAGCGAACCTGGAGGGACTTGAACCCTCAAATCAGTGTGACTTCGCATCAGCGACGGATGCAGAAGGACAACGCCTCACCCAGTGGGCAACAGGTCCAGATGCTTTTGTATAGGTGAAAACAAAATTTTTGTTTATCTGGAAAGTCTACAGCAGAAAACCAGGTTCTAAGAAAAACTATAAGGCGCGTGTATTGACCATGATGGATTAACTATTGACCATGGTCATTATCATTATGAGTCATATGGTAGATTATAATGAACAATGGTGAATATAGTCATCATACACTGATATTACTTCCATTTAGTCATTCTGATTCAATTTCTCGTAATGCAAGGTGGATTAGTTATCATGATCATTTCTGAGCAATTGTCAACCGCTATCATTAACCACCAGCACTTGAGAAGCATCAACAATGATACAGACTGATACTAAAATCAATAATCATTTATAATACCAACTGATATTGAAAACTATTATTACCCCGGTGTGTTCCAAGCCGTCTCTTCCATTGGATAGCGGCGATTCTATC
>VSDK01014243.1:273208-307252 GCA_009767595.1 Symbiodinium kawagutii
CACCCCACTCCCCAAACCACCCCACCACCACACCACAGGGGGGGAGGGGGGGGTGAGGATGGGGAGGGGGGGGGGAGGGGGGCCAGCAGGGCTGGAACATATATGATTAATATTTCATGATTGTGGGGTACCCCCACTTTTTGAGAACAAACCATATCAAAAACGTCGTGTAATACCAAATTTGAAGAAGCTTCCCAGGGAGATCGGATCGATGCGGTTCGAAGTACACCTCTTATTAACCCTCCCAAACGCATTGGAATCTTAATCCTGCAGGACTTGAGATTTGGTACCCAATGCATATTACAGCGTGGGTCTCTCCACAAATGACGGATACTCCCCAGGCTCCTGAAACGATCCCTTGCATCCAAGTGATGAGGGTCTCGGTCCCTTCATGCCATCTTCAGTCTCCACCAAACAAACGCGGCCATGAAAAACCTCAGCTGAGAAGTAGCCCTTGCTCAGCTGAAACCAGTGGATGATCCACATGTTGCTGTGTCCGAATAAATGCTGTCGAGGTGAGCTGGGGGCACAGCTAACAAGGAGGTATACCACCACAAATCCGGCATCTTGTTCAGTAGGGAGGGAACCCTCAATCACCATGCATCAGTGTGGCACAAGCGTTGGGACCTCACCAAATCTTTGTGAAAATAAGTGGCAGCTGAACATTTTTGTAGTAATTGAGAAGCCCTGTTTGTTTGATCTGCCCTGGCACATGGGCAACAGGGTATTCACAAAGATTCCCTGTTGGTAAGCAATGCTTGGCACAGACAATGCATCCCAAAGGACACAACCACATCGGCCCAACAGATTTTCCAAGGAAGATACCCCACAGATCTTTGGGAATCTCAAGAATATGATTGTTTGGATGCCCATCAGTGGCAGTTAAACTTTGTGAGGAACGAAGTTGATCTGAGGTGAACAATTATCGTCTTGGCAAAGGAAAGCTTAGCCAATGAGAGCTGAGGAAAGCTGAACAAAACCTAGATATACAATTGCCTTTAGTCTTTGATTAGGATCCGTTTTGCCCAGGAATGCCTTTTTCGAAGTACCACTTCCAAGAGGGGGATCCTTTGTTGGGGGCGTACCCACGAATCAGGAATCAACATTACCCCAAAACCTGCAGCCGAGTGATGCCAAGTAGCATGGATATCCCCCATATCAGACTTCCAAGCATCTCGTCTTCCAGCCCACGTGTTGTCGCCGACTTCGCACCGAAAATCGCTGCTGTCAAGAGGACTGTGACCATCGAGACCAGCAGACTCAGCACACAGTCCACCCATGTATTAGAGCACTTCTGTCGAAGTTTGAAGGAAATAGAGAAGCAGAACACATAGAAAACGAAGCAAATCGCAAACCTGAGACTAGTGCTGTGCTGCTGCCTCACTTCATGAAAGAAGTGCCTGATGGAACAAATGAGCTAGCGCTGTTATTTTGAATTACGAATCCATATCAGAATCCAGCCCCATATTTGAAGGTGAATCTCCAGCTGTTTGCGGTTAAGCTGGTGGTTGTTCGTTCAGATGTCCCATTAGTTCACATCCAAAGTGACCAGCCGTTGGCTGTGAATCCACCAGCCGCACACCTGATCCGATTGGCAGTCCCCTGATCGCTGGTGAACCAGCGGCGGTTTTTCCAATCGGTCATCACTTGGAGAGTCACTTAGGGTACTCCATTGATCCTGTAGTTCTAACCATCACCAGGCAACTTTGAGCACCACGTACTCCATTGATCCTGTAGTAACTAAGTATGACATGATCAATTTACTAGTCACTTAGGGTACTCCATTGATCCTTAGGGTACTCCATTGATCCTGTAGATTGTACCACGTAAATTGAGCAACTGTTGTTCTAACCATCACCAGGCATGAGCAAAACAAATGGTATGTACCGCAGAAGTATGACATGTTTGTGGCTATTGAGTTGCCTTTACCAATAGTTTCGTGCGGTAGAAACGGAACTTTCAGATTAGCATAGCATGGTTTATGGTGCATGTTGCCACACCGTATTATACTAATCATCAACGAAGCAACAAGAACACCAAAATCATTCAATTTTAGTATTGCCAACCTCTGTAAAAAGGAAAAAGACTGAACATCTGGAAAAAAAACACGAAAAACAAAAGTAAAATTTCAAACATGTTCAAAGTCTGACTGTGGCATATCTTGGCTACCCCTCAGTGAAGTACCTGATGATGCCCAGCCAGAAATAATGGTACTCGCCTGCCTTCAAGCGCGCCACCAGCAAATCAAGAAAGCCCCAGGCCATTGGACAGCAGATTCCCAGCATCCAAGAGACTGGAAACCGACCTTGAAGACCTAATCCTAAGTGAAGAGCGCAACACAGAAATTCAAGAGCTGCCATGCCATGACCTCCCCGCAGTATTCCAACTTGATCTCCTGCCAACCAAATCAATCACCAATGAACAGCCCCAAGCTGCAAACACTGAGCAAAGGCTAAGGCATCGGAACCAACACAGTTCAAATAGCACGTGGTTGTTCATCATCCAGCTAATCATTTTTAGGTAATAAACCAACCATTGGGGGGGTCCCCATTGTGACGATTGATTCGAATAGATGGACAATATCCACACGATTGCATGCTGATAAACACCGCGTCACATAATTTTCGTAAATTCCACATCACCAAGATTTTGGCAACGCAGGCATTTTTCAATTTGAATCCATGGGTCCATTGACCAAAGCTGCGAACACGCTGGTTTTGACGGAGGCTTCGAATTCCTCTTCACTGCCATACCATGTGCGAATACATTGTCTCAAAATCTCCTTGTCGCAAACGATGGCATTTCCTGCCTCAACATGATTCACTGTGCAGCAGTAACATTCTGATCTTTCGACCGAGAAGTTCTGCATCTTTTCACGACATTGATCAATGCTTCGGAAATAGCCACGACTTGTGTGCCCAACAACAAAATTGAAGACCAACAACTCCGCTAGAAGGATAGCGCCATCAAGCAGACCATTGTCATTTCCAGTGCCAAAGTAACCTAAGCAGGTGAAAGCTGGGGATGAAAAACCTTCTTGGGTAAGGTTCAGTTTTCCACTATCACGAACGTTGGATGGTTGACTAGTTGGATATACTTCGGCATTGATACTCATGCCAGATCGTCTGGCATCGTTGAAGCACGCACCAATAGTCATACAAGTGGATGAAACACATGATCATTTGGGTGCTTGATGAGTCAAAAGTACGTGAGTCCTGTCGCATCTTCTTGAACAAACACAGGTAGACTTCTGCATTTTGCATTTCAACCGAAAAAATGAACTCACGGCAGCAGTTTCAATTTGTCAAAAGTCAAAACATCAAAACGTGTCCAGGTACGCGAGAGCTATATTTCAAAACAAGCGGCCCACTCCGATGATCAAGGTAAACATGAAGCAATAACCCACAGCTGCTGGGCCAAAAAATGTTGGCCTGATCAGCAAGCCGCCATCGTGACTTTTCACGTAGGCAGCGAGCTCGAAAATGCTCCAAAGCCTCTGCGGGACGCAATGAGGCAAGGTCAAGCAACTAGGACCGAAACCCTGTTGATTTTTGCAGCGTGAATCAGTAACCAGCACCAATATTGTAGCCATAGCTATAGCACCACAACCAAAAGCTATTGCATTGGAAAAATCCACTTGAATTTCAGGAAGCTCACAAGATCACCATGTTTGCAGAAGCCATCAGACTCAGTTTCCCAGGCCTAATTTGGTCATGGGTCAAAATTAACCCCTAAACATGGCCGTTGAAAACTTGGAAATCTATGATAAACCAATGGTTTTAGGGTACAAAATTTGGACCTACAACCATTTGAGCAGCGACCCGCTGAAGGTCGTCGTTGGAACTACCGCCGCGACCCGACGACTTGCTGGGGCCTTGGTGGGGGCACGAGACCGCACCTCTACGGGCATGTGCCAAGCCATGGTCGTGGTACCCCTCCAGTCAACCAATGGTTTCCATTCGTAAAATGATCCTTTTTTGGTGGGTGATTGGTTATCCTATGTTGGCACATACCCATACAAACAGTGGGAGATCCAGCTGTTCCTAAACAACACGAACCACAGCCCATCACGAAATTGGAGTACTTGGAGTCTCCCACAGCGCACCCTGCTCGCGCCTGCTCGTGTAAGTTGGATCCCACAGAACCAACATGGATTCAGAGCATTTCAGGAAGGCACCGATGTTCTGGATCCCAGCAGTCTTCTTCTGCGGGTCCTTCTGATGAATGCAGATCCGATCCAAAAAGATCTGCTGGGACTTGGAATTTTGCCAAAACACGAGAACCAAGCAGCCCACGAGGCAACCAGAAATCAACCCCCAAGGGGCCAAATCATAAGTGATGCCTTCATACAGCGTTCGGCGGTACAATGGCAGAAAGGACATGAAGACAAGTGGCTGGACCAGCAATGCTGCGATGCTGCCTAGTACCAAGGCGGCTCGGCCGTTGTAAATGACCATGAGCAGCAAAATCTTTTGCCAGGCGTTGGCATGCCATGAATGGCTCCAAAAGCATTGGATTCTCTTGGTTGGGAAGCTGCACTTGAACAGATCTCCCTGGAAGTGATGCTGCAATGCTTGCCCGAAGCCGCTCAAAGCGATGGATGGCCAGGTTACTCGAACCAATTCTGGATCTCTGACGGACAATCTGGACATCCTCTTAGCTACGGCCTCCGGCCAACTGAAACACCGAGTAGATTGCGCTTCAGTTTCTATGATGAGTACAAATTACTACCAACGTTTAAGAATGCTTTTTGGGCATGTTAATGCTAACAAAAGTTTAAGGAGCTTATTGTTGGATATTTAGAACAGCTTAAGTAAAATACGCTGAATAAGCATATATAATGACTACCAAAAGTACCAAAATGTGGTATTAATAAGAGCCATAGTTGGATGTGAAAAAAAGAGCTGACTTATGGGATTAATGGTTCACAATGTAAGCTGATGAGTATCCATGATGGTTTGCAAGTAGTGGTTAGATGTGGTTGGCTACATTCAATGCTTACTGCAACACTGGTTTGGCTAACAGTCTACTGCATCCAAACTCTGCAGGACAGGTATGCTCACAACTTTGAGTGAGGCCCAGGCTATCAACAGTCCTGATTTGCGAATAAAACCTGTATACTGGGAAACCCATGTAGCTGTGGGTCAATACCCCGGTACCCTGGTGAACATCCCATACCTGGCCCGACTAGTCGAACTTTTGGGATGTTCACTTACCCATTCGTTGGTTGGCTACACCCACGGCCAAAGTAGATCCCTCGTACATAAGTGATGGTGACTGACTATGATTCAACTGGTGGTGGTTTACTACTATGGATCTACCCTTGCTATCCTTTGCTTGCATCCGCATCATTGGTATCTCCCTGGCTGCCCCTTGTGACTTTTAGCATCACATGGCTGGGTGGTTTCTCAAGGCTTGACCTGTCTGACGACGCAGGGTTGGGATGGCTATAACTCATTGGGGCTCTGGCGCATGCCCTACCTCTGAACTGTCCAGAGCCATGGCCAAGTCATCTGAAGACACCATGGACGGTGCTTGTCGTTCAAGGTCACTCATCACGGCCAAGTCATCTGAAGACGCGATGGACGGTGGGGGGGAATGAGCGCGCGGGAGCTTTGCCATGGCACAACTCTGCGATTTCGATGTCAAAAAACCTGAGCTGAACTGAGTCTGAACTGAATCTGAAGCCCGTTTGCCTCAACAAATCCGTTGCCGACTCCGCATGGAACCTGTCATACAACCAGTTCTACTCAGCTTGCCTTGCTCATTCCGAATCTGTTCAACTTGGTCATACTAGTGATATCACCAGTTCTACTCAGCCTTGGTCATACCGAGCCCAGCTTGACACCGGGCGAGTCGCCGCACCTTGAGCCTGTGCCCCTGTCATCCAACGGGCGCGCGGATGTGCCCTGGAGATCCAACAACAAAACTCATCAGTTGATGTCCATCACCCATCCACGACTGGTAAACACAACGATGTTCGGGCACAACTTCGATGGCTAAATTGATCGGTCACACGGATTTGCCCTAATCCAACAACAAAACTCATCAGTAGATGTTTCAAAACTCATCAGATTTGCATTGAATTGTTACCATAAACCGACCAAGCGCAGCAATCCCTTCAGCTGCGCACCTGCCGCCGTTGCGCGAGTGCCCTGGACGGTGGGCAATGGCAGTGAATCAGCTGCAGCATACCCTCCTGGCTCCCTAGCCCCACCCTGAAAGGGCTAGCTCTGGGTACCCCTGGCTCCAAAAAGCTTCCTCCATAGCAACAGTTAGTATGAGCAACTAGAAATTTGGTTGTCAATGGCAAATTGCCAGGAATGGAGAAATCGGTTGTCATTGTAACGCACCATCTCAAACAACATGTTCCAATAGGGCTGAACCAGTTAGTCCTCACTGGGAGGGCAATCACGGTCACAGCAATCATCTATCAATTGGCCATCCTCGTCAAACTCCAGAGCATCGGAAAAAAACATGGAGGTATAATAAAAGGAAAACGGCACCAAGATATCGCCAATTCCACAGCTTTGATGGATGCAGCTTGCTACACCAAGGCATTGAATCCTTTCAAAGCATGGTTTTGTCCAAATGATGGCCTCCCATAAAATCGCTGGTGATTTACCAATGAGACCACCTATGGACAAGCCCACAGAACAACTCATGGGACAGCTTGATGTCTGATCCACCAACTATACCTGAGTGGAGATGCCTATTTTCTTGCCATCTATGCAGCAAATTGCTGAAGATTATGTCGAAAAGGGTCTACAAATCAGAAAAATGAGGTTCCGATGATTTCTTCTGAAGGTTTGCAACAAATCTTGTAGCGCTCCCCCCAAACAAAAAACTATTGGGAATGCTGGTTTTGCATCTTGGTAGATCAAAGCGAGATGGCACTGCCGCTTCAAAGTCATTCCATGGTAGAAGTTCATCCGTTCAACCAGGTTGGAAAGGTGTCGGTCGGGAGAAGCATTTTACAGCTCTAGTGCCTAGGTTCAAGACCCATCGCCCGGAAAAACAAGACACACTATCGGACATGGGTCAAATGCACGTGCAGCAGGATTGGGAGACAAATGCATAGAGCAGCAATGGAACATTTTCAGGCTTTCGCGCCAGAAATGCAAAATCAAAGTCCTGAAGACGAGCTCGTCCAAGATGTGGGTACCACCAACTATATGACAGGGAACGGTGGGTCCCAGCATCTTGTGGACAGCTCCATCTTGGGATCTACAACACCCGTTGGTTGACATTTCACAGCTGCGGATATAACCCCCTCACGGATAGGGCCGATGGATGTAGGTCTCGCCGTGATTTCTTATTTAGACAACTTCTGCAAAGATTGCGCAGTATTTTCATGGACGTGCACATGCTATAGTGTGGGCCCTAGTACCTCCAAACATCAAATTTATCTTCACTAGGTTTGTTGATCTGCTACTGCATCTTGTCTTATCGGGATTGACTGAGCAATCCAATTATCATGTCTTGCACAAACCAGTCCTACCCATCTGTCTTTCTATCCGTGAAGGATTGCGCTGGCAAAACATTGGATAAACTTCCCACACCGCGGCATTGAGCTTAGCACAACACCGTGTTGCTCCAAAGATTTTTCCAGGCAACGCCGGCTCGCGATCTCCGAAATTCTGACCAAACCCTTCAGCCACACGTAGAGTTGCTGGGATTTATGCAAAAAAGAATAGCAGAGGCAGTCAAGCTGTTGATTTCATCTCCATTCCGACCATTGCTGTCAGACCCCTGATGACCCCCACCTGTTTTAAACTCAAGTTTCAAACATTAGTTTAAGATAGCTTCAAAGCAGAAACATTATTAGTTTTGAAACCTGCGGCTCGGCAACCGGACAGGCAAGGGGGGAAGGGGAGGAAACAAACTAACTGTGGAAGAAAAGGTTTGTTACCGGCCAAAAAAAAACTTTTGAACTCAGGTTTCCGTTTCGAAAAAGGAAGGTTCCGAAACTACAATTTCATGGCTCGGAAACTCACGTTTTCAGCCGGTGCGTTGAAGTTAGTTTGTTTTGGAGGGTCAAGCATGCATGCTCGGGAAATGGCAAACATGTACATTTTGCGCAGGGAGGATTTATATCAAAAGGAAACTAACTGTCATGTACTCCAGCCCTGCACGTAGTGAAGCCAGCAGGAAATTGGCGCAGCGACGGTGGGAAGCCAACAAAAGATGGATGTAGCGATGCCGGTTTGAGTTCTGCGCCGCGGCGCCGGTTCCGATTTTGTGACCCAGCTGGACAAGAACTATGGAAAACAGACGTCTCAGAACAGGGAAACAAATGTTTCAAAGGTTTTGCTTCCGGACGGAAAGCAATAGTTAGTTTTCCGCCTAGGTTTTTGAAAAGGCCAAAAAGAAACAAAATATTTTTGTTGGCGAGAAGGCTTGTTTTTGGAGAGAGAACAAACGTGTCCTGAAAAGGTATATTTCCACTGTGAAAACAAACTCCGCGCTTAGCATATAGTTCCAAACAAAGGTTTGGGGGGAAACAAATTTACAAAACTACGCCGCAAAAAGATTTGTATCCAGGGTTTCCGAACCCTGCCCCGCCAAGTTTGTTTTACTTTTATTTTGTAAAACAGGTATTTTTTCCAAAAGGCTGGTTTTGGGTCACAAAACTTTAGTTTTGCACTGAAATCCTTAGTTTTGATGGTTTTAACAACCTGTTCAAACCTTTTTCAGGCTATACGTGTGTTGAAACCCGTGAAGCTAATTAGCGCGGTCATCGCTATTGAACCTGCACCCTGCTTGTCTCCGAATACTCAACGAAGATTTCTGAGTCTGACAGATTCGGGAAAGCGATTGACCAGTGGATGTTGCCCGTAACAAAAATGCAAGCTGCTCGAGCAGCAAGAGCTCTGAAAAAAGAAGGTGTGGGGGACCCTTCTGGGACGATCACTGGTCACCAGAACTTCAAAAAACGCTCCAAACAGCAAGGCGTGTACTAGATGTAATACCACTTGATGCTCTCTTTGATTCACTGCTTCTAATTGTGATCCACAAACACAGGATCTCCCAGCAAAAATCCTCACTGCTCTGCACGCCCAGCTAAGAAGCCTCTGTTGGAAGCAACTGAGAAAGTGCAGGGCAGGGTCATCCTGCCCATTGAACAGTGATGGCTACCGCCAAGGATCACCAGCTATGGGCCTTCTAGCAGTCTTCCACTCTCCTTCAGTTGGTCGGTCCTGGCTATCAACAAGACGACCACGCATCCCAAATCTTCGAAAACTTCAGAACCCAGGTTTTGATGATGCCCTCCACAGTTCACCATGTTTGACATATACGATGGTCGAAAATCTGAGTAATTGCTGCTGATCAAACTGTTTCGGTCCTGACGGTCCATAATTCTGCTTTTTCAATCATTGCAGATTGTAAATGGGACTCTGTTGTCATGATCTCAAAAATTGTATAATACCAAATTTGAAGAACCTTCCGGAGGAGATCGGATGGGTGCAGTTCTGGCAGAAATCCTGTACCCTCACCCCTGATAGACCCTCCCAAACGCATTGGAATGTGACTCCCGCGAGACTTGATGATTGGTACCCGCAGCATCCGACAGCATGGATTTATTCACAAATGACGCATACCTCCCTTTTTCGCGTCCTGAAACGACCCCTCTTTCATAGGGAAAGCCATCTGGTGAAGGTCTCCATGGGTCCCTTCATGTCATCTTCAGTCTCCACCAAACAAACGCGGTGATGAAAATCCTCACAAGGTCGTTGAGAAGCCGTGCTAACTTGGTCAGGGTGAGCTGAGGGACAGCCAACAAGGAGATATACTACCAAGGATCACTGATGAAGCGACAATCTCTGGCAAACCAAGCTTAGATCTGATCATTTACCGTGACTGTAGAGGGTTTCCAGGTTTGAAAATGAGGACTTTGAATGCGCACACTGGTTTCCCAGAAGGTAGCACCCACAGAAACGGCATCTTGTTTAGTGGGAAGGGAACCCTCAATCACCCTTCATAAGTGCGGAAAAAAATTGAGCGCTGGGACCCCACCAAATCATAGGGAAAACAATTCCAGATTAGTGTCGTACTCCATGGTGGCAACTGAACATTTTTGCATTAGATGAGTAGCCCTGTTGTTTGATCTACACCGGCGCAGGGGCAACATGATGTTTCCAAAGATTCCCGTTGCTAAGCAATGCTCGGCAAAGAAAATGCATCCAAAAGGACCCAAACCATCGACCCAAAAAAAATTCCAAGGGGCGACCCCACAGATCCTCAAAAACCTCAAGAATATGATTGTTTGGATCCCCTGAACAAATATCATCTTGGCAAAGGAAGCTGAGCTAAGGAAAGTTGAGGAAAGGTGAACTCAACTTAGATGTATATATTTCTTTTGATTCATTCATTTAATCTTTGTCCATTCATATATTTGTTTATTTATTTGTTTATATGTGTTTATTTTTCTTCATTTAGTTTGTTCAATATGTATACATATATGTATGTATATATATATATATTTATAATAATTTATCTACTTATTTGTTTATTTATATACTGTATGTATATTTACATTTATGTATATATGTATATTTATTTAAAGATTTTTCTAAATATATAAATATAGATATATATATATATATTTATTTATTTATTTAAATTTATATTTATATAAATGTATACTGTGTAAATATAAATAATATATAATATATAATTTATATTTATATATTTATATATTTATATATTTATATATTTATTTATTTATTTATTTATTTATTTATTTATCTATTTATCTATTTATTTATTTATTTATTTATTTATTTATTTATTTATTTATAATATATATATATATATACTTTGTTCTTTGATTATGGTGTGTTTTGATCAAGATTTTTACTTTTGGCGTACCACTTCAGATCCCTTTGTCAGGGGTGTACCCAATAATCGGGAGTTGACATTACCCAAAATCCTGCAGCCGAGTGATGCCAAGTAGCATGGATATCCCCCATGTCAGACTTGCCAGAATTTTGTCTTCCAGCAACTGCTTTATCGCCAACTTGGCACCGAAAATCACTACTGTCACCAGGATTGTGAGCACCGAGACCAGCACACTCAGCAAACAATCTACCCATGTATTGGAGCACTTCTGTCGAAGCTTGAAGGAAATGGAGAAGCAGAACACATAGAAAAGGATGCAAATCGCAAACCTGAGATTGGTGCTGTGCCGCTGAAGCACTTTATGAAAGAAGTGCTCGATGGAACAAATGAGCTAGCGTCGTCATTTTCAATGGCAGATCCATGTCAGAATCCAGCCCCATATTTGAAGCTGAGTCATGAGCTGTTTGCGATTAAGCTGTCTTGGTTTATTCAGATTTCCCATTTGTTTACGTCCAAATTGAACCAGTTGGCTGTGAATCTACTAGCCGCATGCCTGCTCCTATGCGGTCATCACTTGGAGGGTCACTTTGGGTACTCCATTGATCCTGTAGATTGTACCACATATATAAATTGAGCAACTGTTGTTCTAACCATCACCGGGCGTAAGTAAAACAAATGGTATGCGCCGCAGTAGTATGACATGTTTGTAGTTACTTATATAATTGTTTTTTACCCATAGTTGCGTGCGGTAAAAGCAGAATTTAAAGATTGGCATAGCATGGTTTTTGGTGCATGTTGCCACACCGTATTATGCTAAGCATCAACGACCCAACAAGAACACCAAAATCATTCGATTTTAGTAGCGCCAACCTTTATTAAAGAGAAAAACTGAACACCTGGGGAAAAAATACGAAAGCAAAAGTAAAAATTCAAACATGTTCAAAGTCTGACTGTGGCATATCTTGGCTACCCCTCAGTGAAGTACCTGATGATGCCCAGCCAGAAATAATGGTACGCGCCAGCCTTCAAGCGCGCCACCAGCAGATCAAGAAAGCCCCAGGCCATTGGACAGCAGATTCCCAGCAACCAGGAGACTGGAAACCGGCCTTGAAGACCCAATCCTCAGTGCAACATAGAAAACAGCTGCTATGCCGTGACCCCCTGCAGTATTACAGCTTGATCTCCCGAGGGAACCAATTTATCTACCAATGAACAGCCCCAAGCTGCAAAGACTGAGCGAAGGCTAAGGCATCGGAACCAACGCAGTTCAAATAGCACGTGGTTGTTCATCATCCAGTTAATCATTTTTAGGTAGTGAACCAACCATTGGGGGGGTCCCCATTGTGACGATTGACTCAAATAGATGGACAATATCCACACCAATGCATGCTGATAAACACCGCGTCACATAATTTTCGTAAATTCCACATCACCAAGATTTTGGCAACGCAGGCATTTTTCAATTTGAATCCATGGGTCCATTGACCAAAGCTGCGAACACGCTGGTTTTGATGGAGGCTTCGAATTCCTCTTCACTGCCATACCATGTGCAAATACATTGTCTCAAAATTGCCTTGTCGCAAACGATGGGATTTCTTGCCTCAAAGTGCTGCACCGTGCAGCAGTAACATTGTGCCCTTTCGACTGAAAAGTTCCGCATCTTTTCACGACATTGATCAATGCTTCGGAAATAGCCACGACATGTGTGCCCAACAACGAAAGTGAAGACCAACAATTCCGCTAGAAGGATCATGCCATCAAGCATTTCGTTGTCACTTCCGGTGCCAAAATAGCCTAAGCTAGCAGCGGAAGCTGGAGATGAAAAGCCTTCGTCATAGGTTCAATTTGCCACGTCCATTAGCGTTGGCTGGTAGGCCATTGCCGTCAAGATGATGCCTCCCCACACAATTTACACACTAAGCCATATATCAACTTTGGCGAAAGCCGCCCCTGAGAGACTTCAAGGGTTGAGCCATCAATGAACTTGTGGTTAGAACTTCTTGGTGCGGTAAATGTTTGGCATCCCACCATTTTGACATGGTAGCGGAGGCTTGAAACGCCAGGGCATCCGCGGTTAGACTTCTAGGTTTCTTCGGTTTGTCGGACTAGGCTAGCTAGGACGGCAGCAATCGAAGTAGACTTCGGACATGTAAAGCTTCCACTGCGACAGAACTTGGACGGTGATCTGTCAAAGTTACATGCCAACGTAATGGACTTCTTGGATTGAGCACAGAAATCGGCCCAGCCGATTGATGACACTTCCTTCCAAGATGGAAATGGCATTCAACAAAAAACATCATCATCATCATCATCATCATCATCATCAACAACAACAACAACATCAACATTAATATCAACAACAACAACAACAACAACAACAACAACAACAACAACACAGCAAAAGAAGACTTCAGCTGAGTGTTCAGGAGAGACTTCAAGGGTTGAGCCATTTGTGAACTTCTGGCTAGAACTTTGGTGCGGTAAATATTTGGCATCCTGCCATTTTCACAATTTGGGTATCTTTCGGCATTGACACTTCGATCATGCCAGATCGTCTGGCACCCTTGAAGCACGGACCAATAGTCATACAAGTGAATGAAACACATGATCATTTGGGTGCTTGGTGAGTCAAAAGTACATTATAGTTTCCATGCACAGGGACAACAGCGGTCCTGTCGCGCATTTTCACTTCAATCCAAAAAATTGCATTCAGGGCAGCAGTTTCGTTTTGTCAAAAGTCAAAACATGAAAACGTGTCCGGGTACGCGAGAGCTGTATTTCAGAACAAGCAGCACACACTGATGATCAAGGTAAACATGAGGCAATAACCCACAGCTGCTGGACCAAGAAAGGTTGGCCTGATGAGCAAGCCGCCATCGCGACTTTTCACATAGGCAGCGAGCTCGAAAATGCTCCAAAGCCTTCGCAGGACCGAAACCAACACCAACATGGTTGCATATTCATTGAATTTTTTGAGCATGAATTCGCAACCAGCACCAACATGGTAGCTCACCTCTAGCACTAGGACCAAAGGCTAATGCATGGGAAAAATCCAGTTGAGTTTCAGGAAGCTCACAAGATCACCATGTTTACAGACTCGATAAGCCTCAGATATACGGGCAGATCATGGATGGAGCAGCTTTGAATTGTTGGAACTACCGTCGCGATTTGGACTACCCAACTTTGTTGGGTTGCGCCCTCAGGGAAGGCACTCCAGCACCTCTATTGGCTGCAAGAAAACAAACGAATCGAACTGTACAAACAATGGGAGATCCAGCTGTTTCCGAACAACCCGAGCCACAGCCCGTCACGAAATTGGAATACCTGGAGTCTCCCACCGCGCAACCTGCTCGCGCCTGCTCGTGTAAGTTGGATCCCACAGAACCAACATAGATTCAGAGCATTTTAGGAAGGCACCGATGTTCTGGATCCCAGCAGTCTTCTTCTGCGTGTCCTTCTGATGAATGCAGATCCGATCCAAAAAGATCTGCTGGGACTTGGAATTTTGCCAAAACACGAGAACCAAGCAGCCCACGAGGCAACCAGAAATCAACCCCCAAGGGGCCAAGTCATAAGTGATGCCTTCATACAGCGTTCGGCGGTACAATGGCAAACAGGACATGAAAACAAGCGGCTGGACCAGCAATGCTGCGATGCTGCCTAATACCAAGGCGGCTCGGCCATTGTAAATGACCATGAGCAGCAAAATCTTTTGCCAGGCTTTAGCATGCCATGAATGGCTCCAAAAGCATTGGATTCGCTTGGTTGGGAAGCTGCACTTGAACAGATCTCCCTGGAAGTGATGCTGCAATGCTCGCCCGAAGTTGCTCAGAGCAATGGACGGCCAGGTTGCTCGAACCAATTCTGGATCTCTGATGGACAATCTGGACATCTTCTTGGCTACCTGCTCCTGCCAGCTGAAACTGTGAATCGATTGGGAGTCAACGAGCTTACTTTTGGCTAGTTTAGTCCTAACTAAAGTTTAACAAACATACTTTTGGGTATTAGGAACCGCTTCACTCAAATACACTGAATCAGCACAATCACTAGCATAATTACCAAAAGAGGTATATATTAATACGAGGCCAACTTGGGTATGAAAGAAAAGAGCTTACTAATGGGGTTCCCAAACTATCAATAGTCCTGATTTGCGAATGAAATGTGCTAGGAAACCCATGAAGCTCTGCGTCAATAGACCGGTACCTTGGTGAACGTGCCATACATGACCCAACTAGTCGAACTGTTAAGATCTTCACCTACCCATTTGTTGGTTGGCCGCACCCGTAGCCATGATAAATAACTCCGAACAGCTTCTATACATAATCGATGGTGATGGGCTATGATTCAACTGATGGTGGTTTACTACTTTGGATCTGCCATTGGTTACATCTGCATCGTCAGTATCTCCCTGGCTGCCCCTTATGACTTTCATCATCACATGGCTTGGTGGTTTCTCAAGGCTTGACCTGTCTGACCACGCACGGTTGGGATGGCTATAACTTTTTGGGGCTCTGGCGTGGCACTTGCCCTACCTCTGAAATGTACGTAGTAGTCATAGCCACGTTCAAGTCATCTGAAGCCACGATGGACGGTGCTTGTCGTTCAAGGTCACTCATCACGGCCAAGTCATCTGAAGACGCGATGGACGGTGCTTGTTGTTCAAGGTCACCAATCGCGGCCAAGTCATCTGAAGACGCGGTGGACGGTGCGGGGGAATGAGCGCGCGGGAGCTTTGCCATGGCACAACTCTGCGATTTCGATGTCAAAACCTGAGTCTGAACTGAATCTGAAGCCCGTTTGCGTCAACAAATCTGGTGTCGACTCCGCATTGAACCTGTCATACAACCAGTTCTACTCAGCTTGCCTTGCTCATTCCGAATCTGTTCAACTTGACACCGGGCGAGTTGCCGCGCCTTGAGCCTGTTCTCGTGTCATCCAACGGGCACGCGGATTTGCCCTGGGGATGCAACAACAAATCTCATCAGTTGATGTCCATCACCCATCCACTACTGGTAAACACAACGATCTTCGGGCACAACTTTGATGGCTAAATTGATCAGTCACATCTAAAAATGAGCAGTTGTTGGTCTTGAAACCGACCATTATCATTGCTCGCTCAGCCAAGATTTGGCAACTAACCCCCATCAACCATCATCAAACATTCATACAAGGCACCAACCATTACATTTTTGACAGCCAACGATTAAGGTCTATAAATTGTCAAGTACACCGCCGTCATTCACTACTGAAACATCATCGATTCACGTAATCTCCACCTGTTTATGCACGTTCATATTGTGGGTTGTAAAAATGAGGGTACCCCCAAATTGTATCTATCAATCATCCCATGTTTAACAATCTATAGTAATAAACCATCTTTTTTGTGGGTCCCCCTTTTGAGGAAACCCCCCATATGAGTTCACCGAGTTCGAGCCACCATGGATAGACGATGACTGGGGCACCCAACCGGGACTGCACCCTGCGAGCGGTGACGCCCACTGGAAGGCCCTAGCCATCATCATGTGGGCATGTGCCAAAATAAGGTAAGCGGTAGTGGGTAGTAGTGGTTAATGATTAGTAGTGATGCACTTGGGTAACCAGTAGTGGTTAGTAGTGGTTATTACTTTACCAGTATATAGTTGATATGGTGAAATTAATGGTTAGTGATTAATAATGAGTGATAGTGGTCAATTGTGGTTCATATGACCCACTCAGAAATGGTCCTTTTGCTCCGGGGGTGCCTCTGATTTGGCACATACCCATCTAAAACGTTCCAGAACCCAACAATAATACCGAGCTCATGCCTGAATTTCCTAATGACTTGTTGCTCCCGAAAAATGCCTGGCAGATTGTGAATCTCTCAAAATGACCCGTGTCGAGGCTCTAGTTGACATGACAACGAGTCCTGAAAACCGCGGTTGCGAAGCGAATTTCGAGACTGGAATAGGAACTGTTGGAAACAGGCAACACAAGCCGCTGGTTCCCAAGTACGTTCCAAAACGCAACAGTTTTGCACTTGCAACATGCATCACAGCTGTTTCTTATGGAGGTATTTTACACTTAGGCACTTTGGAAGCAGTCAATTATTTAAATACTTTTTCAAAATGCTTGAAGTTGACTGGGTTTTTCATCTGACCATGCCTCAGCCTGCCCAGCTCAAGGTTGAACAAAGTAGAGGGAAAGAAAACAAGTCGGTCAATTGTTGAGCAGACCGTGCACCAATAGAACTATACCAGAACCATCATCATCATCACCAGCATCATCATCATCATCATCATCATCATCATCATCATCATCATCATCATCATCATCATGCAATGTAGCGGCCTTGTTATCATGGTACAATATCATTTTCCCTCAAAAAACGCATCAACCAAGTCTCCAATGGCCAAAAAGGAGGCTGTTGACTTGACGTTGAGCAGGTGAAGAAAAGTGATGCCAAAAGAACCGAGCTTCGAAGTTCAGGTTGCAACTAATCAAGGCCACTTCGGTGCCGCGTGACCATTGATTTCTGTTTCAGAATTTGGCGATACAGGAAACCAAATGAGTCTATGAGCGCGGGAAAACCTGTGAGCAACCATTAGCAAGAACCGATTAAAAGAAAATTGCCAAACATGGATGAGGCCGCAACTGAGCACCAGAAAGCACAGATTTTTGCTCAACCATCCTGAATCCTGACTGGTTATTCGGAGTCAACCTAAGCAGGAAGCAAAAACAAGCAGACCTCAGAAGGAACTGGAGACAGCAAAGGTGTCCAGCCACCCCCAAAACAGAGAACTCACGTATGCAGGATGCAGCAAGGCTCCACATCAGTCAACAAAGAGGGGCAAACATCATAATTGAAACCTGTGACATGGCATGTGCGAAGACAGAACTAAGAGCACAGGAGGCGCAACAGAATGTGAGCAATGTAAAGCCGCCGTGTTTCTGGAAATTCTTTTGGGGCCATGGTGAAAACTGTAAGGTGTGAAGCATCTTGGCTCATCACATCACCTCCAGGATACCTCCAGAGTTTAGCTTTTTTTTTCTGCCAAAAATGGTGTGTTGATGGCCAATGACATGCCAAAACTTTCTCTGGTGTCCAGGGAAGCCATAAAGATGATGACTTTTTGATGATGATAATGAATCTTGACTGCGAAGATCATTGGCTCACAATGAATCATGGGCAATAAGCCATGATGACTATGACTATGACTATGAATCTTGATGACGAAGAAAATGATGAAGATATTGAACATGATGAATATGAATTCTATGATGAACCCGGTGAACATGATGCTCATGATCCTGATGATATGGCTGTCTTGCTGCGTCATCTGCAATGTTGCAGCTGCAGTGCAGCGTCGCGCAGCATGAAAAATCGGTTCGTGTCCGGCAGGAACACAGAAAGGTACAGAGCAAAGGGGAGCGAGAGGGCAGTAGGACGTCTGATAAACCATGCATTGGAGCAGAGGACTGGCTGCAGCATTGCTGAAGCACAACTGACTCAGCTAGCTACCGCAAGCTTTCTTGATGATTTGAGATTGACAATCACCTTCAATCACAAGTGTTAACATTCATTCATCAACTACGGATTAGAAAATACTTTATTTGAGATTGTCAAACTTCCTTATATACATATTTGTTAGCAGCTTTAACAACAAATGGATTGGCCTTGTATTTGGATGGTTAAAAACTGAACGATTTTTCCAAGTCATTTCCCCAATCGCATCCAAGTAGTTTGACAAACCCACTCTGGAGACTCGCCTTGGCACCACTCCAACGTTGGCTGAGCCACACAGAAGGCTTCCTGAATCTCCAAGAATCTGCATTCAGACTCAACTGGGGTTGAAGCCGGGAACCAGCTCGCGACTCAGGGAAGAACCTTCTGAATCTACATGCTATGCTACGCTTTGCTTCAGCCCCAAACGAAAAACTCTTCCAAACACTTGAAGCCGAAAAAGTTGTTTGTTACAAAATCTGGATGTCCGCTCGCCTGCATCGCTTGCAAGGCATTTTCCCGTGTGCCATGATTGGCTCGAACCTGACAAACACATGCTGGCTGCAGTCGGCACGGCGATTGTTCTGCCATTGGAAAATTTGCAATCAGAGGCGCTCATGATTGAAAAAATACAGGTCCGAAGAAAGATGTTTTTGGCCATGTTAGACAATCCAGCTGTTTGGAGAAGACTTGTAGACTAACCCATGGAAAATGTACTTGATATCCTTATCCCTCTTTTTTGTGATGGTAATCATTGTTAAACCAGCTTTTCTAGGTTAAAAAAAGAGAGCGCCAATGATCTCCCAATGCCATGCTGATGACAACTCATCAAAAAATGTAAAAATACATCCTGCTCGAAGAAACGTCACGTCTCTGTCACAGAATACCAAAAAAATGTGCAACCAACCCAACGGCATCTTGGAAAACACCCTGGGACCTTGTGAACTTGTGACTGCGCCCTTGCTGCACCTGGGAATGGCTTCAAGGTATCCCAATGCACCAGTGCGATGGGTCAAGATCTGCACCTCAAAATCAGCTTCTCAGAATTGTGTGTTGATGAATGATGTTTTTTTGACAAAGTGGGGCTTACTAAAAGAAAACCGGCTTTGTCCAAACGATTTCGTTTTAAGCACAATCATTTCCCAGTCTGAACCATTCATTGGTTTTGTCCAAGGATGGTGTTCCCCAAAGTCACTGGCAGTGTCCCTATGAACAATTATCAGCCAATTGGTTCGTGAAGGGGTACCACCATGGCTATGGACAAACCCAAATGATGAGAAAGTGTGCGCGGGCAAGTTTGTGCAGGGGGTTCTCAATTTATGCATGAACACATGTGGACATAGTGTATACTTATTGAAATTGCAAATCCATTGCTGCGTGGGAAACACTCAGAGATATATAGCTCAGAGATATTCATTTCCATGTGTATACATGTATATTATATATATACATTATGAATTTGAAAAAACATCTATTCAAACAATAAGTACATGGTCCTATCCTATCTAGAAAAATAAGAAAAATCACAATGGAAATGGCAAAGTGATCACTGTTCTCTACTCAACGCTGCTTGTGTTCATCATCACCAGGCTTCACAGCAATGGCGGTCTTGATCTTTGAAAGGTTGGCAAGTCGAATCATCAGAAAGCGGGCACTGGTGCCTTCAAGTCTTTATGTTGTTTTCAGATAAGGTTTTGATAAGTTTCTCCAATGTGTTTCTGTCTAAGACCAGTGCACCCCCAAACCTTAACGACCATTTCAAACGACAAGTCATGTAAGGTGTAGAATGCACACGTTTAGCCCAACATGGGTTGGTCTGTAAATGATGTACCCCCATAGTTGGTTGGCTTCATTATTGCAATGATCATGGCGGGGGATGGTTGGGGGCACCACATGGACAACCCCATATCCTTCCGCTTCCCCGCCTTGACCTCCTTGCTGTTAATACATCTGCTCCTGAAGTGCGCGGGGATCTGTGACAAGGTCCTGCCTCAATCTGAAGTTTTCCACCAGCAATCAAGAGTCATGACAAACGGAAGAACCGGGGTGGCGCAGGACTTGGAACTGTGTAAAAGGCCATGCTTTACCACCCTTTCAAGCAAGCATTTCGCAATTCAGCGCTACGGTCACTATCTTCCTTCACTCGATTTCTGCCACGTTCTGTACGCATGATGCGTCCTCCTTACAATTGAAAAGGAACATTGGGGCTGCAACGCTGTTCCCTGGTAGAAACGTTCAAAGAACAGGCCGGCACATCTGCACAAAAGGAGCAAATCACTGCACAACAAGCTCCGCTCAGAAGGGAAGAAAAGGAAAATGTTCCGTTCAACTGAGCTTGGCTTCATGCCGCCAAAACCAAATTCATCTGACAAATTTGTCTCGAACTAATTGCTAGATTGTTGAAGCAACGAACCATCCAGCCACCTCCCACAACAACCTTGTGTGCAGGCTAATGGAGAGGTGGCTCATACGTGCGCCCCGCAGATTTCTCAATTCTGGACGAGCTCAACAGCCGTACGAGGCTCAGTGCCACATACCTCGAAGCCGGAGATGCCACTTTTCGCTGATGGCGTTGCTGGTTCACCTCTTCCAAGCTGAAGCAGCGTAGGATTTCTCGCGCCAACCTTGCCCCGCCGACTCTGCGAGGACTTCCGGAGGATCACCGTCAAAACACCATCTTCCAAAGCGAAGTCCTTCAGCAGAAAGGCTACGGATGCTAAGGGTTGAGGCCAGTAGAAATTTGAGATGTGTCACTGTTGAAAGTTTATCGAATCAACATCCCCGGGAAAAAACCCAAGAATTGACCCCACGTTCGTCCTCATCTCCAAAAACGAAGCGTCCCGAGCCATTCTCAAATTCAAAGGCTCGCTCCCATGGCCCATGGTGCTGCATGATGGGCTCCACTGGATGCACTGCAGTTTCTTCGATGGGCTTCTGCTTGCGGATGCTGATCTTCACTCCGTTGCCAACTTCCTGAGCACAACACCGAGCGGCGCACTGCCTGCGTGACTCTGAGGTCAGCTTTTAGTGTGAAAGCAAGTCAAACTTTCAGTGTGTTCAAAATAGCACTTTTTTATGAACAGAAAAGCTCAACACATCAAGAATCTAGCGTCTGGCTGAATGCCACCAAGTGTTAGCCTGTTAAAGATCTTCCCTTCACCGCTTCTCACAATGCTATTGATGGACTGAGGTTCGAATTGGGGTCCATCTGCGTCACCGTCATGCCGGCTTATATCTCCAGCAACAAAATCATGATCGAAACATGTATCCATGATATGATGACATTGTAAGCACAACCATTGCATCAAATCTAATCACATCCACGCGTGGCCACTTAGCTGTTCCTCTTGCCTATCACGACCTGACATGACCTGACACAACTTGACACGGCTTGACACGACTTGCTGGTGGACGAAAGGTTTGGGGTGAGAGAATGCCAGCCCAAGTGGACACAACCCCTGGTTTGATCTGTCATGGTAAGTTCCCCGAAGCAGGAGAGCACAATGCACCAATGATCATCTTCAAAACCCATGACAACCCCATAATACCCCACAGTCCCGGCCTCCCAGTCAATGTCCTCCTTCTGCACACCCGGACATTCGATGCGGATGACGCGTTCGATGCCATCAGAGGCCGTACGGTCATAGACGTTGACATTGGGTTCAAACGTCACATCGTGAGCAATGATTTCACCCAGCGGGTTGATCACGCCCTGAGTCTTCATGCTCACCTCAGGTTCAGGAATTTCCTCTCAAAACCAGCTAAAAAATTCCAATCCTCGGGACTGCTAGGCGCAAGCCACACGAACACTTGATCTGACAGCCTCCCCACCTTGGCATCTTCATGAATGGCCTTCAACCGCATGGAACCAACTTTGCCATAGTCCTGCAGCGATGCAAAGTTTGCACCGAAAAGCTCAACTGGGCAAAATTGAAACCAAAGCGACGCACAGATGAAACCCGAAAAAGGGAAGATGTAAATTCAGGTTTCCATTAAAGAAAGACAGTCGGGGAATTGCCATACAATATCATTTTTTGACAATTGGGGGGATTGTCCAGATCAAAAGAGTGTCGAAACCAACTTTGCTGAACTTGTTTTTCCGATCCCACAAGAACCGAGAAAGCACGATCTTTTGACGTTGGCAACTCTCATCCAAATCATTCCAACAGTGGCAGACCTTGGACGCCGCCTTCTTCTGATTCAGAAGGTGGACACCTTGGTCACCCAGAATTTAGGACCACGCAACTGCTCAAAATCTAACACGGAGATCATGCTCATAGATGGCAACCCTTCGGGAATCTTTCCCCGCGTGCACACCGAAAAGTGAATCCTGAGATTGGGGCTTTCTTTGTCTACAGCCTGTGAACGCGAGGAATCGGGCAGATCATTCAAAACCAGTTGGCTTTCTAGCTGCTGGATGACATGTGGAAAACATGGAAGACAATGTCTGGGAAACTACTATGCACAGCTGTGATTGACGGCTGCGTGCACACCTGAACGTTTAGCACTGTACACGTTTACATACATGCAATAGATGCATTACTTACATGCAAAAAATGATGTGATACGCGCAATGCACCGGTTGTATACCAATCCCTGCGAGTACATCTCTAAATGCATGTGGACAGAGAATGCACCAAGGCTAGAGACAAACAGATTTCATGTGGCGCTGTATATGTCTATCGGTCTATCGTGGTGCTTTGTCATGTGGTGTGTCTTTGGCCACGGACACGTTCGGGGACACCGCCCCAACTATGAAGCGCCTCGTGGCAGGTTTCGTAGAGCACACTCAGCGTCTTCTCGGAGGAAGGCATCTTCTCAGGGGCAAGCTCCACGTAGGCAAAGGTCGGAATCAGCCGCTCAAGCTCCTTGCGAAGGCAATCAGTCAAGCTGATGCTGCGTCCGAGCATGTGGCGAAAGCGAAGCTGGCTGAGCAAATGCGAAGCATTCTTCTTGTTGTACTTCTCACCTGGCGCTGCACGTCCCGCAGAATCAAGTTTGAAGAAAAACATGCGTTTCAATGTGTGAGTTTTCTGGTCTGAACTTTCTCGTTTCACAGCCCAGAACTAGCCGCAGGATGCTGCATGGACTACAGATGAGCAGAGGTACCAACCTCGACGACACTGGGATCAACTCAGTCTGTTCATGTCTTGGGCAGCGCTCATCACCCTCTCCCTGCCTGCTCTGGTTGTTTCCTTGCAAAGGGCCACATGGTGGACCACGGGGCCTCCCTCCTTCGGTTCAGCCCCCTTGTAGCACTTCTGAATCTGCTGATTGAAAAGATGCTCTGCCTCAGCCGGCTCAGTGGTCATCCGCAGATTGTGCACCACAATGAGCTCCTTGTGCTGGTTGCTTTGCACATATTTTCTGTGAAGCATGCTCACGTACTCTTGTTCAAACCAAGTGAAGTCGTTCACCACGAAAATCATGTAGTCTGCGATGCGGGAGATCATCTCAAACACCAAGCTCTCTGTGGAACGAGCATCCTGGATGCTTTGCACGGCACCTTCGCAATGTGACACCGGACGCTGGACACCTGCTGAATCCAGCACCAACATTTCCAGGTCTTCGATCCACAAGAAGCTGATGCCTCTTGTTGAGCACAACTTCCCGCTGGGAAGATTTTTGCCAAAAAGTTTGTTGGTCAACCATGTCTTCCCCTTGTCAAAAAGTCCAACCACCGCCACAATCCGATATCGAGACTGCTTGGCAAAATCAAACTTTGATTCTGCTGCTTGAAGAAATTCGATTTCGCCGGTGGTCAAGAAATCTGACAACGACTCGAAGGCCAGCACTGCATCATAGAGGGTCTCGGCGCTTGCCGAGGACCGCTGTCGCAGCCGCCACAAGGGAGCGCGCCAGGATCGTTGGATGCGACGAGCCGCCAACTTCCGACGAAAGGTCTTGGCACGAGCGTCCTACCGAAACAAAGATCCACAAGATCAACAACCAATGACAGTTCAGATTTATAGATCCAAAAAACACCCATCTTCGAAATAAATCATCAATCATGTAAGGTAAACCGGGGGCAGTCTATTCATGTAAATTGATCATTGCTAAGCATGGTCACCAGCCATGGGATGATCATCCGAGGATCCTTTAGAACTCTCAACTTCAGCCAGGCGTTCGGAAAATAAGCGGTTCAAAGTTACTTCTGTTATCGCACCAAACCTCAACAAATACCTGATCGATCAACGAAATCTGGGATACAGTTTTCGGCAAACACTGTGATCGGCTACCGCCCAAGCACCTCATCTTTGGTCAGTTTCTTCTCTTCCAGTACCGCTGCTGTCTGGCGCCAGGCACTCTGCAGCTTCTTTGCGGCGCGTTGAAACTCCTGCAACCTTTGATCATGCAACTCCCAGCATGGCACCTGATGTGACAAGGGAACACAGCTCAAGAAATTAATCGTGTTCTACCAGAAAAACATTAAAACATATCAGAAAAGGAGCATGGTCTTCCCCTAAATACGCTATGGTTTCACTTGCCCAGCAAATTCGGACACATGCTGAAACCGTGGATAAAACCAAGTCGGTCGGAGTTTCAGGTTCGGATCAGCCCGGGGTGCAGCAGGCGCGCTTGCAAAAACCATCCTGGAAGTCCCGGAACCACCATTCTTCAACCAGAATTACTCTGGTCTCTGTGAATGCGCCCTACACCTTCATGCCTGGTGACCCCGCAAGCCACCCGAAAGCGATCGGATCACTTAGGCCAGGTACACCTCGACAGGAACCTAAGAACCCGAGTCAGTTTGCCTAAATCGGTCTCGCAAACGAATAGACGTAGAATGGCACAATCCCAGGTGCTTGAGCAAAAATTTCATCCAAGAGACTTCACAGAAAACATGGAGATGACACCCAGTTTCCAAAGGCGGTCCCGAAACCAGGTTTCCTGCAACCGAAACCCTTCTCGCCCCGGTTCTCAGAAAAATGGTGTATTGAATGGGTTGGGCTTTGACGGTTCCTGGAACGCAGGTGGCTCACAACTGAGGAATGAAGCCATGCAAGCAATTCAACACTTTCAATGCGATTTCCCTCGACAAGTGGCTGTTCTCTCCAACTCCGAAATTCGATTTTGCAAGGCCTGCTTGTGCTCAGCTGCACTTCTCTCCAAGTCCCGAATTTGCTGTTGCAAGGCCTTCTTGCGCTCAGCCTCCTCCAGTACCTGCACCAGGGCTGTGCCTACATTCTTTCCTCATCAAACGGTGTGTTACCATTCCCTGGGCACACTGCCTGGCACTAGCCGTCTTGGAACAGAATTTCCAAGGAACAATTTCAACAGAGCCCAACCCAACCTTGCCCCACCTGCTTCTTCAACTCTTCAATCTTGGTGCTCATGTGCTGCCTGTGGGTCCATCCAGCTACCCTCATAAGAAAAGCCACGGCGGCAGTCCCCACCACTGTCTGTCTTGAATCTGCCATGGCTTTGGACGAAGCGCGCCAACAACTTGTTGAGCCAAAACGCTCCCTTCTGGCCTGCAATGCATGTCAGCCGCCTCACTTTTGCACAAGCACCCTTCACTCGATTTACAATTTCGACTCTAGCCCTGGATCCCCAAACGGCCTGGTTCGATGAAAAAGCAGCAGGTTCTCATCTTGAAATTCTGCAAGCCAACAATGCAAAAAACAAACGAGGCTCAAAGCGCAAGCCAAGAAAAGCGGTGTTCAAGATGCTTGTGTTATCCCACCATAACGGCTTGTAACCATGCGTTTCCGTATGTTGCTTTGTAGTGATCCCTTGCATATCCACTGGTAGATAACCGTTTACTTTAAGACAATCAACGATGGTAGAATGCTGCTGCTTAAACAGGAAAATCTAAGCATCTCCTTTTGCCAAAGTGGCATGCAACCAAGAGAGACCTGGAAAAATGTCACTGCTGTATTTTGAAGACCTAAAAATGATTGGCCATCGCCTCAAAATTGAGTTGTCTTTTTCTCTCCCAAACTTGCCTCCAACACGCTCTAACCTTCTTCGCTTCAGTCACCTCGGAGCGCAAATCATCCCTGACTCTGTTGGATCTGTGCCTAGGATTGCCAACATCTTGCTCAATGCTTCAGCACAGTGCCGCAAAACACCAAGAGTGAAAATGGGTTACGGTGTCGCTCTTTGGATTGAAGCACTTTTTGCAGTTAAGCATAGTCTAATTCTTTGGACGGTCAGTGTCTGCCAACGGACTTGCATCATTGAAAACAAATGAGGCGGTGGCGGTAGCCGTGCCCAGCAAGGATTCTGACGCAGCTCAAGTTTTCACATCATACCTGCGACTGCCCGCCGCTGGCAAAACATGATGACGTAATGATGTAGTGTCTGGGTTTTGCAATCTCATATGTCATATCTACATCATCTTGATGTGGTACAACATGGTACGGTCAATGGCTATGGCTAATATATCTCCTTTCTAGAATGCGTAATTGTGTACCGATGATGGGTGTAATGGCAGGGCATCATTTAGCCCCTGAAGCTCGCTTTTAGGACATAGATAGCATGATGTTGAAGCTGGTACAATAGCAATCACCACGGTTCAGGGTCTAGGGTTTAGGTAAGGTATTAGGGTTTAGGATCTCTTGAGTTTGCCCCATTGATCTTAGATATGATATTTTACATTGTATATATATATATATATTGTACAAATCATGTTTTAATAAGTTGTACTTTGCACTTATATTCTGTACTTATCTATCATACATAATCACTTTCCATGTTGCATAACAAAAACTGAAGTTTCATGATTTGTTTTGACAAAAAAAAATATACCATAGATCTGTTCCATATGTGTCATAATAATATATGGTACTGCACTGTACTATACTGTACCATTTAGTGTTCTTTAACATTATGTGGTATTGAAGGAACTATATTGTATCAATTGATGATGTTATACATTTTGATGTTCATGTTGATACGTGTATCTGAATAAATATATCAATATATATATATATATATATATATAAAGATACGTGTATGTATATACAATATATATATATATATATATATATATATATTTATTTATTTATTTATTTATATATATATATATATTTATTTATTTATTTATTTATTTATTTATTTATTTATTTATCTATTTATTCATATTTAGGTATATTTTACAACAATATGAACAATTTATGCTTCACCTTCACACACATAAAAAAAGAGAATCACAAGCTGCCTTTACAGGGTCATGTCAGGGTTCCTCCAATATTTGGATCCATGCTATGCAAGTTTTAGACATGATGGTTTAAAACATAACGGGCTTTTATTTATTTATTTATCTATTTATTCATATTTAGGTATATTTTACAACAATATGAACAATTTATGCTTCACCTTCACACACATAAAAAAAGAGAATCACAAGCTGCCTTTACAGGGTCATGTCAGGGTTCCTCCAATATTTGGATCCATGCTATGCAAGTTTTAGACATGATGGTTTAAAACATAACGGGCTCAGTACAGGACACCACTCTGTGCCGCAATATTTCATTGTCCTATACGATATCTGTAACATTCCCACGCGATTGCTTGTACATATACAGTCTTTGTGCGTAGCAAAAAACTCCACGAAAGAACCCCATTCATGACACAACTTTTTGCACCTTCACATCCTGCCTCAACGAGGACGAGGCCAAGAGCCACATGGCGAGCGACCCTGAGAGGTCCAGGCCTTGTCACGGTGCTGATTTCAATGAAGGGAGGACTGATGATGATGATGATGATGATGATGATGATGATGATGATGATGATGATGAACCTACTAATATTTATGTCTTGATTCTGAATGTATATCTTTACAATTTTCAGTGATTACAAATGTGCGTACACACATAGGTCGGTTGAGGCAAAATCCTGCCGCTTCTGCACGAGGAGTTGAATGCATTAGATCCGGTGCGCAGTGGCGACATGGGACTGTCAGCGATAAACCTCGTTGCCCAGTTGCGTTCCCAACTCCCGCAGATGGGTCAGCTCAACGGTGGATCCATTATGAGGTCGAGGCGGCTGAGACACTGTTCGTGTGCCACGATGGGCCAGCATTGGTCGCCATCGCGGAATAAATACTGCGAAGTTCAGGTCCCCAGGATGGGAACTGTAGATGCGGCTGTTCAAATAATATTTTTTTTAAAAAAAAAGTAATAATAGTAATAACAATAACAATAACAATAATAATAATAATAATAATAACAATAATAATAATAGTAATAGTAATAATCATAGGTATGTTCTTCCTAGTTGCTTTTCGCGAGGCAACAGCTGATTCTAGCGTTCGTTTGAGCCAATCGGGGTCCGAGCCGGGTGACCATGCACGGAAACTGCCAGTGGTCAGCTCTAATGTCTTTTCTAGTTTGGAAATGCCACACGGGTTTGCATGGAAGCAAGCATTTCTGAATTGAATTGCGGAATTCAATGCAAGCATACTTCAAAACCTGGGTCATCTCATGCTCTAGATTCAATTCTGTATTCCATCATGGGTTCAAATTATCCCGTTCACATACTGGGTGGAAAATCAATAGCAAGGCAAACGACTTTTTGCCATAGTCCAACCTTGGTAATTGTCAATTCTTGATGTTCATTCCAAAACCCTCGATGACTGTTATTGGGTGACCCTTGTTTGATGTTTATGAGGTAACCCTGTAACTACCTGCAAGTTGGCTGGATAATTTGCACTTCTCTCGCGCATTCGTCTCACTTGTGACATCGGGGTCAAGGCTAAGCTGTTTAGCTGTTGTGCCTACACACCGCTAAAACAAATTACTACAATTGACAGTCAAAAGCAAAAAGAGAGCCGATAGATATATTAGGACTGATTACAATGACAAAAAACACTTGGCATATTCAAATCGCTGTTAGGGAATGCACCGGCGAGCGGCCCGTTGGTTTCCTTTTCGGATGAAAGCACGCCCGCCCCCTTCGTCGAAGGGTGGCTTGAAGGGGCGGCTGAAAGGGGGGCTTTCAGGCGGCGCGATGCTGCAGATCCTTCGCTGGCTTTCCCTCGGCCGGCTGATCGGTCCGTGGACCGCGCCTTACGGGTCTACGGAACACGTTTCGGGTGTCCGGGTGTTGCTGCGCGTGCGCAGCTTTGCCCCACGCGAGTCTGCTTGGTTTCGCTGTTGATTTTCACCTCCTGCTCCAAGTCCGGACACCATGGTTAATTCCTCCGGTATCAACATCACACGCTACAAGTATTTCCCATCCGGACCTGGCAAATACATACCTAACGCTGGCCCCTCCAACTCTACCTGGGCCTCACCAGTTGACTAAGTAAAAACACTAAGTAATACCTTAGCTAAGCTGACCATAACGCTTCCGCGCGAACCCCACTTCCTATGAAGTCTTGAAAGGATTTGGGGCAAACAACTGAGCAAGCCGCAGACCCAGGGCGGATTCTGGGGTTGGTAAAATTCAACAAACAATTTTGGACCAAGACATTTGCACCAAAATAACCAAAATACTCAGACATGATTCTGCGCAAACCCAAGCCTTCCTCTCTGATGCACATGCTACATTTCCTGAAATTTTGCAAGCGCTCGGTAACTGCCGTTCTTCCTTTTCACTTCCTGCCAGCTCCAAGCCCGGACACCTATATCCCTATAGGCTTAATGCTTTGGGAGGCTGCGCACCACAACATGGTTAGCTCCCGCGGTATTATCATCACATGCTACAAACAGTTCTTATCTGGAGCCACCAACTACATACCCAATGCACACGCCAACATCCCAAAGCACTTGAAAAAACTTTGAAATGCAGACTGTGACCAGAAAAGCGTAATACAGCAGAAAAAATGGGAGAAAGCCTTTGAAAGCTCAGACTTCGTTGCGCCGAAACCAATCATCCTCCAGCCCTTGCCTGGAAATTGGATTGCCCCAATTGTATTTTGACAGAATATACTCCCAATACAACGCCGCATCCAATGCGAAAAGGCCAACATGGATCAAATGATTAAAAATGCAGAGATCAGCTACGTCAGAGCGGCCTCGGATGAGACACATAGAGCTAGCAACAATATCGATGAACCACTATCCCCATCAACCTCTGAAGGACGTCGCTCGCTTTACGAAGGCACAAGCCACCATCATCAGTTCGAACTGAGCAATTTTGCACTCATCTTGACCGAAAAAGGTGGACAGCTCAGAGGGAACGAGCGCCACAAAAGCTTCTCGAACAGGTCTTGACGGCGACGGCCATAGGATCAGGAAACCTCCTCAACCCTGCCCTGGCTCTTGCCACGGTAGTTTAACCTCAGCTCATGGGTTGGTGGAATGGGTCTTTGGGGCCCAGCAGGCTGTCTTGCAGCAGTGGTTGGAAAGTAGACAAAGTTTCGACGGGCAGCATGCGCGCAGGACTGATCATCTTGCACCCAGGAGTTGGTGGAAAGCCTCCACGCGATGGCAGGAGGCTCCGTTTTTTTTCAGAGCAAGTCCATCCCGGACTTCGCGCTGCTGAGCGTGAATGCAAGAACTTGAACTGGCAGCTCGGACGTCAGAGCAAGGATCGATTCATTACGACTAGTAATGATATCCCATCTAGAGAACGCAGGAAAAAATATATTATAAAATATTTTAAAAAACATCAAGCGGTTGACATTTGTCCATCACCAGCCCGCAAAATGTTGAGTTGTTCAATTTTTGCCAAAAAAAAATGAATTTTAAAAACAATTGACGGACTGTTTTTTCCACAAAACCTGGTATGCCGTATTTTTATTTAAATGTAACAAATCTCCGGGTTTGTCACCTTTTTTTCAAATGCCACACTTCAACCTGGGCCACTTTGCACGAACAATTCTCAAACGTTTGAGTTTTTTCAAATTTTGAATTTCGTAACCTTGGAGTTTGCGCGAAAGCAAAAAAAATCAGAAAAAAACAAACTATAAGAAAAAGAGAAAACAAAATAAGGAAGAAGAGAAGAAGAGAAGGCAGAAGAATAGAGGAAGTAAAAAAGACAAAAGACAACAGGCACATGAAGATGAAAATGAAGATGAAGATGATGACGATGATGACGATGATGATGATATTGATGATAAAGATGATGATGATAATGAAATGAAAATGAAACATGAAGATGAAAATGAACATGTAGATGAAGATGAAAATGAAGATGAAGACGAAGATGAAAATGTAGGTGAAAATGAAACATGAAGAAGAAAATGAAAATGGGGATAAAGATGAAAATGAAGATGAAAATGAAAATGAAAACGAAGATGAAGATGCAGATGAAGATGAAGATGAAGATAAAGATGCAAATAACGATGAAAATGCAGAAGAAGATGAAGATGAAGACAAAGATGAAAATGAAGGTGAAGATGAAGACGAAGATGAAGGTAAAGATGAAAATAGAGATGAAGATGAAGATGAAAACAAAGATGAAGATGAAAACAAATATGAAGATAAAAACGGAGATGAAGATGCAGATGGACATGAAAATGACGTTGAAGATGAACATGAAGATCAAGATGAAGACCAAGATGAAGATGAAAATGAAGACATGACGATGCTGATGATGAAGATTTAGATGAAGATGGAGATGAAAATGAAGATGAAGATGAGGATGAAGATGAAGATGAAGATGGAGATGAAGATGAAGATGGAGATGAAGGTAGAGCTGAAAACAAAGATGAAGATGAAAACGAAGAAAACATGAAGATAAACATGAAAATGACGTTGAAGATGAACATGAAGATCAAGATGAAGATGAAAATGAAGATGATGATGATGATGATGATGATGATGATGATGATGATGATGATGATGATGATGATGATGATGATAATGATGAGGAAGATGAAGATGAAGATGAAGATGAACACAAAGATGAACATGGAGATGAAAGCGCAGACGAAGACAAAGATAAAGATGAAGATGAAGATAGAAATGAAAACAAAAATGAAAATGAAAACGAAGCTGAAGACAAACATGAGGACGTAGATGAAGATGACCATGAAGATGACGATGAACATGAAGATGAAGATGGAGATGAAGATGAAGATGAAGATGAAGATGAAAATGAAAATGAAAATGAAAAAAGGAGGAAAAGAAAGATGATGATGACGATGAAAAGAAGATGCAAATGAAGATGAAGATGAAGACGAAGATGAAGGTGAAGACGACAATGAAGACGAAAACCAAGATGAAGATGAAAACGAAGATGTAGATGCAGATGAAAATGAACATGAAGATGAGAATGATGATGATGATGATGATGATGATGGTGATGATGATGATGATGAAGATGAAGATGGACATGAACATGAACATGAACATGAAGCTGATGTTGAAGATGAACATGAAGATTAAGATATAGATGAAGATGAAGTTGGACATGAAAATGATTTTGATGATGATGATGGTGATGATGATGACGATGATGATGATGCTGCTGGATATAAGCAGCCCGGCGTCGTTCAGGAAAACCTGGCCAACTAGCTGTGCTGTGTCGCTTTCTGCAATGTTCGGTTCCTCGAAAAATAAGATTGCAGGCTCAAAAGATTGTTCTTTTGCTGCGAAACAAAATCTAGACACGAAATGATTGAAAAGATCATCATTCATTACTTGTCGTCATTGTCATTCAGAATTGCATTTTCTCAGTTCACCTTTTCATTCAGGAAGTGCTGCTTTCCAAGCCACAGAAAATTACAGTTAGCACTGCGTGAACAGAAGCCAATGTCTTCTTATTTTTGTGTTTTCTCAGTTCACCAAGTGTTCCAATTTCTTTCAGCGCCTTTTTTGCGCCGTCCTTCCAACTTTCCCTGCAAGAGCTTCTCGCGCCTTTTCGGGTCCAAGCATTTCGTCACACATTGTTTCGTTTGGAACCCACTTGAACAATGATTTTTGTTTTTTTTTGCTTTTTTGCTTGCCTGCATCGCCTCGATACGACCCACTTGAACAATGAACCAGATGAATGACTCTCAGTTGGCGCATGACACTCTCATTTCAGCTTTTCACCATAAGCGCGATGGAAGTGTGCTCGCATGGCGTAGAGCTTTGTGAAACGCCCTTGTTTTCAGGAAGGATCCGAAGATTCAAAAAAGTAGTACCCTTCAGACCTTCAAGGCTTGAAGGGGGCTTCAAGGGGGCTTCGCCTTCATGAAGGTTGAAGGGGGGCTTGAAGGGCTTGAAGGGGGGGCTTCAAGGGGGCTTCGCCTTCATGAAGGTTGAAGGGGGGCTTGAAGGGCTTGAAGGGGGGGCTTCAAGGGGGCTTCGCCTTCATGAAGGTTGAAGGGGGGCTTGAAGGGCTTGAAGGGGGGGCTTCAAGGGGGCTTCGCCTTCATGAAGGTTGAAGGGGGGCTTGAAGGGCTTGAAGGGGGGGCTTCAAGGGGGCTTCGCCTTCATGAAGGTTGAAGGGGGGCTTGAAGGGCTTGAAGGGGGGGCTTCAAGGGGGCTTCGCCTTCATGAAGGTTGAAGGGGGGCTTGAAGGGGGGTTTGAAGGGCGCTTGAAGAGAGCTGAAAGGGGTGGATTGAAGGGAGATGTGAGAAGAGTCGCTCAAATGATTTTGTTAAGGAATCACTTGGTCGAAGTATTTTTTTTAATATTTCCCCGACCAATGGTTTTGATCGCAAAGCCCAATGTCAAATGTGAAATAATATCAATATCGATAAAATGTTGATATAGAAGTAATATTTTAAATTTCCCGGCCCACTAGTGTTGATCGCAAAGCTTCATGTCAGATGTTAAGTCATACGAACATTGATGGGCTTTCAAGACAGTGATTCAAGTTCACAGGCCCAACAGTTTTG
>VSDK01014256.1:7390-21594 GCA_009767595.1 Symbiodinium kawagutii
TCGTCTTTAATTGTGTCCCACTTTGTCTACATTGTGGTCTTCCTTGTTGGATGAGCTACCTGCTTTCTAGCTTGCTACTTCTTGTTACTTCTTGTTACTTCTTGTTACTTCTTGTTACTTCTTGTTACTTCTTGCTACTTCTTGTCACTTCTTGTTACTTCTTGTTACTTCTTGTTCTTGTTTTCTTTGGATGGTTTGTATTCCTTCGTGTCTGCAAGCAACACAGCATCATTTCTTCAATTTCTTCAATTTAAAGAGAAAGGATTCCACGATAGAGCTGGCATGAAGGATGTCACGATGACACTTGTTGAAGTCCCTTTCCACAATGCAATATATTTCAATATGAGATGTTTTTACAAACCATGTGTTGATGTGTTGAAGGCGAAAATCCGCAGCAACGTCATAGGTATAGTCATAGACGGATCAGAATGTATGATTCGACGACATCTTTCTGTTTGCTCAGCTTGCTTCCGGTGTTCCCTGGTGCTGTTTTTGCTTGTGTGGATTAGCCTAGCATGGGGACGAAATGCACCTATGACTTGCCCCGTAGTATCAGTGTGACCAGCCGTTCTCTTGCTGACAGGACCAGCTCTTCTTTCGTACGACCTACTTTGAGGCATTTGAGCGAGTTGAGGAAGACATCCAGAAACCAGCCAATGATTCTATCAAGGAGGCAGGAATTGGACGGCGTATTGCATGTATTTGCAAACAGCAAAGTGGCAAGAACATTCAGTCGTGAATGCACTCCATGATGCATGTAGACTACAATGTAGATTACAAAGTAGATCATCTGTAGATCATCTGTGGATCATCTAGACATGCCCAGACTTGCTGGGCCTGGGGACATTGATTCGCTTACCTCTTGTCCACTGTAAGAACTTTGTGTGGTCTTCCGAGGGCGTACTGCACTGGTCGTCTGCTTTGAAAAAACATTCATCCAATGTGGTTGGTTCTTTCTATCCTGCTGAAAAACGTAAACATATTTGAATCTACCAGAAAAGAGAACATACAAAGTATATCACTAGTTTGAAGCCTGCGAAAGGACTGGGTGTGATTACAACATGAGGTCCTCTTTGACCAGTCCTACATCTCGCATGACTCACCATCTTCACCATGATCTGAGCATTTCATGGATTTGATGCTGGATGCTGTTGGGTTTGATGCTTACGGCACCATTGTCTGGCAAAGGGGGGCATCCTCTACTCTTCTGGCGTCGGAATACTGCGTGGATCCTTTCAAGATGGAATGCCGGTTCCCCAATCCGTTGACTGTGAAGTTTCAAGCCATGATTCCTGTCAGAAATGTTCAAAGAAATCCATGTTTGTAAGAGGTCCCAAGCAACCAGTGATATTGGTTGGAACTCTGATCTTAACTGTGTGTGGATTGTGCCATTTGCTGACTTGAGGTGTTTGTACACTCCTTACTGCCTACACTCCCATGAGTGAAGGTCCAGAGAATCATTCAAGAAAAGCTTGGTTCAGATCTGACATCTGCTTACCACCGCTTCTGTCGCGAAACTCAAGACATTCCGGAAAGCGTCCTGGAGTCCTCCTTGAGTCCTCCTTGAGTCCTCCTTGAGTCATGCTTGAGTTTCTGAGAGGTTTGCACCCCAAACTCCTCCATTCCTTCCCGTCACCCCAAACTCCTCCTCCATCACCCCATTGCCCTATTCCTTCCCAAAAGACTTTCTCGAAAGCCCAAGACTTTCTTCAAATCCAAGGCCTTGGGTTGAAGAACCACCTCAAGTAGATGTCGCATGGTGCAAGCCTTAGAATGCCTCACCAAAAACACAACAGGCACTCTGTGACCCTGTTCTGCAGGAGCCTTTTGGAGACATTTGTGACTGTGACTCATAGGTTTGCAGGTGAGGTTTACTCAGTTTACTTGCAGTTTACTTACAGTTTACTTACAGTTTACTTACAGTTTACTTAGTTTATTGTGTTGAGGTTTGGGCTTCCTTTGCACCCCCACCATGGAGAGCAGGTGCCAATGTTCAGTCGATTGTGAGGATCTTTCGTAACTTTATTTTTGCAAACTTCTTTTGGTACCTTGGAAGGAGATCTACTCAGAGCCTGGGTCCACAACTCAGTTTGTGATCCACAGTACACCGTTTGCGCTGAATCATTTAGAACAAGGACGAGACAGAAGAAATGAACAAATAAGAGTAACACTCAAAGTAGAAAGAGATACTCGCAAAATATATTGCAGAACGAAGCAGGAGAGGGAGGGCATAAGGAAAATAAGACATGCATAGAAAAAAATGAAGGAAAGAAAAAGAGCGAAAGAGCGAGGAAAAATAAGAAACATAGGAAAAGGAAAAGGTATTGAATTTGAAGAAAACGTACAACAGCAGGGTGAAGCACGTGAGCACGGTCAGAGACTCCCCTTGAGACCTCGGACTCCCAGATCTCGCATGCTCAACAGCTTAGCGCATTTAAAACGCCAAGACTCAGTTGCCACCTGCATTGCTACGTGGATTGCTGAGTGCATTGCTGAGTGTATTGCTACCTGCACTGCTAAGTGCCTGCTACGTGCCTTGCGAAGTGCATTGCTCATTGCTAAGTGCATTCAAGATGCTCCAAGACACATTGAATGTGGTGATCAGTCGTACCAGAACAGTTTGAGTATGCTTCCGGATAGGATTGAAATGTCTATGTATGTCTATGTTGATTCGCGTAAGCAAATGCTGAACACGTTGACTTATTGTGAACCGAGGGAAGAAAATCTGGTCTCCTCCACCTTGGACAGGGTCTTTGCCTGGGCTTGTGCTCATGGAGCGGATGCGATAGTCATGTGGGGGTCTCAGAGTTGTGCAACACATTTTTGGAAAAAACCTCCTTGGAAAATTCAGTTTGCCAAAAAAACTCCTTAGAGCTTTGTCTCTCAGGCCTCCTTTTGCTTGCATGGGTGGATTGCTCCACCCTAGGCACGATACGAACGAGACAAAATTAAGAGAACAACATTTGGAAAGCCACGTCAGAATGCCTACAATGCAACGACGATGCAATGGCAATGCCATGATTCATCGCATACTTCGCGCGCCATGCGCGATGACAGGCTACATTTTGCTGGGCTTATCCACGAGGCCACAGCATAGGACTTCGGTGAATGCCCTGCCCGTTGCAGCTGTGAGGTCTCGAGGCTGCATGCGCGGCACCTTCCAGTGGTTTGCGTTGCGTCTGAGCATCCAGCGCACTGCAAGGCCAGACTAAGAAAAGCATCAAGTCCTTTCAACTCCTTCCAACAAAAAAATCCTCCGATTCAAAGTGTTTGCACAATTTTACAATGTAAAGGTTTCAAGGCAAGGCACTTTGTGTTGGGAAGGCAGCTTGGTGGGAGGATTTTGCCAATGGCGTGTGCAGCTGAGAGACTTGTGCAGCCATGAAACTCTGAATTTGAACAGATGCAAACTGAAGAAAAACAGACTGGTGATGCCTTGTGTATCCCAATGTTGTTTTTGTGCATCCACCTTATGCTGTTTCTGTTGTGCAGCAAGTTTGCGTCTTTCCTTTGCGATTGAGATACTCCAACAAGTGGGAACAGTGCAATAATAGAGATTCTTTTGAATGTTTTGAAGCTAGTTTCTTTTGAGAGATGAACTATCCCCTTCGCATCCCTTCGCCGATGAAAGCATGGATAGGTGATTCATGGACGACCTGTTCCTCCAGTGCATGGGCTTGTTTGCTGCCTTGTCGAATCTGTAAGCGAAGCTGTGTATATTTGAGAAACGGAAGAGGTACAGCTTGATATATATATATATGAATAGTTATATATATATATACTTACAAAGATTCTTATTTGTTTATTTATTTATTTATCTATCTATTTATTTATATCTATATATACACATGATTTTTCAATGAATTCTTCAATGAGACACGTGCGCAGCGCAACATGTTGCACCCTTGAGACCTGAGAGTTGATCTCGATGAACGTTGTGCTGGAGAGCAGTTGTGGCTTTTGCAGCCTCAGTGCATTGATGTGCAAGGATATGCAAGGATATGCAAGGATATGCAAGGATGTGCAAGGCAAGACAGTTTTAAACTCAGCACTTGCACCTTCAAAAACATCTGACATACACCAGCAAACGCTTATTTCCATCAACTTTCATGCATGTTTTGTTCATTTTTACTCATGTTGATCCTATGTTGTACTTGTTTTCGTACGTGCAATTTTTGCAGCCCATGCTGAATTTATGTCGAAAGTTTTTGCCATTCCAAAAGTACGTGCTGCCGCCCAACCAACCAAGAGTTGAGAAAACGAGTTTTTGCTGCTTTACGTGAAAAGGTCTTAGAGGGATTCCAGCCAAACATTTTCATTTTGTTCACCGAGTTTGTGAAAACGACCACCGACCGCTTACCGCAAGTAAAACGAAGTCGTTTGTATTGCACATACATAGAAAGACGCAACATTACACAACTGTCGAATCATGATGCACAACTATGGAATCAAAACGGGCACCCTGAAACACACCCTGGAACTTGCCTCCTTCGTGTTGATATCATTTTCCCAACAGAGTGTGGTGCGATCCTGGCGCTTGGCAGCCCATCGTTCACGTTCCTCCAATCCCGCTGATGACGGACAAACTCATAGGGAAGGACTGGCAAAGTCGTAAGTGATTTTTTTTGATTGCATCATTGATTTCATTAATTTCATTGATTTCATTCATTTCATTGATTTCATTGATTTCATTCACCCTTGGATATCTTTGATCTAAAGTGGGGAGGACTCAGCTGCTCTCCTCGAGAAACGACGCAGACAGCAAGGTGTCAGGAGCTAAATTGCTGATTGAGACAAACACGGCCAAACTATGGCAAAATACATCCAAAAACGGGGGGCACAATATGTCATCAGAAGTGATTCGCGAAATTACGATGCACGCCCAAGAGAACACCAAACACTGATTGGAAATTCATTCAAACAGTTTTTGATTAGTGCAGCAACAAAAAGATACATGGGACCCTCAACAAATCGGCCAGCAGTCTCAGAAAGAATATTGAACCGTTTGCATTCCACAAACATTTCCATCTTTAAACATTTGCCTCTTTACTCTCAAAGTCTTTTTGATCTTTGATCTTCCTTTTCTTTACGCTGCCTTTCAATCTTACATAATCTTATCTTTTCACCCTTTTTTTCTATGTTTTTCCAATGTTTTTCTTGCTTTCTGTTGCCATTTGCTTCCTTTGATTCCTCTCCTTTCCGTATTTTTCCTTTCTCAACTCTTCCACAACTTGGATTCCTTCAGCCCTGGCCAGAGGACATGCCAAAAAGGATTGTTTTCCCATGTCACTGTCTCCACTGTCCCGTCAAGCACTTCCGTTCTTCAATATCCAGCAGTTTCCGGAGCTGCCTCCTTCTAAAATCCTTTGCGTTCAATTACTACCGTGAAAGGGTCATCCCACAAAACTTCTCTCTAAACTTTTTGAGCATTCTGAGATGACAAGCAAAATTAGCTCAGTATCCCAGAATCTTGCGGTATCTCGATGGATCAAAAATATCATATTTGGGCAAAATCCTTTGCCAATCTTCAGGCTCAACTGCAGATGCAGACCGGCCGTTTGATCCCGTTTTCTACTATGGACTACCTGGACTACCTACATACGTACGTACGTACGGACGTACGTACATATTTACCTATGTACCTACCTGCATATGTGGGTACATACAAACTGGAATACTGTACAGACATAGATACCATGTCAGTAGATTAAACTACATGAGAACACGAAAGACTCGACCAAAAAGAGAAGACAAAAGGGGCAAACTCGAGGAACTTTGCACGCGCAAAGGTCTGGTCGACAAGAAGTCGACAAGTCCGGACCTCTTGAGCTGTCTTTGATTCTGACTCTGCCAGCACTGCGTTAGGGTTGTAGTGAAGCAAACAGACATGTAAAGTGACAGAAAACATGAGACAGTTAGGGGGCATGGCTTTAAATTGGAACACTGTGAAATCTTGCAAAACTGCAAGATGTAGTGGTTCAAGGATACTTGGACATTTGTGTTTGACTCCGTATAGTCATGTGACACCCGAAACGGGGCACACAAAGAGTTTGATCGCTCTCCGAAAAACGGAGAACAGTGACAAAAGGAGCTCGTGGAGTTGCGTGCTGTACTCGTTTTGCAGTCCCATGTGTCGCAATGCAGGATGTTTTTTTGTGTCACATTCACATGCAACAATGTTTTGTATGACGTTCAAATGTAAGGTGTCTCCGCAGCATAGGGCATGGTACCTTTAACTTTGAGTATGAATTGTATGATAAACAGTGGCTGCCTAAAACCCAAAGAACAAACCACAACCGGGTCACAATGGTTGCCGATTTACCCTGGTCCGCCTTGGTGCAGCTTATTTCCCACAAGTGATTCGCGATACCGAATCAACCATAGTACTTTGCGCATACACAGACCGCTGTATTACTTTGTGTTTTTTCAAAGGTTTTGCCAATTAGTATGTTCGTCCCTTCCAAACACGCTCGATGTCGTGGTATGACAGTAAGTTATTTACTGGCGGGAAACTCCTTGTAAATAAGGGCTTGTCCTGTACAACGAAGGGTTGAAGAATGTGCAGTGCAGGGTGGGATTTCAATTGCCAGTTCCGGATCGTGCACTTCCTTTTGCAAATGATGCATTTAGGATGTCACGCAATGTTTACTGATCTTTGATGCTTGAAACTGCCTTTCAAGACCTGCATACCCCCACTGGCGGCATTTGAAGATCTCTAATGTCTGGTTTCACACTTTTCGGCTGACAGTGGTCCTGTCCTCAGCTTCACACCCTCTCAGATCGGTTTGTCAGGAGCAAACTTGTACGTCCCACATGAATCCCCATCAGCCAGTCCCACAGATAGATCCAGAATGTATTTGATAGGTTGAATGGAGCTTGCCACATGTGGTACTAAGGTGTCTGTGGTTCATGGCGGATTTGCAGATCACCCAGTTTTGAAAGCATGCATTTTCCTGAAGTACATAGTAGATAATCAGATAGTCTTTATTATATATGTATATATGTATGGGATCGGGGTAAAATCCGGGCCCCATGGGAACAGATAATCATTATAATCACAACCAAGAACAACATGATAACATAGTGGCAACCAAACAAGTAAAGCAATTCAAGGATGCTAGCAAAAGGTGAGGGCCACAGCAGCCAGGGCAGGGTGTCAGAGTTTGCAACTCATTGATCAACTTTAAATCATGTCAGGTGTTTGGGGGCCTTCTTCCAGACTGCTCTGTCCCACCCAAACCAGCACCCATGGTCCAAGGCTGTGTAAGCCACCGACAATTTCCAAGACAATATTACACAAAGGCACAGGACTGTATTTTGATGTGTGACAAATCCAAGGTTTACAAGGGTTGGTGAACCTACCCCGCATTTACAAAGTATGGCTTGAAGTTAGGCGTAGCGGGTGATGAAGTGAAACATGGACCCTGATGATTGCAAACTCAAATTTCCAGACCCTGAAATTTTGGGTTGGGCCAATGGGCCTAACCCAAATCTATGCAAATTGAAAGTAATTTGGCGCCAAGGATATGCAAATAATTGAAAGGCATAATTTGATTAGAGTATTATGTAAATTCAATCAACTGAAAATGCCAACCCTGCATCCACACATATGAGGTAGCACCCGCTACATGTAGGCACTGTTGCGAATGCATGTTCCCTCGACAAGCCTCAGTCAAAAAGAATTGTTTGCCAACATGCTTTGGTTGCTGCCACTTATTTATAGGCTCCAAACAATTTTTTGAACCTTGTGTCACTGCTTCCCTTTAAATACACTGACTTATAAGCTGGCCTCTGGGGGCTTAGAAACAAATGCTGGTTCCTTGCATGATCGTTAGCAAATTGTTGACACAACAGCCACCTGTTCCAACCATGTTGGGCCTAGAACTAGCAACAAATTAAGTTTCCTTTGTGGTCATCCAAAGACACTCTTGCCTGAAAAGCTTCCTTCCTTGGTTTTGCCAAGTTTGACAATTCATGTGACAGTTTGTAGCAGTATTGGCTTGTTATTGCTTCCAGAAATCATCAGAAAACAAGCATTGGGTAGAAATCCATTTTTCAAATTTGACAATTCATGTAATTGTTTGTAGCAGTATTGCCTTGTTGTTGCTAGTCTACTATCCCAAAAAAACAATCAATAAGTAGGAAATCATACTTCATATTTGAAGTTTCTTGCTTGACTTGTTAACTGTTCTAATAATTAGAAATCAAGAAGCTGATTTAATTTGTTTTTTCCAAATCTGTGATTAAAACTACATGCTTGAAGTTTATTGTTTTGTTTATTTGTATATATTGTACTTTTACTTAAACTTTTGTTGTGCCAAAAATTTGAAATGAGGTGAGGGCCTTAGAGCCCAAACGAAGTTCCAAGAACCGTTTACAACTACATGGAACTGGGAATCCTCCTCTTCAGGGCCCACAAATAAGTTGGACCTGGTTCCTGATCTAAATGGATGAACACTATCAGCATCGCGTGCTTATAAGCAAAAAGGACTTGCGTATAAGCGCTTGTCTTGCTTATAAGCATTGCTTCTCGATCATTTGATTGCTCATGTTCAGTCAACAAGAAATAAACCGTGATGGCCCCTATTTACCTTATTTCCCTTACTAGAATATGGGGGAACTGAGGGGGTCCTTATTTCCCCTATTTCCCTTATTTTCTGAGCTTATGCTCACATAAGCTCCGGAAAGGTAATTAGAAAATAGAGGAAATGCTGAGAAAAACCCTATTTCCCACATTTCCCTTCATGAAAATGAGGGAAATGCCAAGAGGGTCCTCATTTCCCCTATTTCCCTTATTTTCTAAGCCTATGTTGACCTCAAGATGTTTGATACGTTACAAAATATGGAAAATAGGGGAAATAGGGACTTCTCAGCATTTCCCCTATTTTTAATTAAGGGAAACAGGGGAATCTGGGACCCTCAACAATTCCTTTATTTTCTAATGTTTCCGAATTAGCCTTTAAGATCTTGTGTGGGCATAGGCTCAGGGAATAGGGGAAATAGGGACCGTCGCAGCATTTCCCCTATTTTTGATTAAGGTAAATAGGGGAAATAAGGGCCCCCCTCAGCATTTCTTCTAATTTCTCATTATTTCTGGGATTTTTTTGTGAACATAAGGTCAGAAAATAAGGGGAATAGGGGAAATTTGGACCTTTTCAGCATTTCTCTATATTTTAGTAAGGGAAATAGAGGCCCTCTCACTGTTCTTGTCTTGTGCAATTGCAAAAAAAACAGATGTGTACCGACATTGGCAAGCAGATTTTGCATTTGACATGGAATATTGATTTATTTACAATGTTGAAATTGAATTTGCATTTGGCATTGATGTGTTTGATATTGCAATAGAGAATGTATTTGGTCAATTCATGTGGTATGTATGGGTAGTGGGTAAAACAATTGGCAGCCCTCACACATAGAATTATATGTTATCAACTTTCCCATGGGTCCCGGATTTTACCCAGTACCCATATGTATTTATACTTAGATATGAACACACACACATATATCTATTTATCTATCTATCTATCTAACTATCTATCTATCTATCTATCTATCTATCTATATATATATATATATTGAAATATTTACATATATATATAATAGTAGTAAAGACTATATTTCAAATATTTCATGAATATCTAGATGTGGGTTCTTCTGTTACTGTGTTTTGGTAAGGTGTTGTGATTGCAGTCTTTGAGGTTGCGACGTTTGCCGCAACCGCGGCAGACATTGGAGGCCAGGGTTCACAAGATTCAGCGTGTAATGCGTTACACCTCGACTGAAGCTTGGAGGAGCAGGAGAGAGTCGGATGAGAGTTGATGAGAATGTAGAGGTCTGATAGCTGTAGGATTTTTTCCAGTATCTCATATCACCAGGGGCCAGTTCGCACTGGCTTACCCATGCATGATATAAAGCTAGCTCTGAGCTCCATTTCCACGTGCTTCAATCATCTGGTTAAAACAAAAATGAGTTTGGACAACAGGACCACAAACGGACAATAGCATTTACATATATATATAACATTTATTGCAGCACGCCTGCAACAAAGGACTGACATTGCGAGTGAAAAAACATGTCAGAGAAAAACTAGTCCATCAACAGATGACAGCATGCTTCTACAAGAGACAACGCAATTATTCCCTAAGCATACATAGTAATTCCTAACCATACATGATCATACATAATCGAAAATCGTGCACGAGCACAGAATGATGGCACACACGGCGCCACTGTGCATAGACCTCTGGTTGCGACCAAATACGGAAGAAAAGGGGTCAACTTCTTGAAAACTAAGATCAAACAACGCTGAAATTCGGCTGAAACCTGATTGTTGTTTTTGTATGCAGGACCTGTCTTATTCGAATCTAAGCAAAGAAGTGGTAGTACCGGAGTACGTATTGCAAATGCATGTTCAGTTTGCCAGCTTTTCTCGAACAATGCATTTCTTTTCTACACGAAAGCAACAAGAAAAAACAACTGGAAAGCGAAACATACACAACTTGGACACTGTCGAAGCTGAAGTATCATTTTTTGGATGAGAATCGCGAAGGTGGCTGATGCTTCTGTTGGTTCGTTCAAAGCCGCTGCTGTGTCAGAGACCGCTATTGCCTGGGAGCCTCAGCAGTTTGATGACCTTATTGAACTTCTCAAAATGCGGCACTCATTTCTTTTGAATTTCAGGGGCAGAAGTTTCCAAAATAAAATGTTGAGCCGAGAAAAAGCACGTGCAACAGTCACATGCGACAGTTGCTGGCTGCATGACTGGGCACTTGCCAACTGCTTGCTGCTTGAATCTTGAGTTGCTAGCCGCTAGCTGCTGCTGGATTGGGCACTTGCTGGTTGAGCATTTCCTCACTGGCATTTGATTCGCAAATTGAAAGTTGCCAAGTCGAACAGGCTCATTTTGTGCAAACTGAGTTGAAAACATGAACTTCGGGTGACTTACTCAAGTTTGTAAACTGACAAAGGGAAAAGTGTTTCGTGGGAGATCTCCTCAACATTTTTTATAACTTGACTCACTGGACATCCATTTTTTCACGATTGTCGCACGAGCCAAACCCGATCCCAGCCCGGGACATGCGCTGCCTATCATCGAGCTAAGCCGTCAAGATCTTGAAGCACATTTTCTATGGAAACTTGCGACGGTTTTGTGCATTTTGTGACATTGAAAGCTGCAATATGCTGGTTGTTGCTCGCTTTTGCTCGCTTGTTGATGGTTGACTCCAGAAAAACTCATTAAGCGCGGCATGATTCTTGGCTCTTCAGGAGCTCACTAAGTACTGCTAGACCCTTCAATAACTTACTGCAAAGCATGCCTAGGCTCTTGAGTTGTGGCTAGGGATAGCTGACAACTGGGTGCCTAGAACCCGATTTTTCTTACTGCTGGGTAACTACTAACTGGATCTAACTGGCTAGATTCTGGAGTAGCTGATTACAAAGTGTTGCTAGACCCTTAAGGATTTAACTACTACGAGTGGCTAGATTCGTGAAAGGCTGACCATGAAGCATGGCTAGATTCTTGAATAATTGGCTTTGAAGTTTGGTTAGACTCTTGGCTAGCTGACCCCACAGTATGGCTACATTCTCGACGAGCTAGACCCACAGCAAGGCTAAGCTCTTGAACAGCTGGCATTTAAGCGTGATTCTACTGTTGAACAGATTGAACAGCTGACTTCCAAGCCTGATTTGATTCTGATTTGGCTCTTGAGTATCTATCTCACCACTCCGATTGGTCTGTTGCAAGGTCCCTGAATCTGTTTTGGTCGCTGTCTTGGCAGCTGTACAGATCTTCCAGTTCCCACTTTGTCCCACTTTGGTGAAGAGAATATGAGAGAATGTCCTTAAGAATGTCCTTAATGTCCTTCCTTTCTTCCATTTTCTTCCTCTCAGTTTCGGATCAAGTCAAGGTGTCATGCTGTGTCGTCTTCAGGTCGTTCCTTCTCCAAGTCCTGTCGAAAGAATTGATTTTGAGTGGGTGCAGAATGGTGCACTATTCAACAGAAAGCTTCCCATCAATGACTTGGACAGATTGGACTTCGCCGGTGGGCTGTGCAATCCACAATCGATTTTGATCATTTGTGAAATGGATTTAAGACATTTTAAGACATTTTAAGACCTGAAGACTGTTCCTTTCAGCAGGTTTTCATTGCATTCAGTGAGTCAGTTGTTGACAAGGTAGCAGCCAGCCGTGGTCCACCACCATATGGAAAACGGAAAGGCATGGTAGCGTTGATAGCTGCTTGAGCTGCTTGAGCTGCTTGAGATTGTGCAGAGATTTCTCATGGAAAGAATGCAGATTGATGAGACAGAGCGGCTTCGCCAAGTGACTTGTCTTTTTCTTTTCTGCATGCAGGGAATACACAATCATTTTCTTGATTATTGTAATCGCCCACAGCAAAGCAACACACCTGAAAGTGATCGCATTCGCTTGGGTCCCCTCATTGTTCTCTTGGCGATCTTGCTCAGGGGTTTGTCTGTTCGAAGCCAACTGAAAAAGAAGGATACTTGGGGTGAAGGTCACACTATTATAAGTGATTTGCCAAACCATGTAGCACTCAGTTTTTCATTTCAGTGGCTTCCTCGCCCAGTGGCGCTTGCAGCGATTTCATGTTCGAGCAGACAGAATCACAAGACAGTGACAGCAGAAACGTTGCAAGATGTTGAACAGTTAGTAAACGAAGACAGGTAAACTATCTTAGCAAATTGTGGTCAAACTTACCGTTGAGATAATGGTGTTATGACTTGTTGGTCCTTGTTCCAGTCAAATCTGGAAGAAGGCTAGATGTTTTTTCATGCACTCTAAGTCACTTAGTCTATTTTGGTCTCAAGATCATTCACATGATCCTTAAACAGAACCTAGCAAGGACTTCCCAAGAGGATCTTTCCAGACTCTTCCCTCTGGTTTTATTCATGTTTACTTAAAAGAATGAAGAGTTTTACTTCCATGTTCTTCCTTAAAGTTTACTGATTCATGTTTTCTTTTCGTTCGCGACATGACTGTTTGGTGAGTCCAGTGTTTGGGCTCCTTCGAGCACCGCCAAAGCGTTCCTTCAGGCGCGGAAAGCAAATGTGTTGGTCGCGTCGCCATGCGTCGCCATGATGCAAAAACGGCACCCCTTTCGCATGCTTTGCCTTTTATCATTTTTCATTGCAACGAGTGGTAGGTGGATGTACGTTGTAACATCCGATCTCCCACTTGTCTCCTGCTTTTGGGTGCGTTGTTCGTGGTTCCAATATCTTTTGCATCCTGTTCCGCATTTCTCCGCCGATGTCTCACTTCTCTCCCACTTCCCTTTGTCTCCATTGTCTTGTATTTCAAAGATAGGGTTCCAAGATGATTCGCAGTGTGTGTCCCCATTGTCCCCAACTTGAAAGTTGTCCCAATTGGATTCTCCTTTTCCGCCTGTCGTTCTTTTTGAAACAGCGAACAGCTGGTGCTTTTACTTTTGAAGATTTCTATCCTCGTTTTGCCCTTGCCTTCTCCACTTGTCTTCCAATTGTCTCCCACTTAAGAAGTCTTCTTTCAATACGATTAGCATTCTGCACTCCCCTTCTCCCACATCCTGTCTCCCACTTGTCTTCCTACGTGATGTTCAATTTTGTCTTCCCTCCAAAAGGCTCCTGTTTGATCACTATCCCACCATCTTCCACCTGCCTAACTATTTCCCGAGTTGGTCTCCCAGCCATATGTTTGTCTCCCAGCTTGATTTCAGCATGGTCCTGTGTGTGCCCCACACGCCTCTCCCGTTTTTGCTATATGCCATCTTGCCCCATCAAATGCCAGAGCTTTTCATACTTCACTATATTTCTTCCTCCTCCCTGCCTCCCATGCATTATCATAACTCATCTGCCTGTCTCATTGCTCATCGCCCTTCACCATACCTCACTATACAGCTCATCACCTCACATAGTCATCAAACCCATGGTGCGCCATCATAATATACTTCATTCTACCGATTCTACCTCATGATGCCTGACTGTATTTGATTCATCTTGATCCTCCCTTGCAGCACCGTCCAAAGCAGTCTGCAAGCCACCGCCTTGCCCAATGGGCAGGCCAAATGACAAGAACAAACGTGAGCAGCTCCATTCTTCCTCGTCTCATGAATCATGGCCCGGTAGTTCTGACATCGAACCAGATGAGGAATATGATCGTGGAATTTCCACAGGTGTAATCATTGTCATGTCAGCACTTCGTCGGCATT
>VSDK01014256.1:21604-44433 GCA_009767595.1 Symbiodinium kawagutii
CATTCCAAGTTCGTTCGGCCCAATCAAAGTCTTTGGATATTCAATGTGGTCCAATGGTTGAGGTAGGATAGGTCGACATCCCACCCCGCTGTTTTTGCTCCGATAGCGATGCATCCCCAGGTACATTGTTTCTTGCCCGAACCTTCCAGAGGCAAATGCTCAACACGTGCAAAGCTTTTCGGAAACACCCCTAGGTAAGTTGAACCAGATCCCAAGGCATTGCGTAGTTTTTGAAGTGCATCGTGCAGTGCAAAGTCTGTTTAGGCAGCCTAAACTTCAACACAAGACTCACCAAAAGCTCAGCTCTAAGCTCAGCTCACCAGAAAGGTCGTCCAGTTGAGGCCGTTGTAGCGCACCTCGCGCAACCAAAATGCAACTTCAATGATTTCAGCCTCAGTGAAGGGACAAAACACTCCGCAATCGGTAGTCAGATTAGGCACATCAAAATGTCGCTTCTATTTTTGCATGTTCAAATCTGTTCGATTGAAAATTGACCAACTTCAACATGCGGTCCCAGAGTCAACTGGAATGCATCAAGCCGTCTGGCCTCAGCGGTAGCAAGAAAAATATTAAGATCAGAAACCACCACAGCTAGCTACTGATACCACTCAGCCACTTCCCAACACAAAGTATGAAGAGGAGAAGAGTCTCTCGCAATCGCACGTTTCGCGCAAGTGCCTGCAAATCGGTTGCCCATGGCAACCTAAATGTCACCGGCATCTTTCAAACTCTTAATATCTTTGTGGGATTTCACCGTACGGCACTCAAACCAGGCAAGATTCACCAAGAGAGCACAACTTGGCAAAAAGGTCAAGGTGGTGCTCTGAAAAATACAAACAGGGATCAGGATCTTGCTTGACTGCATTAAACTTCATGGCCCATTGTGAGTTGCTGTAAATAATTGCACGGCTGCATGAACAAATCACTTGTACAGTCGCATGCAATTCGGCCCGATTTATAGTTTGGGCCCCCGAGAACAAGGACACTTGCGCAGGCATCAATGTAGGCAGATTCAAATCGAAAGAAGACATCTTTGACAGCACATCCACACAATTGTGTTTTTGCACTGTATCCAGCACACTACTTCACCCAGAGAAGTGTCCCCTCAACTTTGGGAAGGCAGAACCAGCAGTGAAAAAGGCAGGTAGGAGTAACATCTTCAGAAATGCCAAATTAATGCAGGGAAAGTGGTGGTGTCTCCCGCTGAGAATGGAGAAAATACATGACCTGCATCTTCGGAGTTTGTGAATCATGAATCATGAATCATTGGCAAAAGCAACAATGCGGGAAGTCAAGCACGGCTCGCTCAATGGCACGTGATCATAGAAGATGCCACGTAAATCCGAAGCACCAATTCTCTCTAATCACTATCACCCTCCCCACGCAAAGGGCACGTGTCATTCTGCCAATGTTCACCATCTTGCCAGTGCTCCCATTGGGTGCCAAAAAGGGCACGGATACATCCAGGGTCAGTTTGCACATACACAATTATCATTTGGTTTGAAATCGGCCGAAACGCGTACGAATTTGATTGGAAACCACAGCGTCCCATGCATCTCGAAAGCGAGCAATGATAACAGCAACTGGGGTGTCTCTGAAAGAGAAAACACGTCCCAAGTGATCACAGATCAACCTGACTATACTTTATTCGAATAGATCATACCCTTTTACCCCCCAGGGCATAACCCATCCCTGGAACCCATCATGCGTCGTCATTTCTCGTCACACCGAAGTATCCAGCATTACGCCTCGTTGCACCTCAGCATACCTCATCGCACTCCATTACGCTTCATTATGCTTCATTACGCCACCTGGCCACACCTTGTCATACCCCATCATTTCTCACCATTCATCGTCACAGCTTTTAAAACACACCATGTGCCTTCACACCTCACATCATCTCACCATTTATTTCTCGGAACTCATATATACCTTTTCCTTCACACCAGACCCCATCATCCTTCATCAACCACATTGCGCTTGTTGCACTTTGAACCATCAATCATACCTCACCATCTCTGGTCAAACCTCTTGAGAGCCCATCATACCTGAGCAAACTTTTGCAGTTTCTTCCCTTCACATGCTGCTTTCTTCCACATACTTCACGATGCTTCATCATATCTCATCCCTCAACACACCTTTAGCACTTTCGCCCATAGAAGCCTGGTTTAATATCATTGATTAAGTCATTTGTTCTTCTGTGGAGGGTGTTCCTTGGCTTTTTTCTTACCTGTGGCGGCTTGGGGTCGATTTTGATGCTTTATCTTTTTCTATAGTCGTCTTTTAGCACGTCTTTCTTGTAGGTATGGAGGAAGATGCAGCAGCGGCGGCCAAGGCCAAAGGGAATACAGCCTTCGCAGTATCATCCTTAGCCAAGATTGGAACCTAGCTGCCCTAACTTGGCTGCAACAGAGTGTCGGAGGTGTTTGCATTACATGGACGCCTTATCGCTACTATTGCACGGCAAGTAGCACATCCAAAAATCGTAGCAGACAATTGAAGAGTAGAGATGAGAACGTTTAAATTTGAATTTGCTGGTCCGAGCATAAGCTATTTGTCAAGAAAAGAGATGCACAATGCATTTTTCTTCAGAAAGGCCTGTCGCGAGCGGTCGATTTCAATTTCAGACTTTCCGGTTGAATCTCCAAGGATGTTACCAAGATATTATCTGGACATCCATGGGTCTCTGTTTGGCAACTTGTGGCCGTCCGAATTGGGCTAACACAGGGAGAACTGCAAGTAAAGTAAGTTCGAGGTAAATTAGAGTCATTTTTGCTTTTGAGATTGGTGTTTTGCCTTTTGCTGAATTTAAAGAGTTTCTCTTTTCAAACTTTGTAAAGTTTGAGGCAAAGGATTTTACAACAGCCATTCAGCACTTCACAGAGGCCAAAGACTTCAATGTTCTCACAAGTCGATTGATGATTGCACTGATTGCAGACGTTTGACATCGACATTTGACATCGACAGGCTATCAGTCATTCTGCCCACCACGTTTTCTACTCCAATAGGTGGCTTCAAACTGCGGTTTTTGTTGTCACTTCATCACTCTTGTACAACAAGTACCACTGTTGACATTTGGATTCTGGTCTTTGAACATTTCCTCACGGAAAGACTGTGTTCTCGCCAGGTCAGCATGCTATGCATCACTAGGAGAGTATGAGAAAGCTCTGGAGGAGCACTGAACTCTCACCAGTCCCTTTCAAAAACAGAACCAGTTGAACTGAGTTGAACCGAGTTGAACCATTGACTTCATCATCGTTGACATTTTCTGACCAGGATGGGGCCGAATCTGTCAAGCTGAAGCCGGACTGTGCTTGCTGCGGGCCCACGAAAGCTACCTGAGACCTATCCAGTGACATGAACACTAAATATTGGTCTGAATCGGAGTTGCCAGGGAGATATGAACATAGATTCTAGACAACAGTTTTTTAATATTATGATTAAGGTAGTTTGATTCTAAACATGCCATCTGTATATGACAGTTAGGTGATAGCATTCTATGTCAACAAAATTGCAGTCACTGCCGACCAGCTGAATTTACACAGGATTCTCAGAAGCACACGGGGGCTCTCAGAATCACTTAAAGCTTTAAACAACTCTTTAAGAAGTTAAAACGTTACTCTTCACTCCTTTTGAGTTCCTTTTGAGTTCCTTTTCACTCCTTTTCAAACTTTGTATTTTTATGTCTCTAAAGGAGTCTCTTTATGTCTCTTTGTGTCTCTTTGCGTCTCTTGGGCACTCTCCTTTCAGACCTTCGCCTGGGAAGCCTTGGCGCGCACAGGTTTGTGTTGACCATGCGCCCCCAGACCCGCATCCCCAACAGTTGGAAGTCCTCCAAGTGAACCAGAGGACGCAACGGAAGCAACTCACAAGTCGAAGTTTCTGAGTTGCCGCAGCCGTTTCTTGAAGCGGAAATTGACCTGTGCTGAATGTGCTGTGTATTTTGATCTGCGCGGCCTTTGCTGCAAAAGTATTGATAGCCAATTCACCAGATCCGCTGCTAGAGACATCGATAGCTAAAGATCACTCTTCTCTTTCTTTCGTGAACCTGTCTTCGAAATCTGCGTGAAACTTGTTCTCCAAAGCCAGCCGTTCTTTGAAGCTACTCCTTTTCTTAATTTAGTTCTTTGCCCTTGCTATCTCTGGTATCAACAGCTTCTATCTTTAATGCAGCTTTTCTTTCCTCGCTCTTCTCAAATTCACTGACTCTCCTGTGGTGAATTCCTCACAGTTCCAAAGAAGTCAGAGTTTTCAGAATTTCATTATCAATATACGTATGTAAATCTAATAATCACAGAGACATGGATGGATAAGTAGATACAAAAGAATATTAATGTATAAAGAAAGATGTATAAGTAGAGATTCAGATAGATAACTACGAAACTAAAGACAGATATGTATGTAAGTGGACACGGCATCATAACTAGTCACATGAACAACATGCATTGATTAATAAACGGTCAAACGCATGTACAAACATTCGAACACTTGCAAAACATGCATGTGCAAACATGTTCGCTGCAACCCCTAGGTTTGCCCGGGGCCGACGGGTACGTTTCCCTACGTTCAAATTCCTGCGCAAGGCCGCTATTTTTGAGCTTCTAGGTAAATAAACCAAAACAACAAACCCAAAACCCTAAACCCTAAAACCTAAAACCCTAAACCTTAAAACCATAAACCCTAAAACCGTAAACCCTAAACCCTAAAGTCCTAAACCGCAAATCACAGCGTATTGCCAGTGGTTTTGCAACTTCTCTAAGCCATCTTGACTTTGCACAACGTCCTCCATTGCAGAGTGGCATTTTGTCTCTGGGCGAACCAGGGGGTTGCGGGGAACATGTTCAGTATCTTTCTCTCACTTTGATGTTTTGCATCTGCACTAGCCAAGTCCGTCGGCCTCAAGTTATCCTTTGCATTCCGAGCATTGAAATTCCTTGTGCCTCGAGGACTGGCCAAAAGGATACGCCAGAAAAGGGCTTGCTCTGTTCTTCCTAAAGAGGCGTCAAATGTCGCTTTGATTCTTCCAGGGTTCAGGGGGCTCCCCGAAGGTCATTCCGTGGTGCAGTTTTGGTTGTGAGTCTGACGGGTTCAGGTATGATGAGGCAGCGGAAACTTACAAGAAGGGTTTAGAGTTGGCGCCGCAGGACTTCACAGTCTCTGGATGATTGCGCCTGACAATCTTTGTCTTTTGACGTGTCCACCAGGATCCGTCTTTGAAGGAGGGTCTGCAGAAGGCCATGTTTGTTCTGATATCAGGCATGATTAAACTCAGGTGAATTGTCCGTATTGGAAGATGATGCTCATACCAAATTGATTCAGTAAGGGTTCATACTGCCAATTGAAAGGATTCTGGCAGTCGGTTGGGAGACCAATATCTACGTAGTGAGTTTCAACCATTGTATCTTCTGCATAGAAAGCGCATTTCTATGATCTGCAGATCTTGTAACCGAGCCGAGTCTGTATCAAGATGGGAAACTGCTACAATTTAGGACGTGGGTCTAGACGCAGGTGATGGATGCGAAGTACGATGTCGGGCTACAACCTCAAAATGACTGCTTCGAATCCTTCACTGTGCTTCGCATTGCTTCACGTTGCTTCACCTTTCCAGAATTTTCATTTACTTCGTTACTTCGTTACTTCGTTTCACTTTCACTTCTCTTCCAGCAATCTCTGGAGGGTACTTTGACACAGGTCCTGTGCCTCGTCTGACTCCGCTGGATGCTGAGCTTCAACTCCAACTTTGTAGCGCCGCATATGGAGACTGTAGGTCCTAACTGTAGGTTCACCATGGTTCACCAGTTCATCCCATATTTTTGAATTCTTGACTCTCAGGCCTCTTTTTTTTCTCATGAAATTCAAAAATTTATATTTTGATGTAAGATATCAAGCGCAAAGGGTGCAATGACACATTGATGGATTCTGAAATCATGTAGGGCTCCGCCATGTTTGGATATCAAGGCTGAAGATTTGTTTGGGAAGGCCTGGCTTCAGTGAGTGTAGATCATTTGTTTTTGCTGCGGCGTTCCTTGCCCCCACTCCCCGGGAATGGTTCATGCGTCCGCGTGTGGTGGTGGGTTGGGTGGGTAGTCTGTAAGTAGTGTGGGTAACATATGCGTAGCATACGGGTAGTATATAGGTAGTATATAGGTAGTACATAGGCAGTGCATAGGTAGTATGTAGGTAGTACATAGGTAGTGCATACCTAGATAGTGATACTATCCCCCATCCCCCCCTGTGGTGTTGTGGTAGGGTGGGGTGAGTGGGGTGGTAGTGACTAGGTAGTGTGTGGGTAGTATATTAGTTTAAACCCATCGGTAGCGCTTCCCCTGAAGCGGAAAGAGACTGCTCCCTTTTCTCTGCCTAGCCGAGAGTCGTCTGATGGTGAGCGAGTGACCTGGGCACGAGCTGACATGGAAGGAAGCTATGGTATGACGCGGTGCGCTGCCTTTAAATTCCCATTTTTTATATAAAAGAAACAAAAAGACAAACAAGGCAAACCGACCAGAACCCCACAACGCACACCAAAACCAGCAGCCGAAGAAACACACTCAGTATGGGAGAGCGTCACCCGTCTTGAGCTCTTTCAGAGCTATGTCCAAGTTGTTTACTTGAACTTTCGAACCACCGAAGCATCTGGCAGCATCTCACCGGTCTTGGTGGAGGCTACAAAACCAGAGGCTTCAAAGAAATTGGCAAGGCTGCAGCGCGAGGGCCCTTGCTCTTGCGGTGGCGCATGATCCAGTCACGGCAGTCTGCGTGGGACTTGGAGCTTTAACAGTTCGGCATAGCACAGATTGCTCTTCTTGACCTAAGGGAGCTGGCGTAGAGTGTTGCCCCATTCTTCCATAGTCTGGATGCCTGGGGGAAACTTGATCTTACTTCCACCACGACGAGGAGGAATGACTGATTGCGACGCCGGTCCAGCCGCAGACGTACTAGGTGGCGTGGGCAATTCCCATGATCCATCATCATAGGTGTCAAGTTTTCCACCCGAAGGACTGTTCTCACCGCGCAAGCGCTTGCAAGAGTCAGCCATCGTGCCGGTGCCCTCGACAATCTCGAAGCCAGAGGTGCTAGCGGCCTGGGTCAGACGTGCAATCACGTCACGGGCCTGTGCCAACTCAGCTGCGGACACGGGAAGTCCAGACATGGCTTTCAAGGATTCGTGAGGTGGCTGAAAAACACCGAAGAACATTATGAGTGAAAAAGAGCTCGTGCACTATACACAAAGGATTGCGGAGACACTTCAAAGCTTGCAGTGGTTCTTCACACCTGGCAGCCCTACTATGGAGTGAACTATGGAAATGAATTACTAGTGTCCCATGTTTTCGACGGATGCGAAGGCAAAGGATTACTTACTGGCGCACAGCTGGTCGACTGAGTTCCCTTGTACTCGGATTGGAGAACACTTCACTCACTACCTACCAAAGGATCTATGCCAGTCATTATACTCCCTTACCTTAAAAGTATGCAAAATGCTCGACAACTTCGGAAAGGCATGCTTCATGATGTGTGTTCTGCTTGGCCAGCTTTTCAGAGGATCTTCGTTGTCGACGCTCGCGTTCTTCTCTTTTTCGATCCAAGACAGTTTGTTCGTCGGCCAGTTGATATCTGGCTTGTCGTAGCACTGATCTCAGCAAATCGACTGGCTCAGCTTTACCTTTTGTGAAAGCATCAGCAACCATATGATGTGTGGGACTCCACCTAGGTTCCAATTTGCATTGTGAAATGGATTGGCGGATGATAGCGATGTCTATGGCTGTTCTCTTGTCGTCCAAAGTACCACCGTTACCGATTGTGGTGACATATCATATGTGAGCGACAGTCACTTACTCCAATTGGGGCTCTTGTTTGTAGAACCGCATCAGTGACAGCTAAAAAAAAGGCACGCCGAGGTCTGCTGCCAAAATCAGCAAAGCCCATTCGGGCATTCCAGAAGCAGTTGCAAAACTCTGTGCCTCGCCACTCAGTGTCGATGACATGCCGCGTGGAAGACGATAGGGCTTCCAAGCTGCACAGTGGACAAGTACATCCTCTCCAACCGAAAACTGTTTGGAAGTGAAAGCTAACGTCCAACCCCCTTGTGTTTTCAGAGATGATGTGTTGGCAAACCCAGCATCAGACCAGAAAACCACGGTGAGTTCACGGGGATCAATGAAAGGAATTGTGATCTTCAAGTCGGACTGTTGTCTGGCTCGTCTCACTGTTTGGTTGGCTTGGAGAAGGTCTTGTACTGTCGGAGTGGCAGAGGCTTGGTGAGACAGCGATGTCTGCGCTGCCAAGTCAGGTCGGCTTTGGGAACTAAGCCACCCCAAAGCTCCATTCGCCGCACGAAGGGCAGCCATTTTTTTGGGTTTTGCTGGCGACCAATACTTCCGAGCGCGTTCTTTGGAGATGGAAATGGGTCTGGTACTTTGGGCGTGGTCCTGTTCTGAGTATGTGATTTCAAAAGTACCTGGGTTCTGAACGTACTAGGCGCCGAGGAACTCTCCCTGACTTGTTCGCCACTTGCGGAACGGGAGACGGCTGCGCAGGGCAGCTACGGCTTTGGAGTAATGATCTCCCTCTCCTCCAGTAAACGGTATCGTCCACATGTGCTCCCAACACGCCTTGGAGATCGCCTGGAGACCAAAACACCAATACAGACGAGAGACAAACTTGGATCTGGTAAAACCTGCAGCGATAGCTTCCTGATCAAATTCATGATGCCAATTGGCAAGCGTCGTTTGCGCCGTAAACGTTTCCAATGACTTGAGCAAGACTGCCTGGGGCAACACCTGGAACACCACCTGTAGGCAATTCTGCGTACGCTTCATGGCTTGTTCCTTCACATTGGCCTCTAGGAAGGCTCCCTTGATGTCTCCTGGACTCATTACCCACTTGTGATTGGCTAACATCTGAAGGATGATGTTTCTATTGAGCTGTCCCAGAGTCGGAGAGTGGCGCTTCCCAGCAGCGACCTTACTCAGCAGGTCAGGATCGTAATGTCCTTGAGACACCGCCTGCTCTTGATCCGCGCATCATTGTCCTCATGCTTCTCAGTGATGACAAAGCGGCTGGTCATGATCCTGTGTAGTTTATGCTTCCTGATATGCTGTGCTTCATGTGGAGGAATAACGGTGAAGGCTTGCCTCTCGTTACACAGGGTGCCCCATACCATTCTACCAACTTAGAAGCATCAATTTTCTCCTGCGTGGCTGAAGGATGATTTGAGTGATGGAGCTCCTTCGTCATCTTTTTCTTCATGAAAGTCGAAACTAACACTTCAAGTGACCAGTTGGGATCATCGACATCACAGGAGGCCCGCAAACGCTCATCAGACGGATCTTCGGAGGTTCGTGCCTGTTTCAGAGGCGGACTAGCGCTAGGCTCGCGTGACATGGAGCGTTTCGCAGCTTCGTGTCGGTCCTCACGCAGTTCCTGCGTTGCTTCCTGTGCATCTTCGGGTTGAGTCTGAATAGGACGAAACAAAAACGTGGGAGGAGCTTTGCCCTGTCTCACTTTCATACTACGCAGAACTTGATCCGGACTTGCTTGGAACTTCCGGATATGGCGAGATCCGATCTGGCGCTCCATTTCAGCAGGGCTTTCGGTAGCTGATGATGTATCAGCCGGGGTTTCAGTCGTGTCAAGTCATCGACAGAAGTGGCTGGTCCGGTGATGATGAAACGGGCCTAACCCTTCCATGGTTATTCCTGGACCTGCCTCCCCCGAGGTGGCTTTGACCACGGAAAATCTATCGCCTCTTTCTCATCCAGCTGGCAGTTGTGTGTGTCGCGCTGGTCAACCGGAAATTCTCCAAAGCAAAATTGTTGACAATTGGAGGTTCAGGGAAACAGGTGTGAGTGCGAGGGTGAACATGGACCCTCGCCAAGTGCTGACCTTCCTGTCTCCAAAAATCTTCACAGTATTGATTGACTGCGGGTGGCGCAAAACTTGGCTTATCGGATGAGGACATGTCCGTGGGTGGAGGAGGTTGACCTGTGAGGTCGACAAACTGATTTCCTAGCAGGTCTTTCCTCTTCTCAATCAGATCCGAGATGCCCAATAGTTCGCGGTGATCGGTGTGTGCTGTCAGCTTCAATTCTTGTGTGGCATGTCGCAAGTGTTTTGGGGCAACCTTGAACATGTTCTTGCGATGGTACACCAGGAAGTTCCTACCGATCTTGTCCAGCGCTATTGCAGTCCCATACCACCGCCCTCCTACCAACCCCTGGCCTTTCGTAGGCCAGTAACAACAAAAGTTCCCCGGTAGAAATTCCCTTTCAACTTCAGGCCGACTATTCAGAGCGTCATCGTGCATGGCTGTCGTGGCTGCCACGGGGCAGGGCCACTCTTGGGCCAAGTCATCGGGAACTCTGGTGGGATTTCTGCCGAACGCAATCTGACATGGGGTACAGGCGTTTCAATACTTCACCGTTTCTACCTCGCAAAAGGGCAGCGTGATTGGAAATGATGTTCAGACATTTGATTCGTTGCCTTTCCCGCCATCCTTGAAGTCCAAAAACTTTGTCGGGATGGCTGGGAGGCACGGCGTGGGGCATTTCTTCTGAAAGCATACGGAACACTGCTTCTCAAACGCATCGGCCAAGGCTATAGCTTCGGGAAAAGCGCCAGCGTTACGAAGGGCCAGGTCATTGTGTAAATGTGTGAGTGGTTGTTTCAGCATGTTCACTTGGCTTCGACGAGTGAGCAGCAAGCGCCTCGCGAGGGACCATCTCAGCATTTTCGGATGCGCTCGCATGCTCTGGTGGAGGAGCTCTCTTCCTCCAGGCATGCAAAGGAGCACAGTGGCAGCGACAAAAGGACACTACTCAATGAAGTTGTGCAAAAGTCTCTGGTGTAGCGAGCGGGCATGGCGCTAACCGACCCCCCTCAGTGCAAGGATCCCGCTACCTGACGATGCTCACTGTGACGTGGGCATTGTCGAGCTAAGCCTACCATGTCCTCATGAGACGCAACTATTGTGGTGAGCTTGCGAATGGGGGTGTTGTTGTCGTCCACCACACCAAATGCACACAGACGGACCTCACATCTAAACATAGACTTCAAGAGCTTGGCCATTGGGGGATACAACCATATACTAGAGCCTCTGGGATGCTCAATGATCACCCGGACGCCCCTCTTGAGTTGCTTCTTGATCTCCCGGATCCAAAAATCTACCTGCTTCTTGGCGTAGATCATGTTACGCAAACGTGTTTCCATGGACAAGTAGTGTTGATTCAATATATACCAGCCACCGCAATGTTTACATTCAGGACACACTACCAACAATTCTGGCTTGGTTTCCTCGCGAGTTGTTCATTGACCTTCTTCTGAGTTGCTGGTTTGATCAGATCCCAGCCTTGTTGAAGATCATAGGATAAGCCCGAAGTGCCCGTCTCTTTGGCGATCTCGCTGCAGCGTGGGGGAGAAAACAATTCCGCCGGCAGGCAACCAGATTGATGTTTCGACCATGCAGCCTGTTGACTCATCACAGCGCGAGCTTCCCGCTTGGTCAAACCTCGGGAGGGGAGATCATCCATAGTGTCCTTTGACTCCACTGCCAACAGTGAGTGGGGCTCTGTAGGGGCAAAGTCCATGGCATTGACCGCTGCCTCCAGCTTCGTTGAAAGTCATAGGGCGAGGTGCCGAACCCAACAGAGCCATAGTGCTCTGATCAAAGTCCATCTTGGCTTTCAGGCCTCGTGCGCCGACCATGCAAGGAGCAACGGCGCAGCTCCCTCGATGATTGCAATTTGAATCATGCCCCGACGACCAAAGATGCTGATGGGCATTGAGGCCACGCTCTCTGAGCGCTCCTCCGTGCCACTGCCGAACTTGAAGAGGTTGCCCTCCTGCTTCATCTTGGGCTCGGGCAATTGCATCTCCTGAAGAAGGCGAAGGAAAGAGGCCAAAGGCTTCTCCCGATGAGGGTCTTACTGCAGCCAGAGTCCTATGCCAAAGCCAGGTGAAGAGACCTCGGATGGCTCATCCAATGAAGCAGCTGCTCCACGTTTCTTGGCCTTGTCTCCGCTTTGCCTTGAAGAATTCGACTTGGCGTTGCCCGCAGTTCCAGCACTTGGAGCGACGCTTCAGGTGCATGGCCTCGCGGGTGAACTGCTTGCGAATGGAGGCAGCTTGACCCTTCCTACTCTTGTGTAATTTGCTGATTTCGGTTCTGCGTTCTTTCCATGTAGCTGCAAGGATCTCAGCTACGTCACTTTCTTCATATGGTTCTGAGGAGGTTGCAGTGTTCTCAGTGTTCTAGCCAGAAAAAATTCCATCTCCTGGATGAATTCGTCGTGTCGCGTCAACCGGTGGATTGTTTTCCTGCGCCACATTGGCAGGAATTGCTTTCGTCTTGGACCCACGGCCTGGGTTTTGAAGTCTGGAAAGCAGGACAGCATTGCCGCGATGACAACGTCCAGTTCCTTCTTGCCTTGCGTCTTGGCCGTGACGATAGCGCGTTGGCCCTCGCTCAACCCTGAGGCATTGAGGCAAATCCAGCTTCTAGTTTCAGCGCGAAAATCCACTGAGACTTTCCTCTTACGCTTGCTGAACACCTCCTGCGCCCTTGATGTCCAGCTCTTGAGACTTTCTCCTTCGTGGGCAGCAACCTGAAAAACTTCCCAAAGGCATTCCGTCAACCAGTCATGCTGCTGTTTTTCGGGGAATTTTTCGTCCAAGGCTTCCCACAGGTGCTTGTCGCCGTTGTCTTGCTTGAGTTCCAGGGTCGCATGTGCAACCGTTTCTAATGCCAAGCCATCTAACAAGCAGAACGCGAAGGGGCCACATTGCTTGGGCTCTATGTCTTTGGAAGAAGCCGCAATCTCGGCTTCGACCCACAACTTCCATGCCTTACTGTCAACATGTTCACCGCTGAGCCGCTTCCAATGAGCTGAACCCGAGATTCAGCTGCCATGGCGCTACAGCGCTGCTTTTGGCCCCTTCCAACCTAGGAGGACAGGTGCCCTTTGGATCTGCCGGATCCCTCCGTGTTGGGGGTTTCCGTTGCCAATTTAAATCCACCGGTAGCGCTTCTCCTGAAGCGGTACGGGACTGCTCTCTTTTCTCTGCCTGAGCGGAGAGTCGTCTGATGGTGAGCGAGCGACCTTGGCGCGGGCTGACATGGGAGGAAACTATGGTATGACGTGGTGCGCTGCTTTTAAATTAGTATATAAAAAATGTATGGGGATTATTTGAATAGCAAATAGGCGCTGTATAAGTACTACAAAGGTAGTATGTGTATGTATGTATGTATGTATGTATGTATGTATGTATGTATGTATGTATGTATGTATGTATGTATGTATGTATGTATGTATGTGTGTAAATAGTATATGGAGTATATAGGCAGTAAGCAGGTAGCAAGCAGTTAGTATGTAGTACATGCTCAATATATATGTTAGTAGTGTATTATGCTCAGTATGATAGTAGTGTATTAGTGGTATATAGGTAGTACATAGGTGTATATGTAGAAGGTAGGTAGATAGGTGGGATACACCGTTATTGTAGTAAATCAAAAATAATAAGTCGTACATACCTACAATAATTAGTAGTAACTAGTAGTACCTAGTGGTAGAAGTAGAAGTAGAAGTAGAAGAAGAAGTAGTAGTAGTAGTCGTCGTCGTCGTCGTAGTAGTAGTAGTGGTAGTAATAGTAGTAGTAGTAGTAGTAGTAGTAGTAGTAGTAGTAGTAGTAGTAGTAGTAGTAGTAGTAGTAGTAGTAGTAGTAGTAGTAGTAGCTTCGGGTGGTTTAGAGTTGCTTCATGGATGGTCATGATGTTGCACCATGTGCAAGCCTAAAAAATGGCAAATAAGTGGACTGATTTGATCTCATGGCCTGTTTCTGGGGTTCATCTTATTTCATATCATTCATATCCCCATCAGCAGTTGATGATATCCGCTGGTCGTCATCATTTGTAGCCTCACGTGGTTAGCCATGGACAGCCATGGACGGCCATCGGCGTCTTGACAGGCTCAGAATGAGGCCTTCATGGCTGCCTTGTCAGAAGCCTCAGGGCGCTGCCAGAATTGACGCACCAACAATTCGTATACATCAGAATCACAGTAGTAACTAGTATGAGTATGTATTATATGTATTAGTATCGTTTTTCAAAAATTATACGTTTCAAAAAATGTGTTTAAATCATGTGTATCGTTGTCGTCGTCGTCGTCGGCGTCTTCGTCGTCGTCGTCCTCGTAGTCGTAGTCGTAATAGTATACGTGTGGGTGTACACGCAGTTCGTCACCCCCCAAAATTGTTGCAAATAGCGTGTAACTCAGAGGCAAAAATTCCAAAAACGTGCAAACAATGTGGAACTAGGCGCCCCCTTACCCATGGGGAAGCGAACACGGAAGCATACAGAGTGGCACACTCAGACTTGGTGCGCAGCCTGCTTTCTTGCAAACTCGAAATTGGAAGCTTTCCAGTCGCTTCGTCGCAGTTCGACGCGAACTCCCTCACCATGGCAGCTGCAAGGAATCCTCGAGTGAAAGAGTGCGTCCTGTCATTCAGTCCTTGAGTCATTTCAGATTGAAAGACATTTCATTGAATGTAGTTGAAACTGAATTGAGACTCAGTATACGAAATCATGCGATACCAGACAAATTTTGGGAATTTTGGGAGCTGCGGCTCTCCAGGTACATGAACGATAGCCAGTTCATGCAGCGGATCAATGCCTTAATGGGCATGAGCAGTGCGCTTCCAAGGTAGCCCGATGTGTACGCGATTCATGGGAGCAGATTTCTTTTGTTGAGGCACTGGGGGCCCACTTAAAGAGCAAATGCTAATGCAGCTCATCCAGGAGGACATGAGCTGCTTCTAGTTTTCTTCAAACTTTCTTCGCGTTTTCTTCGAGCTTCGTGTTTTTCACTTTGCATTCCGAAAGGATCCCAGAGTACTCGAGGCTGGGCTTGCTGAAAGCACTGCGAGAGTGTTCTTACGACTGGGGACATGAAATATCATTACACAAGGAGGAAACACGAGGAAACTACCAGGCAGAACAGCAAGCGATTTGGTGCCGGACGAGATTGCTGTTTTGTTGCTTCTGCCCCCTGGTTCACATATTTGGTTCACTGGATGCGGTTTTACCATCCAGATATGTGCTTAACAGAAATAACAGATAACACTTTCAAAACATTTTCCCCAGAGTTCTCACTTCTCAATGATGCGGACTCTGACTTTTGAAAGTTCTCCTGGACATCATTTGTCGCTCCCAGTCTTGTTTCCCTTCGTGGTGTTTGCAGTGGGCTGCTGTGCGCTGCCAACTGCAACATTGTCTCCCAGTCAGGAAACACAATCCAATACCATGTGAAACGAGAAGGGAAATCAAACAAAGAGTAGAAAGGAGACAAGCGGAGACAGGCAAGGCTGTCACAAATGCTGACAAGAAGAGACACATGACGGGAAAAAACCAAAGACAAGCAAACGGAAGGCCAACACACACCAACCAACCCACCCACCCACCCAGACACACACACACACAATTTGATACGAAGGGAGACAAGAATGGAGACAGGAACTGAAGACAAACAGAGCCAAAAAACTAGAAGGATGCACAGACACCAACGTGAGCATTCTGAGAAGGACTGAGAACTCCAGCTGTTGAACGAACGGGATCTAGGGAGAAAGAGGCGAGCGCAAAGGGAGATGAGACTGTGGGGAAGCAAGGATAGAAACTGCCCGAAGGAATCCCCCCACGAAGGTGGACAGGGCACCCCCAACGTGATGAGTTTCTATTGATATTGTTTTTCAATGGTTTGAATCACATTTCTGGTAGTTTCTGGGGATTCTGCCATATGTTTGAGATTGTTTTAGTAGATCTTGACTTTTCTTAACGTGGAACTTCGTTGCAGGCAATGGCAGCAGCTCAAGGATTGCTTGTCACCAGGGAGCCACAGGAAGCGAAAGTTTCTCCTTCTGCTCCTTCGACTTCTTCTTCACCGCCTTCAAAGGCCAAAGGGGAGACGAAGTGCAGACGAAGTGCAGACCAAACGTGAGGAGCAAATGAAAGGAGTAAATGAACAGCAAGTGTGTGTTTTCCCTTGGGTCTGTTCGGAATTTGTGCCTTCTAAACAGAACAACAGAACTGCATTCCGAGCTCCCTGAGGGAGATGCTGAAACTTCCAAAGGGGACAGATCGAAGGAAGAGAAGGAAGAGAAGGAAGAGAAGGAAGAGAAGGAAGAGAAGGAGCACAACAAGACTGCTTAAGGCATTGATTGCTTCAGGATGTAGAAATTATGAAGTCCATAAGATCTCAAGAAGTCGAGTCTTCAACAGAATTCGGGGTGTCCGGCAGCTTTTGGGAATCCCAGAAAGAATGGGCCACAAAGCTTTCGGAGTGCAAAGAAAGGAGTGTAAAGCAAAGGGTGTGCATTGTCTGCCTCTCAAGGACCTGGCCGCCCGAGATGGTTCAGAGCAGAAGGAGGTGGACTGCATCAGAATCTTATACGGCACCTCAAAATTGCTGCCTCGTGTCGCGGGGCTGTGCTTATTGATTTCTCATGTTTGCTATTTCACTTATATAATAGTTATTCTACAGCTCTGCTTGCTGAAGACCGTGGGAGTAGTCTTGGCCAGGCTGACGAATTGAAATCTGAAGGCAATCGTCTATACAAAAAGCATCTCGGCCGAAAGGAATTTTGATTTATTTTTATCCCTAATTCTTTTGGAAGAAAGAGGATGTCTATTTACTCAGCTTGAAAAGTTACTGGAGAAGGCCATTGGGGGCTGTCCTGTCCAACCTTCGTGCCCTCACTGGTTCTGCCATGTTACTGGAGGGGGGCGCTTGGTGCTTTGGAGCCGACGCTACAGTTTTCCCTCTGCCGCTGAGAGTTTGTGTCTTCGCTTGTGCTGCGGGGCCAGAGACGCTCTGGAGGAAAGTTGCTCCCACTGCTGGAATGCTGGTAGGCACCGGGCTTCCACTGGGTGGCATTTGCTGCTAAACAAGGTGTAGCGGTGCGACAGCTTTTCGCGCCCCCGACAAAAGGTTTTCCACTTCTGAAACCTTCAAGACTTCTGAACCCTTCGAATTTCAAATGAACCCTTTCAAGCCAAAAGAGATTCGCCATCTGCCTTGAACCTGGTCTCCTCTGACCACTGTGGTGTCTCTGAGCACTGCCCGCTGAAAGTGAAAGCCATCTCCTTTCGGCGAGGTGGTGATAGAGCGGGAGCACTATTTTCACAGCGGGAATGGAAAATGTTTTGGTCATTTTTTGTCCATTTCCTCTCAGTATTGTTACCGTGATTTCCAAAACCAATAATAATTGGCTGTTCATCCATGTTTTGCTCCATGCCGCTCCGCTCAGTTTCATGCAAACCTTGAGTTCAAACCAGCAACAAACAAGTGATAAGTGCACAGCAAGGAAGAAATGGAAGTATTATAATTATTATGCATCGATTTGTTGAAGAGACTAAGGAAGTGTATACGAACCAGAGGAAAATGAGATAAAATGAGAAATGATTAGAAATGATGTGAGATGGATGATCCTCATGGATGATCCTCATGGACTAAGGCGAAAATTTAGCGAGGCGCTGGAAATGTATGACAAGGCCGGGCACTGCAGCTGCTTGAGCTTGGACGATGGTTTTCAGCATCTGGAGGCTCTGGAAAGAGTTCCAGATGACCTCACGTACCACAACAACAAGTACCTGTCCCGCAGATGACAAAGCAGAGCTTCAAGATTTCTAATTTCCTCACAGTATGGAAGAGTCTATCAGGTACTCTCAGGTGTATATGGTAAACCAAAAGTCTGCGTTGCGCTGTTGCAAGGGCTGCATAAGCCTTTGGTTCACAAGGTATTTGCACAAGTAAATGCGCAGCGTGACGGTCACAGTGTAGGGATGTTTCTGACAGAGGGGGCTGTGGGGAACCTTTGGGGAACCTTTGGGGAAGCTTGGGGAACCGCAGAACCGCAGCCACGTTCTAGGCGTGCGCTAGCCACAGCCAACCCCAGTGGCCGCGCTCTATAACTCATGGCAGATTGAAAGAAAGAGAAAGAGAAGATGAAAAGTCCAAATATATATAATTTATATAATCAATATAAAGAACCTATATAAATATCTAGAAATTAATTTGTATAAATCTACATAAATTGTAATAGAAAGAATACTGGAATTGAATAGAATTGAATAGAATTTAATAGACTTCGATAGAAGAAAGAGAAGAAACAAAGATAACATAGAGGAAGAGAAAACGAGAGAGGGAGAGAGCGCCTCATGTTGAAGCTTCTGAAATGCCAGGGCCGACATGGGAAGATTGCGCAAATGTGTCATCATGTAAATCCCGTGAGTGTCCCCTATGGTTGCTTTGCAAAGTGTGGCTCCAAGACTGTCTTTACGAGAGTCTTGCTAAGAAATTTCCCAAGCGGGTTGCATAGTGCACCGTATTGAACCATGCTTTGAATGATCTTAAAGACCTTGAGAAATCACTGCAGTACCTTCATTCTCAGGTGTGCAGTCTGGATGGAGATGGGCGAAGAAAACTATCCCAAGGCTGGCACATTTGAACATTCTACTGGTGCTGAGCGTCCAAGACATCATGCCGTTGCGCAGGTACTCAAAACTTGTCGAATTCTCAGAGCACGCACAGACAGGAACTCTCAAGTACATCCAAAAGTCAAAAAGAGTCCTTAAACTCTTAAACAGGACCAAAAAGAACAAACATACACCAATCACATCAAATCACACAGCAAATTGACAAATCCTCACAACACATTCACAAAGTCTACAAAGTTCTACTTGTTGATCGTGTTCCAAGGTGAAGACCTGATTTCACGACGTTACGACATCAATTCTCGAAATCCTGGAGGAGCATCCTTCGAAAAGGTGGCAAAGGTGGAATCCCAGTCACAGAAAAAAAAGTGATTCACTTTAACTCAGTCGAACTTTGTCAAATGTGTGGAGGTTTTTGAAGTGCCCTTGGTGAGCGGATTTTTGATTTTCTATGAGGTGTACCTCAGAATGGCCTCCGTGTTTGAAAAGCAAGAAAAGTTTGATGAAGCGATTGCCATGCTTCTTGGATGGATAAGAAGCACATGACAGCACTGCTCGATGCGCTCAACGCGGCTTAAGGTACAACAAAGCATTGACTGAAGACAACAACAAACAAACCAGAAATGCGCTCAGAGAAGCCGAACGAGCCAAGGCTCAGGGGGGAATGCTTGTCATAATACATTTTTGTACCATGGTTCCATACATTTCCATACCATCCTCGTCAAAGGAGAAGTTTGAAAAGGCAAAATATTTGGATCCTCAGAAGGCGGAAGAGCACAGAGAAAAAGGCCATGCAGAGCTGCCACAATCTCAGGGCATAGACTGGGCATAGAGACATCAGAGCAGAGGCAACTCCTTCTTCAAAGCAAACGACATGGCGGCGGCAAAGCAGGATTGGCCTCAATTCTTTCACAGAAGGAAATTTGGTTGAACCTCGAGAGTACCAGACATTTGATTCTAGGGATTCTCTTAACTGGCTACGTGACAGTGACTTTAGATGCTCCCAACACGTTGTTGGTGACAGGAGTATGACGAAGCTATTCGAAGGAATCCAGCGCGCTCTGTCTACAATTTTGCTGCCCAGGAAAGATGCATCCAAAATCGAGGTGTTTTTTTGTTTCAATACATGTTTCAATTCTGCAAAATGTGAGCGAGCAAAAAATACGGAAAAAAGGAAAGTAAGTGAGTAAGAAATAACATGATTATGAAAGTAAGTAAGTAAGCAAGCAAGCAAGCAAGAAAGCAAGCAAGCCAGCAAGCAAGCAAGTAAGCAGGTAAGGTAATTAAGTGAGCAATTAGGCAAGCAAGCAAGTAAGCATGTAAGTAAGTCAGTACGTAACCAAGTAAGCATGTAAGCAAGCAAGCAAGCAAATACGTTAGCATCACCCCACACCACACCACACCACACCACACCACACCACACCACGCCACGCCACACCACACCACACCACCCCATGGTCAGTGTGGCATCCACGGCCTGCGAAGAGCAAGCAAATAAGTAAGCAAGTAAGTAAGTAAGCAAGCGAGTAAGAAAGCATGTAAGTGGATATGTAAGTAACAAAGCAATAAAGTTAGAAAGTAATTAAGTAAGTAGGCAAGCAGGTAAATAAATGAGTAAGTAAGCAAGCAAGTAAGTCGGTACGTATGCAAGAAAGCGAGCAAGTACGCAAGTAAGTCAGTAAGCATGTAAGAAAGTCAGCAAGTAGGCAAGTAAGTCAGTAAGCCTGTAAGAAATTAAGTAAGTAAGCAAGTATGACTGTAAGCAAGTAAGTCAGTAAGCAAGCAAGCAAGCAAGCAGGCAACTAAGTAAATAAGCATGCAAGTAAGTAAGCGAGTCAGTCAGAAAGTATGTAAGTAAGTGAGCAAGTAGGCAAGTAAGAAAGCAGGTAAGTAAGTATGTAAGCAAGTGAGAAAGTAATTAAGTAAGCAAGCCAGCAATCAAGTAAGTAAGCAGGTAAGTAAGCAAGTAAGTAAGTCAGCCAGTCAGCAAGTAAGTAAGCAGGTAAGTAAGTAAGTAAGCAAGTAAGGAAGTAAGTACGCCAGCAAGGAAGTAAGCATGAAGGTAAGTAAGTAAGTAAGCCAGTCAGTAAGCAAGTAAGTAAGCAAGTAAGTAAGCAAAGAAGTACGCAAGAAAGTAAGTAAGTACGCAAGCAAGGAAGTAAGCAAGGAAGTCAGCATGAAAGTAAGCAAGTACGTACGCAAGAAAGTAAGTAAGTAGGTAGGTGAAAGAGTTCCTACAAGTTTAGCTTTGGTAGGTAGTCCTTATACCTGTTCTGCCCCTGCCTTGCTGTCACACCAAGGGACGCGAGGCTCTACTCCAACAGGGCTGCTGCTCTCACGAAGGCAAATCAAAGTTGTGGAGTCATGGCCTCGAGATTCGACAAAAATTGTCCTCAGCTCCTGGCAGCTGCTGGCCTACCCGGATGCCTTGCGTGACCTGGATGAGTGTTTGAAGACTTGCCGGCAAGTTTAGATCCAAGGTTTGAAACTTTGACTTGAAACAAAGTTGATGTTTTTTGAGTTGCAGCTTTATGTAGAAAAGCGTTGTGCCCAGTTGTCACATTCCAGGCTGGACCCTACCTTCATCAAGGCATACTCAAGGAAAGGAGCCGCGCACTTCTTCATGAAAGAGTACCACAAGGCTTCGATGAATCAAATCAAAGAGACGTTTTGTTTGATGTTGACTACACTTTGCCACTGCTGACATGATCTGAAACGGTTCTATGAATTGTAGGAATTTGAGTAGTATCTATGAATATCTATGTGATATGTCTATGATATCTATGTCCTACATTAGAGGTAGTGTCAGGTATCTCAGATTTATTCTTGCAATCTTTTGAGTGATCTCCGTCAGGCTCTTGAGGCCTATGACAAGGGCCTGGCCCTAGACAAGGGCAACGAAGAGTGCAAGAAAGGCAAAGAACAGGTCCCTATCAAAGCACCTTTTGAATACAAGTTCTGTAAATGTAAGAAGATGTAAAAATGACGAGTTCAGATTTGAAATGAGTTGAATCCGTTTGAGTTTTGGTTTGTCACGGTTGATTGCATAGCACATATTTCCCCGCACACACACACACATCAAGACTTGGTGCTTCTATAGGCACGGTGCGCTCTTTGTGTGCTCTTTGTGCGCTCTTTCTTTCTTTCTTTCTTTCTTTCTTTCTTTCTTTCTTTCTTTCTTTCTTTTTTCCCCTCTCTCTCTCCCTCCCTCTCTCTCTCTCTTTCTTTTTTTTCTCTTTCGCTCTCTCTCTCTCTCTCTCTCTCTCCCTCTCTCTCTCTCTCTTTGTGAAGATTGAATTACCCTTGTGCTCTTGATTGGTCCGGGATCCGGAGAGAGATGGAACATTCAGATGTGGTCCGCTCAAGATGCATTGCCAAGCCAAATTAGGCGCTTTGCAAGTGATGATTGGTCTGCAAATCTAGGGTTGTTCTGCTGGAAGGTCCTTGCAAAGATCCTTGAATCGCAGTCAGATGAGGTGGATGAGGAGCAGGCATGGTCAAAAAGTGGGGCGCATCTTTTGTTGGATCCGCTTTTGATCTTTTTGGAATCTGATGCAGCATCAAGATTCGGTTTCATCATGAAGGTACAACATGCAATGGCAGACCCAGAGATTCAGAGAATGCTCCATGATCCTCAGGACGGACCAAACTCCAATATTTTTGCTTGCCATCTGACAGCTTCACATTTCTGAGAATCAAAGGGTGCGGAAAGCGCTTGGTGAGGTACGATCATTTCTCAGGATGCTGCAGGAGAATCCAGCTGAGGGTCAGAAGGCTGGGGTTGACGGGTTGAGGGGTTGAGGAGGTATGACAGGGCCCTGTTTTGTCACTTTCAAACAGCTTACGCAGCTTTCTCCACCCATGAAGAGTCCGATTCTGGGCGACAAAGTGCTTTGATTGATTCGAAATGCTACATTTTTAGCTATTTCAGCGTGTCCCACAACTACAGATATATATATATATATATATAAGGGAATTGAAGGCCAAGCCATAGAAGAAAGTGCACTGCAGAACTGCTGTCAGGTGTTCGAAAGTTTGCTGAAGTTCACTTCAACCTGAGACAACGCAAACTCGTATACTGATATGGGAGACAAGTGTACCTGCGCGAAAGAAACCTATGAGGCAACAACAAACAGATGCGAACTTGACCAATGTCCGTAGCAGAGAGAGAGAGAGAGAGAGTGAGAGAGCGCGAGTTGTCAGCAAACCTTCTCACACCAAAGTTCAAGCAGACCTCAAGATTATATATAAGCTAATGTCACCAAAACTCAGGAATTGAAGAGGATCAGGTTTCAACATTCGCAAGTCTGTATATACCTTCCCAACTCCAGTGAGGGTCAAGATAAAAGCA
>VSDK01014256.1:53011-74042 GCA_009767595.1 Symbiodinium kawagutii
ATTTATCAAACTCTGATTATTTAGAAATAATCAAACAGGGCACGAGCAGGCTAAAATGTGATAAGGCATAGTCAAATAGGTTAAATATAGGGCTGCAAATTTGAATAGACCATGAATGAATAGACAACAATTGAATAGAACAGAATTAAGTAGGCCATAATTAAACAAGCCAAATTCAAACAGATTAAACCGGCCACACTCAAAGAATACACAAAGATAGCACTATGGAATGACACAAATTTATTTAATATGCACATGTGAACTTATGAATAGTTAGACCCCATAAAAGGTCAAAATCAAGTAAAATATTTTAAGGTAGGTCAAGTCATGTGTATAATTGAAAAATAAATTGTAATTGGCCACAATCAAATAGGACATAGTGAAATAATACATAACTAAATAGATATAGTTCAGTAGGGAATAATCAGGCCATAATGAAATTACTATAGACAGCACATGTATCTCAACCATTTGCTGGCAAAACCCATGTCAAATATGGATCTTGGGGGGGGGGGCATATATATTTATTCACATTATACATAAGTATATATATATATATATATTCACACTATATATTTATATTTACATTCTATATATATTTATATTCACATTATATATTTATATATATATATATATTCACATTATATATATATATATATGTTCACATTTTATATTTATATGTTCACATTATATATATATTTATTCACATTATATATAAATTCTCATCTTATATCATATATATATATATATTTTCACGTTATATATATAAATATATTTTCACATTTTATATTTATAATACACATATATATATATATTCACATTAAATATACAAATATGTATTTTATATACATATATATTCACATTATATATATGTATATTTTTTCATTTTATATCATATATATATTCACATTATATAAATATAAATATATTTAGTATATATATATATATATTTAAATTTATTTGTATAATATATATATATACATATATATCTGAGAGAGAGAGAGTATAGAAGAATTATACGTAATTTGCACACTGTGAGCAACATAGTACAGAGGTGTGGAAACATACCAGGAAAACCCATGAACATGTGCGCATGTGTAAAAAGAATGGAGGTGAGTGCTTGAGCACAAAAATGGCTCCAAAGCTCTCCTGAAGTCGTGTCTTTTCAAGCAAACCTTCTTACAAGACATAGTTTGAAAATTACTTTCTGCAGTGCCTATGTAGTTCCTCTTGTCTTTTATCTTCTTGGGTTCAAGTTGGTCCAAGTAAGGTTTTGAGAAGAAACAGAAGAACCAAAAGTCATCAGAAGTCCTTCCATGTCCAACTTGAACGAAAAAAGACTTCACAATGTCTCACATTTACTGAATTCAAATGATTCTAGGTTCTTTTTCCCCAACAGCAATACTTAGCTATGGGGTCTTCAGCCCAGATTAGCTCTGGAGCGATCCGGTGCAGCTTCAACACCAGGTCCCGGACAAGGTTCCAGAGGGTTCCCGTGCAGATACCTCGTGAGGTTTCGGAAGGTTCCAGCAGAGGGTTCCAGTGAGGTTCCGGAAGATTGTTGGTGAGGTTCCGGAGGGTTCTTTGCAGATAGCTGATGGGGTTCCGGAGGGTTATGCCCGGTGCCGATAGTGTAGCCGATGAAGTTCCGGAGGCAAGGGGTTCCGCTGAGGTTCCGGAGGGTTCCGGTGCAGATATGCGGTGAGGTCCGGAAGGTTCTGGCGCAGATAGCCGATGAGGTTCCCGAGGGTTCCAGCGCAAGACTTCGTGACTATGGTTCTAGTGCAGATGCTTTGTGAAGGCCGAAAGCAAAGCATTGTTTGCCACGGGGTCTTCAGCCCAGATTGGCTCTGGTAGGATCCAGTGCAGCTTCCAGACTTGGTTCCGGCACGTTCACAGCATTTAGCTTGGGTTCTGCAGGGTTCCAGTGAAGATCCACGTGGTTCCGGAAGGTTCTGGCAGGTTCGGGGGCAGCGCCCACGTTGGGTTCAGATGGGTTTCGGTGCAGAATCCAGGTCGGGTTCCGCTGGGTTTCGGCAGCATCCACGCAGGATTCGGATGCATCAAGATTGGGACCAATGAAAGACATGTTTCAGTTTGGTGGGAACGGGTAATGTGCAATGTTAAGACACTGGCAGCGGACAGGATGGGTATCCTCAACTGACGACAATATCATTCTAGCGGTCAGGTCAACCATCAATATATCCGAAGGTACATGGGCTTCACAGAGGCTCCGTATACAAAGTGTCATGCTGTTGGGGATAGCGCTTGAGTTTGGGTTCTTTTTTTGAGGCTTGGAGACGCTTGAGTTTGGGTTCTTGTTCTTTGTGAGACCTTCGATTGGTCCGCAAAGCGGCTGCAGGAGTCGAGCTCAGGGCAGCGGAGGCAGAGACGCAGTGTGATGAAACCATCGTTTCGAAGCATTGAAACGACCTCCACTTTTGGAAAAAGAGACAGCAAGACAGACATCTCATGTTTTGAGTTTAGATATCTTTCCTATGTGATCCCAGTATGGACATGTATGGACTATGAAAGATTGTGAACATGATCCCCCATGATCTCCCATGATCTCCCACGATCTCCTTCAATAATTCCTTCAATGAATCCTTTCTAAGTTCAGGGTTGTGCAGCGCTCCAGCAGTTGCTTTGCTTGTCTGATTGTGACCTTCAAATATCAAGAGAATTCGAAGAGAATCCTGAGAGAATTGAGTTTACTTAGTTTACTTAACTTTGAATGTTTGAAATATCAAAGTGATGAAACATGTAACTGAGTTGATTTCAGATTTTATTTTGAACATTTGCAAATATCTTTTGTTTTTGTTCCTCTCATGTTGCTGTTGCCTCAGTGGTGATATTGCAGCGGGACCTGGATTTTGCTGTGCAACTTGGGCGATCTCTTTGTTGTGCCAATAGTCCCATGCTTTGATGAAAAGGCTAAAGGCCTCTCTCTCTCCCTCTCCTTTGCATCTTAGCTTCTGACATCTGATTACATCTCATCATGTTGATGCTGTTTAATCATGTTTCATGTTGGATGCAAACCAAATACATGCAAACCCCATTTTTGTTTAACATTTGTTTAGTTCTTCCAACGTTTACTTGCATTTGTTCTCATTGACTTTTTCAACATAAGATACTATATTAGACTATATTTTCAACATAATTCTCATTTTTATGTGTTTTTTGTCTCTCCGTGCTTGGATTGGTAGCACCAGGCGGCCGTAGCCGAAGTCCACGCCGAGACCGAGACGTGCTGCACTGAAAAGTGCAAACACTGAAAGTAAAGTCTCAAAAGATGAAGCACGTTCAATAGCTCTAAAGATCTGGATCTAAGATTTTGAAGTTCAAAATTATATAAAGATGTTATACAAATATATATGTGATTACATGTCATATGTATATTTTGTATATATTTTAAGTCTTTTTGCTGGGCAATTTCATCCCCTGCCAAGGATCTGGCATTGGATGGTCTCCTGGAAGAGGACCTCCGAGTGCTCCAGTTCTGCGGTCGAACTGTTGAGCCCGAAAAAAATTCCCTGGCATTCAAATAAACGGAAGAAAAAAATGAAAAAATCTAAACAAATGTACATACATATATAAAGATATATATATATATATATACTATAATCTATATAATCTATGTATGTAGTATGATTTTCAATTAATCTATATAAAAGTGATTGACATCAATGATTGACAACATGGTGTCCCTATGCTCGTCTCTGGGTAAACAAAGGGGTTTGCGCATTCTTCTAGTATGTCCGTGCCTGTCTCAGCTACAGGACACGAAGAAGAGCAAAAGCAAGAAGTAGAAAGACACTGAGTGCTGCAAGTTCGTGCTCTCAGCGGGACTCAGATGGACTCAGCTCACAGAATGTCGAGGAGTCACACAGTGCAGAAGAGTCATGCGAGATGCGACAGGGTTCCTTCTGCAAAATTGGTGTTTCTCAAACATCAGGCTAAGTTGCCGTGCAGTGTGCATGTCTTACCACTCGCTGGATGCAGGACCGAATCGTTGATTGTCAAAAACATGCCCTGGCTATGAAAGATAATAAACAACAGAAGTGACTAAGAAGTGATTTTGACATGTGCATTGCCGCATTGCCGCTTCATTAACCTTTTGTTGCACCATCTTGGTAGCCTGACGTGTTTTGCTTCTGGCAGTTGCCTGGAGGAGTGACGACCTGACGATGCTGGGTCCCAGTCTGAGTCCTTTCTTTGCACCGATTCTGCGAAGGTCCCAGTGATTGTTCCAATCCAATCCATTCCTTGGCAACTTGAAGTTTAACTTGATGCAACTTGTTGATGTGGCAGATCATGATTCTGACGAGTCTTGTTATGAGCTCCTTTCAACCTAGGCTTGGACCTGGCAAAGGGTTTCCCATCCAGGAAAAAGACACGAGACACTCAGCCATAGTAAATCAATGCAACAGATTCGCTCATTTCATACATTCATTGAGGTCAAAGTGCAGACCGTAGTCCTGCAGAGTTCCTCCAACACTTTTGCACTGAATGTGAGAAGAATGCTAATCCGATTCTTGGGATTCAAATGCTGCAGCTTTTGAGCCTTAAGCGTTGATCGTCGTTGCCTATCAGACTTCACATCTGGCACGTCACTGCAGCGGTATGAGATTTCTTCTGCGGTGTATTTCTGACGCAGCAAATCACCATACTGTCAAGAGCTCCACAGGCAGCAAAGGTGATCACGCCGGACAATGACTCTAGACATTTGTAGACATTTGTAGGCATGTGTATGCATTTGTAGACATCCACAGACCTTAGATGTTCAGAATCTGATGGCTTTTGGCTTTGGACTCAGGGGCTGTGCTGTATCTCCAAGTGACTGGAGAGCTTCATTGAGTTCTCCAAAGCTGTGCTGCCATAGAGAAAGGTCCCTGCAGTCCTAAAGGTCCGTGCCATCGAAGATATTCTGCAATGCTTGCCATGTCAAACACACACACACACATACAGACATGTAAATGCATCTCTCTCTATCTCTCCATCTCTTTTTTTGCCTCTCTCTCTCTCTCTCTCTTTCTCTCTCCCTTTCTCTTTATCTCTCAATATATCCTAGTATCCAACATTTTTCTCTGCATCCTTTTATCCCTCTACTCTACCTTGCTGTTTTTGTCTTTGGATCTTCTTTAATCCTTCATTTTTCCATCCTTCTATCTTCTAAGTATACTATATATCTATCTTGCTCGCTCTCAACGCTAGGGGGCTGACTGAGTTCTTGTGTGTGAACGAATTGTAATCGTTGTTTGTTGGCATTGATTCAGAAATGGCTGTTCTACCTGCGTGGCATATGAAATGCATATGTTTGGTTTGTTCAAAATGGTGCCGGCCGTGTTGTTGAGCTGGCTTTTCCCGCAGTTTCGGTGAAGGTTCGAAGACCTGGGCGTATGGGATATCCACGGCGTAAGAGCTGTTCTCCTTCTGAGGGTAGTTGTTGTTACATGAATTTTCACTACATAGATTAAATTTTTGCTTTTGTCTCTCTCTCTCTCTCTCTTTGTCTCCCTCTTTCGCTGTCTCGCTCCCTGTCTTCCTCTTTTCCCGTCTTGCTGTTTCCCTTTTCTTTTCTCGATCTCTTTATCTTTCTATGTCTTTATCTCACTCTCTCTCTGTCTCTCTTTTTCTTTTCCCCTATCTTATATCCTTTCACCCCTTTTTGCCTTTTTTCCCTCTCGCCCTCACTCTTTGCGTGCACCAATGGGCGGCAGACGAAGATGGAAACACAAGGAGGTGATAAATGTACAAAAGCACGTCTGCCCAGGGTTTCCCCAGATACAAAAATTAAGAAAACAAAGGCGCGCATGAAGACGACAGAGCCGAATTTGCGCAGATGTAGACATTTCATTGTCCTAGGAACTGATTTCATCAACCCATGGGCATGCGAGAGCTGTTAGATGCCTGGCCCTTAGTTTTTCTGTTCTTCATGACAACGATGCTTCAAATCGCCGACTGCCCTGAAACTACTGTTTGTCGTCAGGTGGTGCTGGAAGATACAGGCGAAGGAGCTGAAACCTGAAACTGCTGATTTTGCTCGAGAACTCTGTGTGTAGGCAGATGCGCAGTGGAATGTACTGTGCATATAATGGCACACAGTTGAAATGGATTCTAGTGGCATATAGTGACAAAGAAAGGTGTATAGTGGCATATAGGGCGTATAGCGGCATTTAGCGGCATGTAGCGGCATTTAATGGCAAAAAGTAGCAAACAGTGGGAATTAGTGGCATAAAGTCGCATACCACGAAAGCTAGCGTCTGCCAAGTCATTCCCTTTTGTCTTATCAAAATCCAGGGGGTGGGAAATGACAACTTCAATGGATCCCCGGGCACCTTTTGTAAACGAATGGTCGTGGGCTCAATTCTCCCCAGGCTCGCCAAGCAGCATGTGCTAATTTGCGTATCTTTGTCAATCTCTTTCTTTCTATTCCCTACCTAAGGCCTCTTCTTTCTATTCTTTTGTCCAGTGGACTTGACTTATGGATGTTTTTCTTTTCCCGCATTTTTTCTGCATTCATCGAGCGGCTCAGTTCCTCTATCTCCTTCCACATCCTTTTGAACAACACCCAATATGATGAGAACTTCGTCCGTTCCTGTCGGAAGAGACCCGTCCCTGCAATATTCTTCACATCCTTTAACCACTGGCCCCTCAGTAACTTCTTTCCGTGCCCATAATCTTCACCCCTGGCATGGTACATGTCTGGAACGCCCCAGCATATTTTCCCTTTGCCTTTTACACGTCATTGTGCACACCCCCAGCATCAATTCATACCCTCTTCCTTTTCGTTCCTCTTCCTCCTGGGGTACCCAATTGAATCCTGTTCGGTTGGGGCACTTCTTTGTTTTCTACTTGCATTTAAACTCTGCGCTGCCAATCCAACACAGCTGATGGGCAAACTCCAATCCAAAGTCTACAAACCACTCTTACTGTGCTCTGCTGCTTGCCTTAGGGACATCTGCAGGCTCGGCATGCTAGCATGTCGTTATTCCTAGCCATCTCTGGCTGTGCTTTCATTTGCATAAATACCCCTATAGCTGCTAACCATAAACATTTTCGCTTTCACTATCCCTCGCCTTTCCACTTTTTTGTTTCCTAGCTTTTGTTCCCCTCCCCCTGGGCCTCTCGAGTAGTTGCATATAGCGGCATGTAGTGGCACATGGCATAAGCGAGAAATTCCTTGCAGTTGGGGGTGCTTGAGAATTGCATGACTTATTTTGAGGTTAAACTCAAAAGGATTTTGTTTTTCACATTTGGAAGGAGAAGCAAGTGAAGCAAGCGCTGAAAGCTCCAAGCTGCTGAATTTTCATGCTGAGAATTCATCGGTGCAGGTGCTGCAAAGTCTGTGATGCCTCAGACATCGACTTCCAACACTTCCCAACGTTGGGCTTTCCCTAAGCTGTTGCTCTTGCTCTTGCTCTCGCAGGAGAGCAGCTTGCAAGAGGCAAGAGTATCCATGGGCTTGGATTGACCATTGCAGATCAGACACTGTAAAATCTGCAAATTCCCCAAACAAACTCTGAAATCCCATTGCGTATCCCTCAGTGATGGAGTGGGATGTATGATGTGCTTGTCTCCAATTCCATATTTCAAGTGCAAGCGGTAAAACGGGTAACTTTACTGTGGTTTCTACGACCTTGTACCTGGTTTGATTCTCCAAGAATTGCTTCCTCACTGCAGGGTGCTTTGTCGGGTGCCGACCCCTTGTGGCCAGCCGTTTCTATTGGGGCACTCTGAAGGCCTTGAAAGCCCTTGAAGTGGCTCAAGCCCGCGCATGGATCCCAACACAGAGAGGTGATATCCATTCCATGTGAAGGTCATCGTCGCATTTGTGAGGCAAACCATGCAGAAGAAGAGATGTCACGCTGCCGGGAGGAGTTTCTGATAGTTTTTGCGATTCTGAATGTATTTGAAACAATGTTGCAAAGAGATGAAAGGGTCGATGTAAAGGTGAAGCAGAGTCTCAAAGGTATTGCACAGTCTTTCCATAGCCGTCCTTGTGAGAGGCAGCGGACAGACTCAAGGGCAATCTTCGCAGAATTGCAATCGCAATGAGCTAAGTCAATCGCAGTTTGCACAAGGAGAGTTGCTGCACGGCATCGCTGAGTCGCCAGGTGAGGCCGTTCTGCGAGCCAGAGAAGGACCAGAACTCTGAAGAGTTTCATGAGCAAAGAAACTCTACCCTTTAGATCCCTTTAAAGACTTTAAAGACTTTAACTATCTTTAACTGCAAACAGCTCCAAACAACTCTAAAATCTAAAACCATTCTTTATCAAGGCCGGTTTCTTGATATTCTGAGTTGCTTGTGCAAGGAGAACTCGAATTGGATGCAAGTTCGCGGGCCTCGAGAATTGCAAGTCTCTGTCTCAGCTTCGGAATCTGCCGGAATATCATACACAGAACATTTACTATGTAGTATTTATGTATAAACATCATTGAACATTCCTTGTTAACATCACGAGGTTCAGGTCCAGAGCGCAGTTCAGGATGGAGAGAAGGCCACCTTCGTCGAACCAAACGAAAGGAAGAAATAAGACGAAGAAATGAAGAAACCAAAAAATAAAGAAGAAATAACGAAGAAAGGAGAAATAAATAAAGAAGAAATAAAGAAGAAAGGAGGAAGAAAGGAGGAAAAGAAGAAATCAAAGCTTCAAACGCCGAACCCCAAAGCTGAACGTATCCTGCGAGGCTCGAGGCCGAAGACGAATGAGCACAGGCAGGAAAGGGATGTGTCCACGATTTTGATATCAGTGATTAGTGATGTTTAATGATATTCAATGAGTGGCTCATGAGTTCTTTTGAGCCTTTTGCATGAAAACTATTGTAGTCATTACAACTTTTTCTTTGCCCTGGATGTCACAGTCATGCACCTTCCCATTGGATTCAGAATGATTGGATTTCTCACAGCTGTGGGTGGGATCAGTTGGGCAGGATCACAACTTTCGCATTGAAAAGCTTGGCAAAGACAGAGGGTGGAACAGATAGGATATATGTATATATATATATATGTATATATATATATATAGCAGGAAGTCACTATTTGCAGGTCCTTTGACGAACAGATAGGAGTCACTCCTCCACTTTCCTGAACAGCAAAGTGCTTTGGGTCTCCAAGATAGGCTTCGGAGTCTGTTGAAGCATTGCCTTGTTGTCGAGGTTCCCTGAGAATTCTGGGGAAGGTTCAACCTCCACGGTTCAGGAAACCACAGTTCTGGGCAAGGTTAGGGGAAGCATGTGGAATGAAGGAAGTTAAAACCAGGGTTCCCGGAACCATGAGTGAGGAATCCCGGAAGGTTCCACCAACCGACATTGAGCAGGAAAACTCAAATTCTAGGACTGCACGAGTCCACACCAACACTCTTCATCGCGCTCACTGCAATATAGGATTAGCCATCCTCCCCAATTTTGAGCCGTGGGTAGGGCGCACCACAGCCACAACCGTAGCAGAACCTTCCCACCTTGCACTACTATCAGCATCCTTGCGGAAGGGGCAATAGCGCTATCAGTGACGCTTAGCGGTTTTCTAGTTGGAAACTGCTCCAATTCCCGCCAAGTTTGATCGTCAAGGTCATTCTTGCAAAGATAGAATGTCTTGATGAATTAAACTTGATAAATCTTTATCAGCAAAAAGCCAAGTCCAAATGCACTTGCTTCGATTCCAGAGTCCAGTAAGCTAGGTATGTTCTCGTCATGTGAGTGCTATCCTCATGAGCACAATCATCATGCTTTTCATTGCAAAAAACATCAGCATCCACTATTATCGCCGGCACTCATTTTTCTTCATTTTAACATCAATCTTTGTGTTGCCCAGCATGTGTTGTTGTTTTGTAACTGCCAGCCAAACTAGTTGTCGTTCCTTCGGCAAGTCTTGAATCTAGTAGTTTCATTTGTTTGATTGCCTTCATTGTGTGATGTCCAGATGTCTGTCCATGTCAGGTTGCATACCTGATTCTATCCAGAGGTGCAATTCAAGGGTTCAGCGATGTCGAGGGCAGTCGAGTATTTCTGTAGCTGCAGCTAGATGCGCAGATTTCATGGCAAGGTGCAACAAGCGCAACTTTTCCGCGCCCCGAATCATGGACTTCGAAAATATTGTCGGCCATGAGGCATTGCCACGATGAGAAGGGCTTTATTTTATTTTTGAACAATATTAAATACAATCTATAGATACGATTGTCACAATTGTCGCAAGTGTCACAGTTGGCACAGTTGTCACAGTCACCAGATTGCAACGCCTTGATGAGTTCATCTCATAGCTTTGCGTGGCCACTGTGACCAGGACTCTCGAATCTTTCAGGTCTTGAAACCAAACATTGAGGCATGTGTTGCTGGAGAGGCGGGACAGTTTCAATCTCCCAAAAAAATGAATGAGAACTAGAACTAGTATGATATGAATCTATATAATCTGATTCAATCTGATTCAATCTGATTCAATCTTATTCAATTGTATTCAATCGTATTCAATCTTTTTCCATCTTATTCCATCTTATTCCATCTTATTCAATCTTATTCAATCTTATTCAGTCTTATTCACCGCATCCCATGTTGGCCTGGTCTTAGTCTTTCACCTCGAAGCATTGAAACATTTCGGTGTATGGGTTGAGATTGACTCGTTGCACGCAGAACACAGGGCCTTGACAGAGCAAAGAAACCAAATGATGCCGAATGGCCTTCTTCTCTGATGTTTTTACGCTTGACACAGTGGAAGGCAACAGAGGTCCTCTGCGTCTTTGTTTGTGGAGCTGCATCATATGATGACAAAGCATCGTTTGCTGATCGCTTGGCAGCGAAAGTCACGATCTGAGAGCGCTGAGCACCGAAGGGCTGAGCCAAGTTGAGCCAAGCTGAGCTGTAGTTTGGGGCAACCACAACCTTTTGGAACACTCTGCCCACCCATACCAATGAGCACGGTTATAAAGAACCGCCTCTGGTGGAATAAAGAACCGCCTCTGGTGGAATGACGCGCCAGCCTTAAGGGCTACCAGCTGATATGTGCACCTGGTAAAGGAAGACACATGTTACATGTAACAGGAAGGATGCTTTTGTGAGGATATCCCAGAGCAACTTTGATCTCAGGTTGTGGCTCAGCTTGAAACCGCCGCTGCAGCAGTGCCATTCTTGGACCCCTGCTGCCGGAAGCGACACGAAAAGCAAAGACAAGAGACAAGTCGAATATCATATGGAATAATATGGAATAATACAATCTTGTACTATACATTTGTTCAAGAAAATTGTGTTTGAGAACAAGGGGGCTTCATTCTTCAAAGCGTTTACTCTTCCGGTTCTTACTCCCGTGCAAACGCTCACATCAGATGAAGGATTTGGAACTTATCTTTGAAGTCGCGTGCTTCTCCCTCGAGACTGCGGATCTTCCTTGTCCCTTCGTCTACTGGTCTCCCGTGTTGCATCTTTTACATCTTTTGACATCTTTTTTCACATTTTTTTACATCTTTTTACTAGTTTTGATTTTACTTCTTTGTGACCTCAATTGTCTCCGTCTCCTTTCTCCGTTTACTTTGAGAAGGATATCCCTTGTCTCCAGTGTGCTTGATCGCCTTCTTATGTAAGTGTCGTGTCTGCCAGTTGTCTCCTTCCTTGCCTGGGATGAATTATTCGCACCGCTTCGCGGCAAGGGCCGCCCACACCACGGGATGCAGAGGGCCGAAAGAGAGGTGGGGCCGAATGGTATGTGGGCATTGATGCGTTTGCGTGTGGGGGGCAGGTGTCTTTCCACAAACTACGTTGAACAAACATCGTAATTTCAGTGAAACATGGTTCTTCCAGGCACATCTTGGCATATGCTGGAGACATGTTGGGTCGAGCGGGCCTGTGCTGGCCACATCTTGGCATATGTTCAGCGAATGTTGGGGCCATTGTGCCCCATGTTAGGCACATCTTGCCCCATGTTGGGCCAATATTGGGGCCATCTTGACCCATCTTGAACCCATGTTGGCCCCATGCTGGGCCCATGTTGGAGTTCATTGGAGTTCAGTTGGACCAATCTTGCCGGAGTGTTAGTTTTCAAACAACCTGAAAACAGGGGATTCTGCAGCAATAAAGGCCCCACCTAGCCTAGCCAGAGCTGTCCCAGATTGTTTATGACAACCGTAAAGACACCCTGCATCTTTGGTGCGCGCGGATTTTTCCGATTTCAGCGGCTCGTCTCCTACTTTCTCGTGGCTTGTTGTCCTACTTAGGACAAGGGAATCTAGTATTCATGCTCTTGTCTCCCACTCTCTCCCACTCTCTCCCCCCTTGTCTTCCTACTTGTCTCACACTTGTCTTCCACTTGTCGCCGTCATTTTTTTCCTACTTGTGTTCTCGTGGTTGCTTGTCAGTGGCACGGGCCTGGGAGGAAAGGAGTTTCCCACTCCACTCTTGCTGCGTTTGTTGCATTTGGTTTTCCATTTCGCTTCTTTTTTTCTTCTGAATTTGCTGATGGTTTAGAGGTGGCGGTCACCTCCTCAGAGGTTTTCCAGCTTCGCTCTTTTCCTATTCACTTCTCCATCTTCTCCTCTCTTGCCTCCCTGCTTCTCTCCGTGCTGCTTGCCTCTCCTCCCTGGAATCCCGCTTGGTCAGCAAATGATTTCACCCAACCCTGCTTTGAATGCTCGTCATACTTAGTCATGCTTGATGATCTATCCTAAAATCCAAGAATGACGCATGCTTCCAAATTCCATAAGCGGTCATGTTTGAATGCAGCTCAATGCAGTGCTTCAATACAGCTCGGTGAAAATTATCCAAGGCCCCGATGGCAAAGGCTGGGAGTCCAGATCGAGAAGGAAAGATGTGTTCTTTCCACAAGATCTTTCCACAAGTATAGGCTTAGGATGCCTAGGATGCTTAGGAGGCTTAGGAGGCTTAGGAGGCTTAGGCTATCCTAGGCTTAGTAGATCTTGGTGGCTTAGCTTGCTGTCCTCCTTGAGTGACGCACAACTCAGAATATGAAGGGCAGCTGTTGAGCAGGTCCAGATGCAAATGTTTGAAGTTCATGCAGATGGAGAACTTCATCGCGATTTTCTCGTTTGCTTCTCAAAATGCGAGAACTTCGACCGTGTCTACACGGAGCCAATGGTCAAAAGTCGGCAAAAGTGACACTTTGCAAGGAAGCAAATTTCTTGCCTCCAAAGGGAAGGCGGGAGCCACAGTTTAGAAGTCCAGAGAGGAGATATGGGTGTCTCGGATCCTTTTGGAATGCGATAGTCAGGAACAAGGAAAACACATGAGAAGGCCGCGCATCGCCTTTTCTCCACATGTCATATTGCGAGCGCAACCAAGGTACAGATCTGCTGGGGAAGCCTTGAGTAACATGCATGGCTGACATTCGCACGTCTGCAAGCACACGCACACACACGCACACCAGCACAGACACAGAACACACAGAACACACAGAACACACAGAACACACAGAATACGCAGAACACGCACAGAACACACAGAACACACAGAACACACAGAACACACAGAACACACAGAACACGCAGAACACACAGAACACACAGAACACACAGAACACGCAGAACGCACAGAACACACAGAACGCACAGAAAAACAGAACACACAGAACGCACAGAACACACAGAAAACACAGAACGCACACAACACACAGAACAGACAGAACACGCAGAATGCACAGAGCACACAGAACACGCAGAATGCACAGAGCGCACAGAACGCACAGAACACGCAGAACACACAGAACACACACACACAAAACACACAGAACATGCAGAACACGCAGAACACACAGAACACGCAGAACACACAGAACACACAGAACACGCAGAACACACAGAACACACAGAACACGCAGAACACACAGAACACACGGAGCATGCAGAACACGCAGAACAAACAGAACACACAGAACGCACAGAACACGCAGAACACACAGAACACGCAGAACACACAGAACACACAGAACGCACAGAACACACAGAACACACAGAAGACACAGAACGCATAGAACACACAGAACACACAGAACACGCAGTACACACAGAACACATGCAGAACACGCCCAGAACACACGCAGAACACACGCAGAACACACAGAACACACAGAACACACAGAACACACAGAACGCACAGAACACATAGAACACACAGAACACACAGAACACACAGAACACGCAGAACACGCAGAATGCACAGAGCACACAGAACACGCAGAACACACAGAACACACAGAACGCACCGAACACACAGAACACACAGAACACACAGAACGCATAGAACGCACAGAACACACAGAACACACAGAACACACAGAACACACAGAACACGCAGAACACGCAGAACGCACAGAGCACACAGAACACGCAGAACACACAGAACACACAGAACACGCAGAACAGGCAGAACACACGCAGAACACAGGCAGAACACACAGAACACACAGAACACGCAGAACATGCGGAGCACGCAAAACACACAAAACATCCAGAACACGCAGAACACGCAGAACACACAGAGCACACACAGCACACACAGAACACGCAGAACACACCGAACATACAGAACACACAGAACACACAGAACTCGCAGAACACGCAGAACACACAGAACACACAGAACGCACAGAACACGCAGAACACGCAGAGCACACAGAACACACAGAACACACAGAACACTCAGAACACACAGAACACACAGAACACACAGAACACTCAGAACACACAGAACACACACGCACGCACAAAACACACACAGAACGTGCAGAACACATTGACACACAGAACACGCAGAAGACACAGAACACACAGAAGACACAGAACACACAGAACACACAGAACATGCAGAACATGCAGAACACACAGAACACACAGAACACGCAGAACAGGCAGAATACACGCAGAACACAGGCAGAACACACAGAACACGCAGAACATGCAGAGCACGCAAAACACACAAAACATCCAGAACACGCAGAACACGCAGAACACACAGAGCACACACAGAACACACAGAACACGCAGAACACACCGAACACACAGAACACACAGAACACACAGAACTCGCAGAACACGCAGAACACACAGAACACACAGAACACACAGAACACTCAGAACACAGAACACACGCACACACACACACACAAAACACACACACAGAACGTGCAAAACACGCAGAACACACAGAACACACAGAACACAGAACACGCGGAACACGCAGAACACACAGAACGCGCAGAACACACAGAACACAGGCAGAACACACAGAACACACAGAACACGCAGAACACACAGAGCGCACACAGAACACACAAAACACGCAGAACATGCAGAACACGCAGAACACACAGAACACGGAGAACGCGCAGAACACACAGAACACACAGAACACGCAGAACACACAGAACACACAGAACACGCAGAACACACAGAACACACAGAACGCACAGAACACACAGAACACACAGAACACACACACACACAAAACACACAGAACACGCAGAACAGGCAGAACACACAGAACAGGCAGAACATACAGAACACGGACACACACACACACAGAACGCGCGGAACACACAGAACACACAGAACACACCGAACACGCAGAACACACAGAACACGCAGAATATGCAGAACACACAGACGACACCGAACACGCAGAACACACAGAACACACAGAACATGCAGAACACACAGAACGCGCAGAACACACAGAACACATAAAACATCCAGAACACGCAGAACACGCAGAACACACAGAGCACACACAGAACACACAGAACACGCAGAACACGCAGAACACGCAGACCACACAGAACACGGAGAACACACACACAGACAAGTAACATGAGAGTAGTTCCTGCGGAAGCAAAACGCACACGGAAGCTCGGGGAAGTCGGGAAGTGCAACATGTAAGGAATTGCCGACATGGTTTTGGGGCAGCGCTTAATTGAGCATTCAAACCTCCTGTATGCATGTCACACTGGGTAAGAGGTGGGCTGATACTGCACAGTGCCTGCGAAAGCCAGAACCTACATGACAAAAGTGTGGCGAAAGCTGCCCGAAAGAGGTTAAGGCAGGCTTTTTGCGAAAGTAATTCTTCAAAACTCCCAATACCTCCCCTGAATGTGGCGAAAGCTTCTCGAAAGCTTTTTCTACAAGGAATGTCGGCACGAATACTGGGATTGTGAATGTAATGAAAAGACAACCAATTTGGAACACTGTTGCATGTAGTATTATATTTGGCAATCGAGTATAATCCGGTTATCCAGGATAATATGGACTTGGGTTTTGAAACCTCAAGCCTAGATGCTGGACCTGTATTCGCACTTAAGTGTGATCCTCACCCAGAGATGCCCAGAGACATGCGATGCAATGCATGCTTGCTTGCAATGATGGACATTGGTCCATGCTTTCCTTGTATGTCGTTCCCATTGAAACTTCTTTGAAACTTCTCTGAAACTTCTTTGAAGTTCTTTGAAACTTCACCATTTCGTTTTCGACTTTCTCCATCTTTCTCCACAGCGACACACAGTCCACTCTTGAGATGCGGAAGCTGGGCCAAACGGCCGCTGTATTCCTGTCCTGGCATTCTTTGTAGATGTTCGTTGCAGGAGCATTTCAGGGACTCCCACCCCTGCGGTTTTGCACTGAGATGCACAGCGATTTAGTGCAGCTATGTGCACTTCGCAGTGTAGCTCGTAGCTTGCATCATTGCGATGCAGAGTTGCATTTTTCCGCACATAGTTTGCCATGCACTTTGCCTTGTACTTTGCTTGTACCTTGTTGTGCAATTCTTGCCCCTAAGGCGACTTCACAACTTCATCCGAATCTTGAGGACAAAAAATGCGACATCTGACAGTTCTTCAAGACTCCGAATTCGATCTCCTCTTCCTCTCTGGATTTCCTCTGGATCTGGTGCTTCATAGCAGTCTCCTGAGATCTCCTGAGATCTCCTTGGCTCTGATGTTCAAGGAGCCCATGACCAACTCATTCAGGAAGCTGATCCGTGGACATCCAAGAGTGATCGATTCAAAGGATACAGTGTCACTATGTGTCACTGCAGTATTTGGCTTTTTGATCTTGAAAGGTGAATCACGTTCGCTGCAATCGCAAAGATTCTTTCCAGTGCCCAACTCTCAGCCGTTGATCGCAAAAATGAGCCAGTTTCTTTGTCAATGATCCAAGTATCATCCATGTGGGTTTTGGCTCTTCAAGATTTCGAGGATTTCTGCTTTCTTTTCAGGTCTCACTTTGCAATGTCCTTCCGCATTTCGAGGCGGCATTTGAAGAAAGAATTTCTCAGCATTTCTTTTCAGTGTCAGAGTGCAGGCCTTCAAAGCCGGCAGCAAGCTAAGCAACAGTGCGGTAGTGCTAAACTTTGGGATTCTTTTGGCAATGAAATAGAACTTATATATGACGTAAAGTTCCAAACAGACAAAGAGGCCAACAAAACTTTATAATTGAATTGTAGTTGATGCTCAAAACATTGAGAGGTTCGCTTTCACACAATCTACGTCTCAGAATGTATCTTTCCCTGTGCAATAGGTTGGTTGGCTAGAACACTAAGGTTGGTCAAATCGTTATTGTTGACGTGGACTCGTCTGATCGCAGTTGGTCGCAGCCTCGGTCTTTAGATCTGAACAAACCTCGACTCTGTTTTGTCAATGCCACTAGCGTCTTGCTTAATGAATGCTTATAATCAAATTTTATTGAATGTCACATGGTTCATCATATTGGTCATATTCCTATAGATGTCATACAGTAATTATACATATATATATACATTCTACAAATAAATTCTTTGTTACATTTCTTTTTACATTCTTTTCGTTTTCATCAGTTTCGAGTATCGCGAGTCTGAATTTCAGGACTTGTTGCAGCTCTCAGACCAACTTGTGGCATTTACTCGGAGGCTTTCAGGACTTGTGAAGACACGGAGCATTAAGGCGCACGGAGGCTTTCAGGTCCCCCAAGTGTCAAGCCTCGAGGACTTCTGCCCAGCAATGCTCCTGATGCCGTTACCTCAGATCGCTCAGAGCACTCAGATCATGGGATTTGAGACTCTGCATTTTCAAAGGCCAACAGCCTGATGCTATTCAACGTGCAAGACCGTGCAAGGCTTGATCCTGCACCTTCAGCTCAGACGGATACTTTGAAGACATTGCAGCCCGGTGCCCAAATCCTCTGCATTTTTTATTCTGACGGGAAAAAGTCTCCAAGGTTTGGCCAACGATTTCAGTCTTCCTTACTCCGTTTTGGGCCACGCGGGAATCTCGTGGAAGCGTTCCCAATACTTCGCTTTGTGAGATGAAGAAAATAATCAAGTATTGACTAAGTATTGAAGCTTTGTATTGAGAGTGTTGGGAGTGTCCGCGCTGAGAACAGCTGCAGCTCCAGGTCATGGCACAGAGTCTGCAGATTGGCATCAGAGCGTGTGGTTCTGAGACATAGAGAGGTGTTCAAAGCTTTCAACTTGTTCCTTGGCTTAGAGAAGTGCAGTATGATGCAGACGCTACAAACCGTTTGCATGGAAGGCGCTGAAAGAAGCTACTGACCCGCTTCGAGCAGCGTTCTCATTGTGCATGGTAACAAGAAAAACAAGACGAACGCAGAAGAGCACAGATGCATAAGAGCAAATGGAGGGCCAATGAAAGACACTGAAAGATACTAGTTACATTAAACCAAAACAAAGAGGTGACATTGAGACTGACACAAGAGAAACAACCCAACTACATGTATGCATGTAAATATGATATATATATATATAATAAATCAATAAATAAATAGATAGATAAACAAACAAATAAATGAATAAATAAATAAGTAAGTAAATAAATAAATAGGTAAATATATATGTATGTAATGTATATATATATAATAGATTAATGAATAAATCCATAGATAAATAGATAAATGAAAAGATAAATAAATAAATAAGTAAATAAATAAATAAGTAAATAAACAAATAAATGAATAAATGAATAAGTAAACAAAAAATGAATAAGCAAATATATGTGTATAAGTTGTATATATATATATATTTATAATAGATAAGTGAATAAATACATAAACAAATAAATGAATAAATGAATAGATAAATAAATAAATAAATAAGTAAATCGACATATAAATAAATGGATGAGTAAATAGATAAATGAATAAGTAAATATGTGTGTATAATTTGAATATTTGTACATATATTTATATATATTTAACAAATAAGTAAATGAATAGATAGATAAGTAAATAAGTAAATACATAAATGAATAAGTAAATATATGTGTATATAACATGTATATATAATGGATAAATGAATACATACATAAAGAAATAAATACATAAACAAATGAACAGATAAGTAAATAAATAATTGAATTGAATAAGTAAATATATGTGTATATAGTGTGTATATATATATTTATAATGGATAAATGAATAAAAACATCGATAAGTAAGTAGATAAATGAATAGATAGATAAACAAATAAATAAGTAAATAGATAGATAAATAAATGAATAAGTAAATAAATAAATAAATAAGTAAATATATGTGTATATAATGTATATATAGATATATTTATAATGGATAAATGAATAAATACATCGATAAGTAAATGAATAAATGAATAGATAAATAAACAAATAAATAAGTAAATAGATAGATAAATAAAGGAATAAGTAAATAAATAAATGAATAAGTAAATAGATAGATAAATAAATGAATAAATAAATAAATGTTTCAAAACATCCCAGCTCTTCCACGTTTGTTTCAAGGAAGAACTGACGAGATTGCAGAAGGAGACCTCGGAGGCACTGACCATGCAAAGCTCATCCCAGAGAGGGACAATGTGACAAGATTTCATCATGAGATGAGCTCCCAGCTAGGATCTTTGCCACTTGAGCTCCGAGTTTCCTGAACAGGTACTTGAAGAAGTCCACAAGATGAAACTTCAAATTGAGAAGAAGAATCAAGAAATTACAGAGGAGCGAGTCCATTCACACCACATCATGAACATGCTTCAAGATGCTTGAACCATCTGTCGAAGTTTGCATGCCATAGCATCATGCTATACACTTGCCACTTGCTCTGACTGCAGCTTCGAAAAAAATCCGCTCGTCAAAAGCCAATCCGGCAGTGACGGAACTCAGTATTTTCTCATGCGCCTGGGGTCATGTGGTTAGTTTTGCATTTAGATTTTTTCATTTTTCAAAGACACAACCTACACAAAGCCGTTTTGAGTTGAAAGCTTTCAAGAGGTTCGTCGATAGAGGATAGATTTTCACAGGTTTCCACGGGTTTCCACAGATTCCCTGGTCTTGTTTTGCATCAAAGAGACCAGGACCAAGGCTTTAAGGCTTTGATTTCCGAGGTTGCAAAAGCCCAGACTTCAGATTCGCGAAGCTGCTCTGAAGTTGCCAAAGGCATTTGCTTTTGTCCAAAAGTTTGGACAAACTCTGAAGAGTATTCCATCAAGAGTGCATAGTACGGCATGAAGAGAGTGTAAGAGTGCAACTTCAGACTTTGTTTCCAGTTTGTCTATTCTTAATGCGTTCTACTGCATTCCATTCTTAAAGAAGTATTCTTCATTCTACTTCTTCATTCTACTTCTTCATTCTACTTCTTCATTCTATTCCATTTCATTCTATTCCATTTCATTCTACTTCTACTTAATGTTTCTTTTTGTTCTGCAACTGCGGTAGAGCTCTGTGAAGGCATCTGCTCGACCTTGCAAGCCAGGCGTGATGACTGTCATCCTGAAGTGTGCTGAAGAAAGCTATGGAAAGCAAAGAATGAATGTAAAGAAATGTGAAGAATAGATGTGGAAAACAAATTGCATATTCAGATTTTTAGTTTTATGCAAAATATGAATTTGGTGCGAGCAATCACAGCTGCGGCCTTAGGCAATGTATCTCCCGGACCATTGCTGCTGTCTTAGTACCTTCAAGCATTCAACGAAAGTAAATAAGTAAATAGATAGATAAATAAATGAATAAGTAAATAAATAAATGAATAAGTAAATATATGTGTATATAATGTATGTTCCAGCCCTGCTGGCCCCCCTCCCCCCCCCC
>VSDK01014256.1:75231-85231 GCA_009767595.1 Symbiodinium kawagutii
GTCGTGTTGAAAATAATTGCATCTTGCCGTAATCATACTGCGAGAATCTGCCACTGTGTAATGCTTAATATCAATACAAGATGCGTGACTCGCCATGGTCACAAATCAAAACGAACCAGGGTCCATGATATGTAGCAGCGGGGTATGTTGTATCGATTTACGCATGTAATTAATGTCCAATGAACCTTTCAGAAGCTTAACTCTACTCTTCTTTCAATTTCTCATCTCCTTTCTTTACTCCTTTCTTTACTCCTTTCTTTCCTCATCTTTTCTTATCTTTTCTCATCTCTTCTCAAAGACCAACTTGCGACGCGCACTGAGGTTGCCTTCGCGGCCTTCGGCGCTTCGGCCAGCTGCCCACCGACCTCTCAGCAGTTCTGCGGGAGCCAGAGATCGCCTCGCTGTACAAAATACGCAAAAAGAATGCACGAAGAAACTTAGAAAAAGTTCAAGAAGAAGTAAATGAAGAACTTTAAATGAAGAACTTAGAAGAATCAAAGAATGAAGAAGAAGAGAGACGAAGAATTGAGAAGACAGAAGAAGAAATCGCAAGCCCTAAAGAGCTTGTTTTGACTTTCAGGCTGATCGCAATTCCAAAGGCTGGAAATTGTTCAAGTGGTCAGTGGTTTCTGATTTCTTGACTGCAGTTCCAAAATGACATTTGCTCAGATAGCAGCAGCTTGCCAGAAGCCTAGTAAATGCTTTCCTCTGATTTGCTTCAAGTTTGCTTCTTCTGCTTCTTCTTTCTGCGAATCTTCTTCGACTTTCTGTCTTCTTAGTGCGACTTTCTAAGGCGACTTCGTCTCACTTGCACTGTGCAAGTGAGACCGGGAAGGCCCAGGCAACTGCCAGAGAGGCCCATCCTTTCAAGGCCTGGAAATCGCTCAGAAAATAGATATAAATAAAAAAACATATACGTATGATTTGAGAAGGCTTAAAGCTACTATGCAAATGCTCTCTAATCTTGCTCGCTGAAATCAGTCAGAGCTGTTGCTGACCCTTGACAAACATTATGACAGGTTGAGAAGTCCAATGCAGGCTGGCTGCAAAGGATGTGAGATTAGAGGATCCATCCTAAACAAGACAGCGCTCGAGTTCACTGAGTCATAGAGGTGCTGGCAAGTGCTAGTGTAAGGATGTGTAAGGGCTGAGGTTCACCTACACCAAGTGCCAGTGGCTGCTGTTTGAGACTTGAGTGGCCTTCGTGTGACGGAGGGGTTACTGAAGGAGCAAAATGTTTGTTGGGAGCCTCTGCTGTCCTGAAGGCCGAGCACCAAGTCCGTGGTTCACCAAAGTCACCAAAGGAGCTGTAAAGTGGTTCCTGGAGTGCCCCAAGTGGTCCCCAAGTGGTGGTCCCCAAGTGGTCCCCAAGTGGTCCCCAAGTGGTCCCCAAGTGGTCCCCAAGTGGTCCCCAAGTGGTCCCCAAGTCCTTCCATGGAAGTCACTTGCAGCATATGGATAGCCGAGTCCTTCCATTTTTCAAAACAGTCACCTTGCGGATCCATGTTTTGCATAGGCGAGCCTGTCCAGACTCCTTTCAATCTTAATCAAGTCTTAATCTCCCACCGTTGCAACCATTGGGGCATTTGGTATGCTAACAAAACTAGATCCAGCAGATCTAGCAACCTCAAGGAGCCTCCCGTTCGTTTGGAGAAGTGTTTGCCGTTCACCAGGCCACTTGGCAGATAACCTGAATGAGCGAATGTTTAGATCCAGTGCAGATACTGCACTAGACACAAATCAGAGTTGCGGTTGTCAACATTTGTTCACAGATTCGTCAGTGGTACTGCATGTTCACAGTATGCCACTGGTCCGCTCATGCGGATTTGCAGGCTATTTCAATAAATTTCAAGCCTCCCACTGTGCAAGGTTGTTGGAAGCAAATCGCAAGACATGATGCATTTGACCACATGTTGTTTTGCTTGGCTTTACACATCCATTTTGCAAGAATTTATTTGCAACAGATTCTCATGGATCAATCAATTGAGCACACGAGCCAGATTTAGTGGTGCAAATGTGTGACTTCTAATTAGACAACGTCAAATCTATTTAAGCATGTTCAAGATGTTGTCCAAAGGCGTAATGGTTTGTGTTTGCAAAGGGGCGGCAGCTTCAATACTGAAGCGCCGCTACGGCCAAAACAACACTGTGGACAGTAGCTCAGTAGCTGAAGTCTCCGCTGGTCGCGCTGGTTTGTATAAGATGTACAAGCCGAATTGTAGGTTTGGCTTTTCACGACAGGCTTTTCGCTATCTGATCTCCAAAGCTGTGTATGCCCTTTACCCTTTTTCCCTTTGTATCCTTGCATAAATGTTGCCCAGACCAGTGAAAACGTGCAAGGCTTGATCGGCCAGTCTCAAGACAGCGAGGGCTGTGTGCTGCTGTCTCAGTTGGCATGCTGTGACCGAGAGTTCTATCGAGCCAGGCGATATGGCATTCACCCTGAGGCTTTGAAGCTTTCATGTTGATCTCAACTGAGTCTCAAAGTCTTTCCACACAAGCTTAAGCGATCTTAAGCAAGTTCGTTTGTGGAATTACTCCTGGAAACTTGCATAACATGGAAGTGGGGCCAAACCTCAGGGTCTAACATTTGCACACTTTAAATGTGCGGTTGTTAATGCCTAGAGATCTTGAAAGCAGTGGTCAATGTTCTAAGAGAAAGGTGCGAAACATGAAACAAAAAAGGCAAACCTGCTTCCTCAACAGCAGCCAGGGTAGCTAAGGGGTCTCAATTTAGCTTCCGGGTTGATCCGGGGCACTCTCCCGCTCGATCGACCTGTTCTGGGGTTCCGGGGTTGTGTGGGTCGGTCACCCTGTTCTTGGTTCCCATTGTTTGCTTCTGCGTGGTCGCTTCCAGGAACTCTGTTCCGGGAACCTGAGTTCTCGGAAGTTGATTTCCTGGAAGCTTGGTGTGGTTCCAGAGTTGTCCGCGGCAGCTTCTGCGTGGGTCGCGATCTTGAGGGTTCCGGGAACTGAGTTTTAGAAGTTTGGGTTTCGGGAACTTCTGGGTCTCTGAGGCAGCTTGGGGTCGTTGTCTTCTGGGTTCCAGGATGTCCCAGGTTCTTGGTTTCTGGAGCTCGCTTGTTGAAGGTCATGTTTTTTCCCTGGCATATTTGAGCGCAGTACCAGAGTTGTTCAACACGCGCCCAGAAGGATGGGCGGCTGCATTGTTTTCAATTACAAGACATGGAAAGACCAGCGGAACCAGCGCACCTTAGGCTGCAAAGGAGAAACGTTTCCATGTTTTGATTGTTTTTGTATTTTTGTTGACAAGGTTTACCGATTTTGTGTTTTTGCTTCGCACCGGTTTGCAAATTGCATTGCACATGTTTTGTTTTTATCCACTGCGATTGCACAGAGATTATTTTATGAAGACATTTGGGCAACGCAACAATTTGCACAACAGGGACGAACGCTATGCAAAGGAGAATGCCGCGCTCGTGTTTCTCTTCAAAGTCGTTCTTTGATGTTCTTTTGACATTTCGAGCCCATTTCGAATCTCCCCTATGCTGGTGGCAAACAGGCCTTATATTTTTGTCGGCCTGCGGCTCCCTCCGATCAATTCTTATTTTGTTATATATTGTTTTGCTTGCGGTCCCAGAAACGTTAGCATTGTTGTTATTTAATGTTTTTATGGATTAGTTACGGCAGTCTGATGTCCATAGCATCATGTCCATAGATTTGCTCGGTTTTATGTCCGTAGATGTGTGCAGTGTTGAGTCCATGGGATGCTGTTCTGTCCATAGATTTCATGATTAGCGGGCCTAGCATCAGCCTGAAGCTGCGTCGAAGCCAAACATTGGCTTTTTGGTCCTTTTGGAGCTTTTGGACTGTCAAAAACTTAAAAGAAGATGTCCAGCATCAGCTGGCCAAAAAACGAACTGAATTTACTTGCTATCTTGGGCTCATATATGCTCGTCTATTTTCTCGTTGCTGGTGCTGTTGTGGATATCGTGTGGGCTTGCAAGGGTCGATTTTGGGCATCTCCGCCTTTGGCAGCTGTTGGATTCGACCCAAAGAAAAACAACTGTTGGATTTTGTGGGTCTAGTCGATGATGAAATGCGTTTTTGGATCGCGCCAAGCTTTGCGGTCACCCTGCAGATCTAAAGTCTCAGGTACGATACCAGACCGAACTGAGGCAGTCTCTTTCGGAAGCGTCCAAAAACGTGTTCGACTGCCTCTCTTGCCGATTGGAGGATACTGTGCAGCCATCCAGTGAAAGAAGCTTGATCAGTCTTAATTCCCGGCGGAGCCCCAGAATCTGGGTGTGTTGGACGTTCACCGGATCCAGCTCTGTTCGAAGGACGCGGCTTAACCACAGCTGGCTCTTCCGGCAGTCAGTGCATGAAGGTCTGCTGTGCATTGGGGATCTCATAATTGTGAGCTTTCAGGGCTGAGGATCATATTTGTGTGACAGGCTGCGGCAAATTCCAACATAGTAGCAGGACTAGGATTTCTCAGCATGAACAGTGCTGGCATGGACACCAGACAAGCTTCAACGTAAGTCCTGAAGAAAAGTAGGAGAAATATGGGCAAGTCAGAAACTAAGTACATATGCTGTACCCGGTATACGGGTATACCCTTGAAGACTTTCTGATTCAGAGTTTCTATTGATGAACTTTTCAGAGTATGGACTGGAAGGGTTTGAGCCGCAGTGTTACTATGCCTACTACTCTCCTGGCAAATGCTGATTAGCCTGGACGATTTCATTACCACCTTTGTTTCTCCAAGGAGCATCAAGGAGCAGCCTTTTGCTTTAGAAAGCTCCCTTTCCTGTTTTTTACATCTCTTTTTACGTCTCCTTTTTCTCTTTTCCTTATCCATTTCCCCGTTATCTTTTCTTGCATTTTGCCCACTCACTGTGAGCTCAGAAGAGAATACTGTACCAACTTCCATCAGGGAGACTTGCGGAATCCACAATTGAAATTCACTGAAGATGGCGCAATCATTCACGTTACTCAGACTACTCGGGAAGAATTGGATTGAGAAGCCAATGGAAGGATTGCTGTGAGGAAAAAGGCAAGAAATCTATTTCTTGGATTTCTTGGTCAGTGTCTGACGTGGCCCCCGTGGGTGCAGCCTATGTTCGGGCCTTTGTTGGGCCCGTGGTGAAAGCAAGTCAGAGCCACGTTGGACACACACACGCATTGCCTCTATGGGTGCATTGTTTGAGCCCTGTCCTGGCAGTTTCGGGGCCCAATTTGGCGCCCGTGTTGTCAAAACCCTTCTTTTTCTGTCGTTTTTTTTTGCCATCAGAATGGAAGCCCAGTTGAAAGCCATTGGCTCTTGCGAGCACTTTGAAATGCTGGGCACCTCCAGCAGATTTGTTTCACTGCCAGGACATTCCCTCGACCAAAGCTGCAACAGGGCAGACTTCAGAGGCCGGGGGTCCCCTCCAAGACATATTGTTTGGCAATGGAAAGGGGGCGGTTGCTTCCCTGTGTACGACGCTGAAACGTAGCCTTTGAACATTTTTGTCCACTGGCCAATATAACGCCAGCAACGATTCCTTTTCAACTTGACACTCTCTCTCTCTCTCTTTCTATTCTATTCTCCACTCTCTATTCTCTCTCTCTCTCTCACTCTATTCGTGATTCTCTGTACTATTGTCTATTCAGACCCTATTCTCTAACTTCTTTTTCTTTCTACTCCATACTCTATCTTCTTTTTCTCTTGCTCTCTCTCTCTCTCTCTACCTGCAGCCCATAGCAGGGCAATAGTTTACAGTTGCTTTAGGCCCGTGTCTTTCGAGACGGCAGTGGGGCCCTCAAGCCACGGTTATAGGATATACTGTATATATACATAATTCAATGTAATTCATGAGTCTTTTTGTTCGTCCCATATTCATAGCTCTGTATGTACAACATATGTATGACATATTGATCATTGGTTTTATTACTGTATGTCTTGTTGCTGAAATTTGGTCGCGCGCATGAGGCCTAAGTTCAAGCAGCTCTGGTGTCTTGGTCCAAACTCTGTCAAGAACTCCATTGGAAACTCTGCATTGAAACTCCTTGATTTGTTTGAAAATGCTACACGTCTTCACCAAGGCAGTAGCTGTGGGAATTGGAACACCGGCATTAGATTCCCTGAGTGCATCTGGCCAAGCATTTAAGCATAAGCTGATAAGCTTAAGCTTTTTAAGCATCGGATTCCCACGATGCTTTTCCCCTCCATAAGATTTCTCGGCCAGGCCCAAAGCTCACAATGCTCGCATTCAGGCCTGGCAACGTAGCATGTCAACAAGGCAGATGAAAAAGATGAAAATGATCAAAATCAAGATGGTCTAATTAGAGTCTAATCTAATTCTAAGATGATAATTCTTTTGATTAGGCTTAAATTCTATTGTAATCTAATTCTTTCCACTCGCAAAAAGTAAGGGACAGAAGCTCCAATGCTTCAACATTTTGCTTGCTACCCTACCGTTTTCATGAATTTTGTAGCTTACAATGCTGTTTTCCCAAGCAGATACCGGCGAACCTCGAGTAAATGGCAAGCCGCCCCGATTGAAAAATCTTTCACCTTTCTAAAAAAAAAGTTTGAAACAGAAGTAAATATGAAATCACTGAATTTTGTTTGCAATTTCCACATTCGAAATTTGTTTTTCAACCTTGCAATTGAATTGAGAAATTTCCTCCCAACTCTGGAAGCTCTGCCTGCAATGCTTCAATTCTTCAAAGTACCTGCACCATCCAGAAGCACTAGCATTCGCTTTAGCATTCGCTTTGGTTGGACTGGCACTGTGACAGGATTTGTTGCCACTGCGTCTTGATTTGACGCGTGTCTTCCAAGACGCACCTGGATTCCATGAAGCATGTGAAGGCGTCCAGTTCTTCGTCCGGAGTTTTCAAAGTTTTTTCCAAGGCACAACGTATGACAGTCGTTTCCTTCACGTGTGAAGAGTTCTGCTCAGGTACTCCCAAGACGCCCAGAGGAAGGCCCCCAATGGCACTGGCCTTAGCTGCAAAGGATTTCCATTTTTGTTTTCTGGAAAGAGGTCCTTAGCTATTTTTCTGAGCTGTTTTCTATTTCTCTTTTTCCTTCTATTCCCACTTGTCTTCCCACTTGTCTTCCCTTGTCCCTTGTTTTCTGCAAGCATGTTATGCATGTCCTTCAAGCTCCTTTAGCATTTGCGTGTCATGCATCAGTTATGCGATTTTTTGATGCACTTTTGGATGCAAAAGTTCTCAACCTGTTTTCTTTTTTGTGCACTTTTTGGCACTTTTTGTCTGTGTAAGGCCTGGTGGAACTCGGAGGCACCTTGATCAAGTCCTTGGGAGCGTGGATTTTTGAATCTTTTTAGTCAAAATTAGTCTAAATGGTTTCACTCCGCAAAAAAACACAGTATACTTCGGCATGAAACACTACAGGTGGTTGCTCCAGCTTCTGCTCGTGGCCGAGCACCTTCCAATGGAGAGGACAAGCTTGAACATTCCCGACCTTTTGAGAGAGCTCACAGTAAAGATCTTAACCTCCACAGGTCGACAGGCAAACGGTTTGTGAGTCTGCAAGGAGACTGAGAGACCAGCACGAAGCTTGTACCTTGGACTTTCAAAGGGGCACCGAGTAACCCGAGTTGCAACGAAAATCTGAAAGAAAAATCTGAAAGAAACATAAGAAACAAAAAATCTAAAACCTGGCCAAAAAAATCAGTGAAGAGATGTGAAAACTGATTTTATGTCAGCTTGGTCGGTGGGAACTCCCAACAGGACATGACAGAAACTGTGTCCTGAGCGCGAAACACCACGATGGCACTATGTGCCTGGCTCAGATCTGGCATATCACAGGTACGTTGCAGACCTGATGACACCGAGAACTGCCGGATTCCCAGCATCATTTGTCTGACGAGAGACCGAGCACTAAGAAAGGTCAGAAAGATGAGGAAATGCATGGAAATTGGTGCAACATCGGAAAAGCAAATAATTACTGCCGTTGAGAAGTTTGTCAAACCTTCCTTTTCGTTACAAGGCTCTCATGCTGATGCCGCCGGGAGAGGCCAGATTGCAGTCTCCCAAAAGTCGAAGTCTTGGCTATGCATCGCCAGGGAAAGGATCCCGTGAGTCCTTTGACACTTTTACGCCCATTGTTGGCTGCTCGGATCTGCTGTGCGATGAGTTTCAAGGCATCGTGAGCTGTCAAGGTCAAAGATGTACAAAGATGTACAAAAATGTATTCGGGTACAAGTGCAAGCATGTAGGTCATATATGAGATGGTCATGAAATCGCTGAACATATTGCACAGAACAACGAGCACTCATCTTACTGTTGGGACATTACTTGTCCAGTTGTCTGGATTCTGTCTTTCAGTGCATAAGAGAGGCAATCAGACCAGCCAGTGGTATTACCTTGCAGTGCATGCAACATGTGAAACTACCTTCGAATGTGTTAAGGTGTCAAGAATCGCTTGCATGGTACCAAGATGAAGGCGCTCAAGTTGAAGCATGTGAAAACAAGTTCCCTTTGTGAGAAGATACACGGACACACAGGCACACATACGCACTGCACTGCACTCCACTGCACACAAGATTCAGATGCTCTCAAAAGATGCTTCGATAGGTCGAAGGTGGCAAAGCGTCGACGAAATTTCGGTATCAAGCGCTGGAAACTTAGAATTTTCAAATCGGTGCTTGTGATTAGAACATGTTGGAACAACATGTATATATATATATAGAATATATAATATATATAATAGCTGACTATTTGTATGAATGATTCTTGGATCTCTGTGGCATCTCTTTAGCAATGTCGAGGACGAAGATGACATACGGGCTCGTCTCAGTCAGGCTACCACAGGGATCACATTTGCGGACAATAAAAAAACAAAGAGCATCCTCTCTTGTCTCTGCAAATCTCCGATTTGTTTTCGAAGTTTCTCTTTTCACTGTGGACGAAAGGAGCTTCACAATTTTCACGGTGTCCAAAGGAGCTGCACCAGAGAGAGAAGCTGAAGCAGAATGATCAAGAAAACAAACAGGCCCAACGCCCAAATTTCTGAAAGCTTTCGGATACACACTCTGAGACAATGAACAGGATGCGGATGCTGAGCGGACAAGTATTCGTGATCGCCATAGGTTTTTAGGCAGTGGAATCCTGGTGCCTTTACCTTGGGAGTCTTGCGAGGTTTTGAACAATGCAGAGGAAAAGATCGAAAAAGATCCCAAAGGCAGCAAGAGCCGTGCGGAGCAGTGGTGGCTAAAGCCTTTTGTGTCATTTGTCTGGTCGGCTCCAAAGCCTCTCTTTGTCAGGAGATGAAACTTTGGAAGGCCATTTGCAACCAATTGAGTCAGATCACTCTCACTGTCGGTTGATGTTGGTACATCTGCACGTGTCCATAATGCACCCATACAAGACTCATCGAGAATTCTTGACGGGTTTTTGTTTCTTGAAGGTTCATGCCTTTTGACTTCTGAGAATTCAGCGCATTAAAAGGACTAATTCGAAGCTGCCCGTTTGCGCATTCTTTCGCACATCAATCAATGTGGTTTTCAGACATACTTGTCCTGCAAATCGTTTCCACGCGAGTAGCTTGAGAACTTGGCGCAATAGCAGCTGTAAATTCAAATCTGCACGTCAAACAGTTTTTTGCACCAATTATGAACACATATGCAAATGACCGAACTTTGAAGAGCCAAAACGAGGGTTTGCAGTCAATTGCTGATTTGATGTACAAATCGTTTGTTCGGTGAATTAAACTAAAGCAAATGCTTGATGCCGCAGCATCCTCAGCAAAGTCAAGCTCACTTGATCAGATGCAGCTGGAAGACCCACGTCTCACCTGGCTATATCTCTTGTGCATTGAGACTACCCTTGATTACTTCATTCATCTTGATTCAGCCTTCAAAGTTCATTGGGGGAAGCTTGCGATCTTGGGTCCGACGTGACAGTATCAGTTTCAACCGAATCCGCATTGCCACGATAGCAATTTGCAGCCAGAGATGAAACGGAAGTAAGCAGAGTCTATCTAGGAACCTTTGAGGGACTCATGTCCACCTTCATTTGA
>VSDK01014256.1:90231-95431 GCA_009767595.1 Symbiodinium kawagutii
CAATGCACAAATTTTAAATCCATACTGTACATATGTGTATATATATATATATAAACACTATTTCTTTATTCATTTATTTATTCATTTATTAATTCATCTATTGGTTTATTGATTTTTTTTATTGATGCATGTGTATTAGACTTATGGTCGTTTTGTGCCTGGGTGCGTGTGCTTGTGTTCATTGTAGCGTTACTGCATCTTCGCTGTGACCTTTACCTTTGCCGGCGATGCATCGCATTCGATGTTAAGGTCATCCTGTTTGTCAACATCCTGCGTAGGTCCTTTTTATCCAAGATGAAGCTGCAAGCCCTCAAACCTTCAAATCCAAAAGAGGTGGTGCCTAGTAACGACCGTCTCATGCCGCTTGGGCGAACTTGCAGCTTTCGAGGAACATGTTTTATTGTAGCCTGTAGAGGATTTGTAGTTGGTACGTTTTGATGCAGACTCCCCTCATGGCCGCACTTCAGTCTCCTAAACTGTCTCCGCAGATGAAGGCTCCCTCACTCAGCACATTGCCATTCCGATATTTCGCCAGAACAAGCTAGCACCGAGAATCTTTATACGTCTCAGAGCACATCCCTACCAAAGAATGCATGATTGAGTGAATTAGAATCCGGAAGCAAAATCCACATTACTCCTTATATAGAACGCAGACACCCACATGCACTCATGCATGCAGATTTTTCGACATTTTGATGTGTACAGGTATGCAAGCAACAGGCCACACCAATGAAACACGTTTTTCATATCTTTAATCAGATGCAGCATGACTAAGCATGACTGTACAACTAATTCGCCATGCATGAGATGCACGAAAGTGGCGATGAGAACCGCAGAGTGGCGGATCAAAATCTCAGTCCTGTACAAGCGCGACATGCTTCTCAGCTGTGAGTTATGTTGATTCGAGTTACTGCGTTTGGCCTTACCACATCTTCCCAAACGTGACATGTGCAGATTCAAGTCCCTCACATTTTTGACAAGTATTGAAATCATGGAGTTGAAACATGTTGAATGTTGAAAAATGTTTAAACAGTCGGGGCTTGAAATCTGAGTGCAAGTTTCTATCAGTTCCTCAGTGGTTTGCATCAATTTGCAGCCAGGAGTTGAGCAAATTACGAGCTGGGCTAACTGATTCACAGGCAAGGGGCGCGAAGGTTGCAGACACAGAGTGGGCACAGAGTGGACACATATCCCATCAACTCACATTAACTCACATCAATTCACATCAATTCACATCAATTCACATCAATTCACATCAACTCACATCAATTCACATCAATTCACATCAATTCGCATCAATTCACATCAATTCGCATCGATTCACATCATATCGTTGTCGGAAATAGTCCAAAACTAGGAACAGATGCTGCTCCTTTGCCTTTAGCACGTGACTACTCAGACCAGGCCCGCCACAAAGACACAGCCTTGCTTCTGGAAAGGCTGTCAGGTTTGGACATGCCAAACTCTTGCATCGTGTGCCTCTTTGAAGATCTTTTGAGACAAAATGTACGGTGCTGACCAAAGCAGTACACAAACTTAAGTGTACTCAATTTGCTAAAACTTTAAAAGCAGTACCAAAGCAGTACCAATTTGCGAAAGAATTCGAAAGCCTTCTGCAAAAGCAATTTCCTCAGGGCAGAACGCATCGCTGAGAGCGCATCTACGCAATGTAGAATGTGCTCAGGCAGAGTCAGCAAGAGCACCATGATTTTCTGTACTGGTAGTTGGGAACAAAGGCACAGATGCAAACCATTCGTGACAAAATGGAAAAAGGTAGAATCTGGCAGAGGGTAGAATCAGATAGAACTTGAAGGACCACCGTTTTTAGGGATAGAATGAGAAATCGAATGAGAAAAAGAATGAGAGATGAGAGATGAGAGATGAGAAATGCTGACACCGAGTCATAAGTCGACCCCAAGTGCAGGCACGGTCAAAGGAGTCGCCGCCAGGATCTTGATCGTAGCTCTTCATGTTGCGATCCAAACTCTTTTCACTTCGAAAAAAGTGATAAAGAATTTAATGTAAAAAATAGATACAGTATAATTATATATATATATATATATAGACGCATGCAGGATTAGTATGATTCATCTAATTTTGTTTAGTTTTTGTTCTCTTTTTCTTTCTCGATTTTGTGGTTCTTTGGAGTGCCTGTCTGAGTGACAGTCGACCAAGGACCAGAGAGGGCCTAAGAAACATCAGCAATGTCCTCCACACTGTCGATGCCAAAATGATGCAAGTGCCAAAGCTTCCCTCAGACTTCCAAACTCCAAGGCCATACGCGGCTAGAGATTTTGTCAGAATTGCATGACATGACTTTTACTATTTTGAAACGCCAATGTGAAGCGGACATGCAGTTCATTGAATGGGTATTTGCAAATACGCACATGTATAAAGAATTGTAGAATTCGTATAGTTTTTAAGTTTCGTCACTTCAGTAATTCGTGAATTGCTTGTGACACCTTTCGTTGCCACAATTTCCCGTTCCTATGAACCTGAAATGGATACGAATTGCCAGGCGAGCTGCAAGCTCAACACCAAGTTCAGGCGAGAAGAAGCTCATGACTTGATCACTTGAAGTGGAAGCGCGATGTGTTGTGCCCTTCAAAGTCAGAATGAAAGTTGACAGAAGTTGAGAAAAACTTGAGAGAAGTTGAGATAAAGTGGAGCGAAAGTTGAGAGACAATTGAGAAAAGTAGTTGAGAGAAAGTTGAGAGAAGTTGAGAAAAGTATAAATGAAGTTGAGAGAACGTCGAGAGAAAGTTGAGAGAAGTAGTTGAGAGAAGTAGTTGAGAGAAGTAGTTGAGAGAAGTAGTTGAGAGAAGTTGAGAGAAAGTTGAGAGAACGTCGAGATAAAGTTGAGAGAAGTTGAGAGAAAGTTGAGAGAAAGTTGAGAGAAGTTGAGAGAAAGTTGGGTCAAGACGAGTTGAAACAAAGTTGAAAGAAGAAGTTGAGAGAAAATTGAGAGAAAATTGGGAGAAGTAGTTGAGATAAGTAGTTGCCTACAGCGCTGTTTGTCGCCTGGTCAAAACAGGTCTTTTTTGTGTCTGATGCATTGTGTTGTGTGATGTTGATACTTATCACGGATGGGGTAGGGTGGGTTGGTGGGTTGGGGCATGTTAACGTTTGCTTGCACTTGGGCCATGAAGTTGATGCTACGTCACGGATGGTGTGGGGTGGGTTGGGGTGGGTTGGGTTGGGGTGGGGCATCTTAACGTTTGCTTGCACTTGGGCCATGAAGTTGATGCTACGTCACGGATGGTGTGGGGTGGGTTGGGGTGGGTTGGGTTGGGGTGGGGCATCTTAACGTTTGCTTGCACTTGGGCCATGAAGTTGATGCTACGTCACTGACGGTGTGGGGTGGGTTGGGGTGGGTTGGGGTGGGGTGGGGCATCTTAACGTTTGCTTGCACTTGGGCCATGAAGTTGATGCTACGTCACGGATGGTGTGGGGTGGGGTTGGGGTGGGGTAGGGTGGGGCATGTTAACGTTGGCTTGCACTTGCGTCATGAAGTTGATGCTACGTCGAGGGTTGGGTGTCATGATAACGTTCACTTGTTCCTGTCCTTTGTGTCTCCCTTGACCTGCCTGTCTCCGCCATTTTGATTACCTCATCATCCCAACACATCCTTCGTAAGCAGAGGCACCAGGTCAAAGCTCAACGAACTCCCGGTTGATCACAAGATGTTATCACTGGGTTTGGAGACAAAGTCTCCACGATGCAAATCCAGGCGACCAGTAACGTTGTTCCCAAGTAGTTGGGAGAAAACTGAGAGAAGTTGCGACGAGTATCAATAAAGTTCAGAAAGAAGTTGAAAGAAAATTGGAGAGAAAGTTGAGATATGTTGAAAGCAGCTGAGAGAAATTGAGAGAAGTTGAGTGAATCTTAAGAGAAAGTTGGGAGAAAGTTGAGAGAAGTTGGGAAAAAGTTGCAACACAGTTAAGAGAAGAAGTTGAGAGAAAGTTGAGAGGGAGGGAGAGAGAGTTGAGAGAAAGTTGGAAGAAAATTGAGAAAGGTTGAGATAAAGTGGAGAAAGCAGTCGAGAGAAGTATTTGAGAAAGGTAGTTGAGAGGAAGTTGAGGGAAGTTGAGGGAAGTTGAGAGAAAGTTGAGAGAAGTTGAAACAAGTTGAAATAAAGCCGACAGAAAGTTGAGAGACAATTGAGAGGAGTAGTTGAGAGAAGTTGAGAGAAGTGGTTGAGAAAAGTAGTTGAGAGAAGTTGAGAGAAAGCTGAGAGAAGAAGTTGAGAGAAGTAGTTGAGAGAAGTGGTTGAGAGAAGTGATTGAGAGAAGTAGTTGAAAGAAAGTTGAGAGAAAGTTGCCGGAAAGTTGAGAGACATTGGGAACAGTTGAAATACAGTTGAAAGAGGAAGTTGAGAGAAATTTGAGAGAAGTGGAGAGAAATTGAGAGAAAGTTGAGAGAAGTTGAGAAACAGTTGAGAGAGTGTGAGATAAAGTGGATGAAAGTTTGAAAAAGTTGACATAAAGCCAACAGAAAGTTGAGAGACAATTGAGAGAAATTTGAGAGAACTTGATTGAACAGTAAGAGAAGTTAAGAGAAAGTTGAGAGAAGTTGAGAGAAAGTTGAGAGAAGCTGAGAAAAACTTGAGAGAAGTTGAGATAAAGTGGAGAAAAGTGGAGCGAAAGTTGAGAGACAATTGAGGAAAGTAGTTGAGAGAAAGTTGAGAGAATGTTGAGAAAAAGTTGAGAGACAGTTGAGATAAAGTTGAGTTGAAAGAAGTTGAGAGAAGTAGTTGAAAGAAGTAGTTGAGAGAAGTAGTTGAGAGTAGTAATTGTGAGGAAGTTGAGAAGTTGAGAGAAGTAGTTGAGAGAAGTAGTTGAGAGAAGTAGTTGAGAGAAGCTGAGGGAAGCTGAGAGAAGTTGAGAGCAGCTGAGAGATGTTGAGAGAAAGTTGAGAGAAGTTGAGAGAAGTTGAGAGCAGCTGAGAGAAGTTGAGAGAAAGTGAGAGAAGTTGAGAGCAGCTGAGAGAAGCTGAGAGAAGTGGAGAGAAGTTGAGGGAAGTTGAGAGAAGTTGAGAGCAGCTGAGAGAAGTTGAGAGAAAGTGAGAGAAGTTGAGAGAAGCTGAGAGAAGTTGAGAGAAGTTGAGAGCAGCTGAGAGAAGTTGAGAGAAGCTGAGAGAAGTTGAGAGAAGTTGAGAGAAGTTGAGAGAAGTTGAGAGCAGCTGAGAGAAGTTGAGAGAA
>VSDK01014256.1:96611-111611 GCA_009767595.1 Symbiodinium kawagutii
TGAGAGAAGTTGAGAGAAGCTGAGAGAAGTTGAGAGAAGTTGAGAGCAGCTGAGAGAAGTTGAGAGAAAGTGAGAGAAGTTGAGAGCAGTTGAGAGCAGCTGAGAGCAGCTGAGAGAAGTTGAGGGAAGTTGAGAGAAGTTGAGAGAAAGTCAGAGAAGTTGAGAGGTGTTGAGAGAAGTTGAGAGAAGCTGAGAGAAGTTGAGAGAAGTTGAGAGCAGCTGAGAGAAGTTGAGAGAAGCTGAGAGAAGTTGAGAGAAGTTGAGAGCAGCTGAGAGAAGTTGAGAGAAGGAGTTGGTGTAGCACTGCAGCCGATGTTTCGGTTCAGAACGAGTGCCAGGACGTAAGGTTACCAAGGTGACCGTCGGCATGGTCGGGGCTGCGACAGAGATTGATGCCTTGAGGTGAGAGCAGAGGTCGAGACATCAAGAGACTACACAGCTTTTGCAATTGACTTCAGGGCAATCTCTATCTCTTGATGCCGATGATGCCTTGCCTCAAGTGGTATTCTTTTGACTTTGACAACTTTGACAACTAAGACAACTAAGACAACTACGACTACCAAGTACTGAGATGACAAGAGAGTGAAAGGAAGAGTGAAAGGGTCTGAAAGGGTCTGAAAGGGTTACCATTTTTTGTTCCTCGGAGTTCCTGGGAGTTCCTCGTTTCTTGTTGAGTCCAGAGGCGCTGATTTCAGGCACCGAGTATGGGAACTGGAGCGAAGTCTTGAGGATGAGAAACGGCGAAACGTGCCTCAGCTCCAGAAGTCTCATCACTGGGACTTCGAGCTATGGATGGCTATGGATGGCTATGGATGGCTATGGATGGCTATGGATGGCTATGGGAGATTTTCTTTGCTTTGAAGCATTTGTCACTGCTAGAATCAAAATCAAATCAAAATCATATATAATCATGATGTTTCTGAAACTCGACTCCAAATTCAACGATGGTGACGATCGCCATAAATTTATGATCACTATTACTATTCTGGGGATCACATAGCTGTGCCATGGTGTCATATTCAGCTTGCCCACAGGTCAGCAAAGTGTGCGTCCGTACATGCAGAGAAACACTGAGGCGCTGCTCAGAAGAAACCTCGTTCGGGACCTATACCGTCGCACTTTGATGTTTCCTCTTTACATCCCCAACTTCATGGATCGCCCCCGCCTCTCGCACTTCTCAAGGATCAACAGACTAAGTGCTTCGAAGAGGACAAACGGTACAAGGCGAGGAGACAGCAAGTGCTCGAGATCTAGTGTTTTGCGGGGCTTCTATGGCAGTTCATCTTGACGTCATAAAGGGAGGCATGCAATGACAAAATATTGGGGTCGAAGGCTTCGTGCAGGACAACTTGTTGGAAATGGAATGAAAGGATAAAACAACAGGATCGAAAGGATTCTTACAAATAAACTCACTTTGTGGACTCAAACAAGAGATCAACACTTTCAGATGGAACAGTTCCACGATGTTCCACGGAGCGATGTCATTGCCATCCAAACCAGATTCGTGGGGATGGACTTGCAGCTCCTTTCGGATCCTGTCGGGCAAACTGCCCGCTATCGAGCACAAGCGCTGGCATCATCTGGCATCAAATTGATGCAAAGGAATCAACGGAATCAACGGAATGCAACGTAGTGCAACGTTGTGTAACGATGTGTATCGCAGTATAGCATGAACCCCTCTGGGTGGAAGATCGACCATCTTCGTTGACCTTTCGGTATCGGCGTTTTCAATGGACCGAATCTATCCGGAGCGGTTTGGCCCTTCCACATCTTCGTCAAGGACAAGATTGGAAACGAGCAGCGTCAGTCGTCGGCACCCAGCGTTGGCTTCCAAATTTCAGACTTTCGGACCTTTTCACAAGTCTCTTTCCCCATTTCTTCACATTTTTCATAGATTTTGATCCAGAATTCTTTTCGCCAAAGCTGGGACAAGTACCTGTCGGAGATCGTTGGAGGAGAGCTGGACCACTGAGGTCCCTCGTGGTCTGCTCAGCGTGGTCAAGTGGCTCTCGGGAAAACAAATCGAAGTTCACCTGGACGAAAGTGCAGTGGCACGGGATCTGAAGGCGACCTGAAGAATCACGAAGAATCACCGAATGATTCGAGATGAGATGATTCAAGATGGAAAAATAGATGATTCAAGTCATGAAACAGTGATTCAAAGCCTTTCTTTTGAATTCAAGTGTGCCAAATTTACTTTGTTTTGTATTGTTTACAACCTACAGTGGACTCGGACTACATTTGCATTTTATATTCAATTATATTCACATATTACATTTGCCCCCTTGTCTTGTGTTTGGCAAGGCCGGTGATGCTGGCTTGGCAGAGCCCATTCAAAATTTGAGGGACACATTGCGTGACTTCAACCCCTGCAGAGATCAAAACACATCTCAAGCCTGGACAGCTCTTAGAGCACCCCCAAACACAAACACCTCCAAACCCTGTTAAGCTTGTCGCTCCATACGGCTCACACAGCTCACTTTTGTCACTCTTGAAAATGAACAAAATATGAAATATTTGTTGTGAAGGAAGAAATATGAAAAGAAATCATACTTTTCATCGATGTTTCCTTTTTGAAGCGAAGTGCTTTGTACAAAAGAGATATGTTTTCCCGGTCTTGGCGGATCTACGAGACGTGCCAAGCAAATTGATTCCCCTTCTTGCAGCTGTGGCTCCAGTGCACGTGTGGGCTTGCAAGGCAGCTTTGGAAATCGAAGGAATTCCAGCACCTTTCCAGACCCTGATCTGGGGAACAACTGAGCTTGGCGACGAGGAAAAACTCATTGTCTCAGCTCATCTTTCAACATCTTTCGCACTCATTGTTTATTTCTTTACATGTTTGTCTTTATTCTCCAAAGAGTTCCGGCGCAGGACATGTTGAGTGAATTCCGAGATGCTGAGGGAAGTCTACAGCTGGTGCTGCTGATTTCCTCAGGCAAAAGCTTAGGCTAGGCAGTCTTGGGTGCAGCAGAGGGTTCATGAATTGAACATTAAGGAAATTTCTGGCAAGGAAGCATGGTGAGCAAGTGCATGAACCCCTCTTGAGGTGCAAATGCTGGAAAAACAAGAAAGATGGCGACGCTGTCTCCTATTTGCAATTATTTGCAGATGAAAGGAGCATATGCAAAGCAAAAACTGGAAACGAAAACCCTGCTGTACCAAGGAGCTTGCCTTTGAACTTTCTGATTCTTGAAGAAACATCTTGCTTTTGGGGGCCTGCACCAAGGCGAGAAGTGGCATGTCATCGATGGAGCACAGACTTTGTCAAGCATGCCATTCCAGAAGTCGCCCTATCTTTGGAGGACTTCTTGACAGCTGGCTTTGTATTTTCTTTTTAGCGACTTAGTGACTTAGCTTCTTTTGTTTCACAGGCGGCAAAACATCCTGAGCTTCGCAGAACCTTAGGATCTTCCTTAGGATCTTCCTTAGGATCTTCCTTAGGATCTTCCTTAGGATCTTCCTCAGGATCCCTCAACTTCTCCTTGTCTTAGAAAGAAACTTAGGATCCTTCTTCTTCTTCTTCCCTAGGATTCTTGCCTTTTTTCTGTTTTTAGGATCCTGTGGATGAAGTGCGGGAAGCTACAGTTGAGGCTCGGCACTGGTCTCTGTTTCCAAGGGCCAGTCATTTGCATGCCGCATTGCCTTCTTAGATCTTGTTAGATTTTGCTAGCTTGTTCCAGTCTTTGGAACGTATTTTTGGGCCTATCAGCTTTTAGCCCAAAGCCGCATTTACACTGGGCTAAGTAGCTAAACAGTGGCCGGATACTCCAAGTGGAAAAGCGATGATGATTAATTGATATTGTTTGGGTATCCTGTTCGGGTGATCATGCATCGGATGCTACAATTGTGGCTGTTATGCAGACTATGCTATATCATTTGTTGTTTTTACAGACGCAGGCAAACATGCAGGATAGTGTTTCTACATAGAAGACTTGTCACTAGGCATAGGAAAAGAAACTTTTTTGATTTGAGATCTCACTGAGGCCATGATGCATCCCATTTTCTTATCTTCAAATGGGGCGACGAGTTGACTCATGTTGACTAGCTACGCACATTTCGACATGTTTCGACTGCAAAGGAGGCAGCGTGAACTCCGAATGGTTGATTATACTGAACATATGCAGTGAGGGGAATTTGACCTTCACCATGTCTGTTACATTATTTGCAGTCCGTAGGCATGAAGTAAAAATAAGCAAAATCTAGTGCTATGACTAACATCTGACTCATATTGAGACTCCTATTGAGACTGAGATGAGAAGATTTTGTCCCATGGAGACACGAAAAACGGTGACCAGCTGAGCGCGTTGGCGTGGCTCTGGAGGCCTTGGTGGCGTTGGCTGAAGTATGTCCAGCCAAAACTTTGGCGGAAGTAAGGAGTGGATGGAGTGGATGGAGTGGATGGAGTGGACACCACTGATTTCACTGACACGAGTTTAGCAGCGCATTGGAATGGTCTGAACTCGATCTTGATTTCAATATCAAGAGGATCCATTTGAGATAATCTATTTGTTTGCGTTCACGTAATTTCACACAGTGTATACAGTCTTTTGCAGCAAATTCCTACGATGCTACACCTTGGATTGCAGCACCGGTTGTCTCAGTGGTTCCTTGCATCTTGTCTCATACGTTGCTGCTTTTGTGTCGTTTTGCAGAGAAATACTGGTGGTTAAACACCGCAGGCCACGCTTGGCTCACCCGGACTGGGGCGTTCGTCGCCATGCTGTGAAGGTGCGCTTTGGGTGGCGAGCGCAGACGCAAACGTGCCACAGCAACTGCAGAACTTGGCCAAACTTTGTGCACAGCCCTCGCTTGTGAAAGCATCAAACTCACATCCTGTGTAAAAGGATGCTTTAAATTGTGTCATCTTGTGTTAAAAATTGTGTTTTTTGATATGCTCAGGTCCTTGACACATAGGGCTGCGGGGAAGGGAGCTGCATGAAAGTGATTCACAATGCAGGCAGTACAGAAGATCTCTTCCCCTGGCGATCCACAGAGCATTGTTTCCTGGTTGGGTTACCTTTGTATGCTACGTCCTTCCGCCTTTCTCTCACATTCAACAATTGTTGCTTGTGTCATCTTGTATCATTCAACAAGCAAGAAAGGACAAGTCAGCAATCAGAAGATGTCACAAGCATATGAGCATTCAGAACATCAATGATCACTAAGCCATAAACATTTGGAAGCAGTGTCATGAAAGCCCCCTTTTTTCGCGGACAGTGTACTACCGAACTCAGGATTCGCTGAAGATGCTCATGAAGGAGAAATGCACGTTTTTTTTCAAACATGCGCTGTCAGTTTACATGGCACTTCCAGGACTCCAGCTGTCGTGTACGGGTGGCAGTGCTTCTTGCGCTCATGAGACTCCTGCAGCTAAAGACATTCGCAAAATGTGCCTTAGACGTACTAGAAATATCGAGAAATCAAATTGATTCGTGAATGATTTGATCGCTTAGTGAAGACCTGCGCCACACAAGGAGGCCTGTCCAGTGACTCGTTTCATAATTGCGATGTAATCCACTGCAGCAACAGGCACAATTCAACTTCACTCGCGCACTGAAATGCGCGAAGGTTGTCTCCATGTTGAGCATTTAATCAGAAACATGATCTAATGAATTCTAATGAATTCTAATGATGTCGAATGATGTCTAATGAGCTGAAGCGTTGCGCTTGTCTTAGTGCGCCTCGTCTTTGTTGGCCATCGTCCCTCCAGCGCTGAGGTGACGACCCAATCATCAATGAATTAAAAGCAAGCCTGGAGGACATGTAACTAAGTCTATACACATATAATCACATATATACATATATATATAATCATTTATATATATATATATTATATATATATAGTTATTTATATATACATATCTACATAAAACCAATAAGAAGATGAAAGATGATGCAAGTGCGTTTTGCGATGCACAATTGGGGGCCACAAACTAGAAGTCGCAAGATCTATGGACTCTGTGCATTCTGTGGTGATAAATCTTTCCTCGTCCCTGGACCGCTTTGGTTCGGGTCGCTCCTTGCGAGGACGCTCATTTTCTGATCAAAGGATGTGGTGAATGTGGTGAAAGTCGGGGAAAGATCTGCGAGATGGCACAGGAGCGTCAAGATTTGCATGCAGCTCGAGCAGTAAGACTTTCATGTTGGAATTACGATCTTAAGATCTCAAGAGATCTCAAGAGATTTCAAGAGCTCTGAAGAGATCTTGTAGATTTTCCAAGTTCTTGTAGTCTTGAGAGATAGTGATTGCCATCAGGGGCAGTCCTGTGTGATGGTTTCTCCTGGTTTTTCCCCAACAGCAGAATGCTTTGGGGTCTCAGCCCATAGCCTTCGGGGTGATCCGGGCGAAGCTGGACGTTGCTGCCACGTTTGGCAGGTTGGGTTCCGGGAACCCAAGTTCCGGGACAAGGTTCCGGAAACCAGGATTTCGGGAACCCAGGGTTCCGGGAATGTCGAGAACGCAGGGTCCTTACCGACTCCTTACATCTCCTCCATACATCTCCTCCATACATCTCCTCCGTACATCTCCTCCTTACCCCTCTCCTTACTCAACTCACTCAACTCCTTACATCTCCTTACGCCTCCTGACTCCCTATCGACAAAAGGCCAGGCCCACAGTCACACACCGCCCAGTGGGTTGGGTGGTTAGCTGGTGCACGTCTTGGGTCCTCTTTGGGTCCTCGTTCCACAGGTGCACATGAGCGCTCACATGGGAACCCACATGGGAACCGACATGGGAACCCGCAAGGGAACCCACATCACCACTCTGTTTACTTTCAGGAGAATTCAGCATCGAAGCATGAACGACATTTTGCTCTCTCTCTCTCTCTGTGCTCATTCTTGCTCTATTGGAGAATTCTTCAATATTTTGAGATTCTTTCATTCTTCTCTTCTTTTCTATTCTTTTCTCATTTTTATTTTACCCCCTCTTCTTTTTTGCATTTCTTTTTCTCACTCGCACTGTTCTCCTAAGATCTCCTCTCGGGCTCTTTGTGCGAGGAGCTGGCACCAGCTTTGGGCAGAGCCTCGACTCAACGTGCGATGCAAAGCTCGGACTTTTCGCAAGACACAGGAATATCATGGAATATCATGTAGGTTTTACATGTTCTTATCATTTGGTATTGTACTTTTGACATATTTTCACTGTGTTATCACTAACCGAATATCAATTGCGTGATTCACATTGATGTGGAAGGCCTGAAAGAACATCCACCAAAGTGAATAGGCTGCATAGCATGGAACCAGATGGTTTCATGACTGCTGGTTTGACTTTGAATTCGTTCTATGCTGTACAACTTGTGTACGATTCCGCAGTGCGTTTGACTCCACTGCCGCAAACATCTACCGCTTTGGATGATGGCCTTTTCATCCTTTTCCTAGAGACTGCCATTTGAATCTGCTCTGCAGAGGGTGGCTGAATCTTGAGAAGTCGAGGATTGATACACTAATTGAAACGTATTGACGGTTTATTTTTGAAAATCATGTGACAATATGTGACATCGAGCAGTTGACATCTTGACAACTTGTCTGAAAAAAGTCCTGACCAGTTTCGGTTCAGCGACCATTTTTGACCTTTGCATCTTGCTGCTGAGCACATAGTTGCATAGGTATAGCTGCTATGTTGTAAAGGCAAGCAGCAGAGTGATGTCTTGCAAGGACGGACACACATAAAAACATGTAGGTAGCCCAAACTCGTACAGTTGCCATGGGTTTTGCTGACTGCGTTCGCAAAACTTTGAGAGCTCCCAGTGACAATCGAAATTGGAGCGCTCCGGGTGGGGACAACTTTCAGTGCATTTTGGCTCATACTTGATCCACACTGATCCGAATCTGTTGAAACTAGCTGCATGAGCATGTACATTGTCATCACCCAAACAGCTTCAGGGAAGTATAGGAATGCCCCAGAAATCCCTACCAGGGTCAGTGTTGTCATTGTCAGCATTTTGATCAAGGTCAAGGAGATTACTACGTGCAGAACTCAGGAAATGCATGTCGAGAAGCAGGACATATGGAAGCCTCTTTTGGGTTTTGGTCAGTAGCCTCCCTGCTTCAAAAACGTAGAGGGGCTGAGGTGTTTGATTCCAATTTCTTTAAACAATCTTCGCGTTCCTCAGAGTTCCTCAGGGAAAGAAAATTTCTGGCGGACTTTACAACAGAGGCGCTGTAGTAAGGTACTGTTTCTGTGTTTTGAATGGCAAACCTTCTGCTTGAAGGCAAGAGCTGTGGCCGCCTCCTCCTTGATGTTTTCAGAGGCCTCACCACGTGGACAAAGATCACAAAACAGTTATATATATATATATATACAAAAGAATTAAACACAGAAAAAACGCAAGATGTTCCATCATAGATCTTCCTCTTGTCCACTGAATGCTTTGTTGGCACATGTTTTGATCAGGGACGTGATGTCCCAGCTCGGGAGTTGGTGGCTGATGCCTAAGTGCCTGAAGTGTCAGGAAGGAAACAGACAAGCGATGTCAACCCGGGGGACTGTCGGTCAAAGCAGACCATGCCTTATGAAAAGAATATCTCTTGGCGAGAAGATCTTCACAGATCTTTACATAAGATCCTTGTACGAGCTATCCAAAGTAAGGTCTTCTGGCAAGATCTCTGTAGGAGATGTTTGCACAAGGTCCTTGTACAAGGTCTAGGATATCTCTTGGCAAGAGGATTTTAGGAGAACTTTGTACACTTGTAGAAGCCGAGCTCTTCACAGGAGGTCTTTTGGCAAGATTTACTGCAGGAGAAGTCTTTAGAAGATCCCTGTAGAAGGTCCCCACAAGGAAATCTCTAGCAAGATCTTTGCTCTACCTCTCTCTCGGAGATCGGGCCGCAAAGTCCTTGGAAGAGACCTCTGCGCAAAGTGTTTGTAGATCCCTTAGGAAGATCTCTTTGAAAGCAAACATGAACACTGCGCACGGTCGAGAGCGGTCCGACCGGCACAAAGTCCGCAGAGGCTTCCGCAAGCGAAATGAAAATCTGCTCGGCGCACAGACGAGAGCGATCCCACACGCACAAAATCCGCATAGGGTTGGGCGAGTTAAATGAACACTTGCACCACGTGCCGGCAAAATGCAAAAAACAGAGGTGTAAAAGGCACTTTGCGTGTCGGCGTCATTGCGTTGTGCGATTTCACGTCTTGATGTTACAGAACATTGAAACATATTGAAACTGAAACGAACAAGTGATCTCAAGGCATATGAAGGGCTGCACCTGTTACGCAAAAAGACCTCTGACAGACATAGCGGATCCAAAAGTGACGACAGCCCTACAAAACGAGCATTTGGAGCTCTTCAAACGAACGCTCAAAAGCACGAAATGGGTACTGTACGTGTTTCGTGAAACATATCGAAACCCCTGCGCCTTCGTATTCCTAGACCCCAAAAAGGACCAATATGAGCATCCCCTCGCCCCCGCCACGTACAGTGCAGCTCCGGAAGAGAGGTCCCGCGCCCGCAGTTTCGTGCGAGACTTCCTTGGAAAACAAAAGATCGAGGAACATTTTTGACGTAAGATACGCAAGGGTCAACAAAATAGACCGGCGGGAGTGAGATCACCTGGGACATCCTGAGACCACACTCTTTTTTCTATTACCGTCGGAATCCCTCCAGTGCACACACTGGGAACAGAGTACCAATCGGATCTGACTAGGGTTTGATGTGTTTTTGCCAGTTTTGCTTTGGCAAGCTGATACTAATAGTGATCGCACTTGTGGGGCTTGAGCCTGGTACTCAGTTCAGGCGCAAGCGAGCCTTGCTGGTCAACTTCAACAAGAGCTGTGTCAAGAGATTGAGGCAATGTGAAGATTGTGAAGACATCTCGCCACTAATATGAGCGTGGACCGTTGAAAGAACAAGGTGGCAAAAGGGTGAGAGGAATCATGAGATATTGATGCGACAGATTGCAAGGTTCAGTTCGATGTGATGTCAAGGACTTCACCACAGATGGTGGTAGCGATGGGGAACCCACCAAATGATTTTAGTCCCAGTATGTCCCAGTGAGTTATGCAAAATATATCGAATGTATACCCTGCGCACGTAGATACCACTGCTTGGAAACATATGTGGAATGCCTATTATACACTACCCACATACTATGCATTTCCTATCCATATTTTTTTCAGAGATGTGAAAAACAGAATACTTTTCGTATACTTCCTATATATACCTACATACTACCTTATTGAAATACATTCAAACACCAACTCCCGACACCACAGGGGAGGGAGAGGAGGCAATGAACCACAACCACACCAAACGCACTATGACCATGTGTGGAGAGGGGAACATATGTGCCACTGATAATACCGATGCCTCTCAATTGTTTAAGCGATAATGTGAAAACACTCTATATGCATCTATATGCATGTTGTTATATGTTCAATCCACGTTTTTCGTATATAGATGTATCCATCCATGCACTTCGTTGTTGCGGATGAACTATGTCATAGTTGATCAATCAGATAGTGACGTCACGATAAACTATCCTATCATTCCCATAACATCCAGCGGCAGCTGCACCTTGAAATTCTTGCAAAGGCTGTCCGGTTGCTGCATAAGGAGGAGATGAGACTGGCAAACTCAGAGCACAGAACTAAGATTGCACATCAACATAAAGAAACTCAGATACTCTTTGCAGAACTTTGCAGATCTTTGCGTTTTCAAGAACGCACATCAACATGTCTTCTCTTTGTGCGTTCTTGAAAACAGTTGCAATCTGTTTGGCAGGCAATCCTTGCAACGGCGTGCCACGCTTTTTCAAGAGGAGAAATTGCGGCGCCTCTTCGTGCTCTTCATTTTTCATCGTTTCTCGTCTTTTTCTGGCGCCAGGAGCTTGTGGATTCAGAGGCCGGTGCATTTTTCTGGCTCTCAGAGTGTCTTTGTCACGTTCTCCACGGAGCTTTTGATATTTCAATCTTTGGACAACTGCCACCCATTTCCTGTCGTTTTTCCGGATTCAGTGTCCACAGCCGAATCCATCGCAGTCAGCTGCATGCAAAGCTATAGATTCGGCTAGGCTGCATCTGCCAGATGTCGAGCAAGTTTGGATCCTAAGGATTTTCAGCTGCTGCTCAGAGGGACATTTTCAGTTTTTTTTTGGACTGGTAAGTTCGCTTGGCTTGCCCAGAAACAAAAGTGGCAATAGAACCTATCATGGCTCAACCAGAAGAGTCTATAACAGGTGGATTTATATGGATTTGCTTTATCATGATTTATCCATCATGAGGAAAGTACAGCTTTGCGAAAGTTGCACATTCCTTAGGATTGAACATCTACGGAATAGCTGGAGAACCTACTGTGTCCGGGAGCACCGAATCGAAACAAGTAGATGTAGAAACAAGTAAAACAATGATTCAAGGATAGTTGGATAACCAGATCATAGATCCTAGTCAGATAGACAGATAGACAGAGAGACATATGCATACACGCATACTAAGTAGGCGTAAGCCATTCTGAGCACACAATACTAAGTAGGCAGAAACTTCAAAACAACCTTGGGTAAACCAGAGGATGTGGACGCGAGGGTTCACTGTTTCCCCTTATGAAGCTATGTTTCTGGAATGCTGAGGTTTCAGCCGGTAGGACAGACATTTACCAAAGCCGCCTTCACTACCCCAACGAAACCCGACAAACATCACGCGGAGTTGGATTTCAAAGCAAAAAAGAATGCAATTTCCAAAATTTCCAACCGTACTTTGATCATTTTGATCCTGATGTTGTCCTCATATTATCATCTTCAGACAAAAGAATCAGCAAAGGCCCGGCAACGGCAACAAGTCAGAGATCCCTGTTACCTTCAGACCTTGTGACGCCTTGTGACGCCTTGTGACGCCTTGTGACGCCTTGTGACGCCTTGTGACCACATCGCACCCTTTTTAAAGCCTAAAATTCGTCATGTCGTTCAGGCCTTGAAGCTGCCCAAGCTGCAGCAGGGGAGCATGAGGCACGAGGCGCAAGTGGCTGCAGCTGAGAATTGCATCAAGATGACAGGCGTTCTCGGCTCTTCTTAGCCTGGACCTCAAAGATGTTCATGTGATGGTCATCGTTCGATTCGTGCTTCTCAAATTCTTAAGACGTTCTCATTTTTTATGAGTCCACAACAATAAATGGTCTTGTTGCCTAAGGAACCGAATGCATGCAGGTAGAGACTGCTTTGCAAAACTCAAAGGAAGAAGAGCAAGCCAGGCTGAGCAATCTGCAGCGACACAGACACTTTCATTCGGCATTCTGGGCATCCAGTTGTCGCTGGTACTTGTCGTTAGTGTTAGAGTCGGTTGACAAGACTCTAAGATGACAGGTGCCGACAAGCCTTGCAGCTTCAGAGAAAGGAGGCCTGCAGTTGCTACCGGTGATTGTGGCGTAGCATCAGATGGTCGATGCTTATTCCTAGTGGAACCACCCTTGCTTGCCACGCTCAGCTTTCAGAGCTTTTTTAAAGCAGAGGCTGAACATTTTATTTTCTTTCAATACGTTGTATATTGTTTTCCAAGCTTTTGATCTAGGGTTTGGTCACAGCAAGCTTTGCAGGATTCTGATGGTGTATGCTCTACGTGTTGTATTCTCATACGCACAGACAACAATTGAGCATACATACATCATTATTTATTACCTCTGCGGACCTTATTGGTTTATTTGTTTACTTATTCATTTATCTATCTATTTATTGATGCATACATACATACATGCATGCATGCATATACATACATACCTACCTACCCACCCACCCACCTACCTACATACCCACGTACGTACGTACGTACATACGTACGTCCGTCCGTACGTACATACATACATACATACATACATACATACATACATGCATACATACATACATACATACATACATACATACATATCTACATATCTATGTAAAGTAATATGTTAATATATTATATATGTATATACACACACGTCTATGTTTATGTGCAGACTATATATGTATATCAATATGTATATGTATATTGTATATATATATATATGTATGCATGTAGATTTTGATTTGTACATGCCTATACTACGCCTATCCAACTGCTTCTTCACATGGTAGATTCTGCTCCAGTATGCGTGAAATACTCTGAAATATCCCAAAAGGGGCTTTTGTGTAATCCCGAAGAATCCAGGCTGAGTTTGAAAGAAGCATGGCAGAAGCAGCACAGGACAGCTGCATTTGACTTGAGGAAGATTTTTCTACAAGTCGAACCCACAAGGGCACTGAAAGATTTGCCCCCTTTGCCTTCCGCTTGACCTCGTGTGAGCTTCCCCACAGAACTACCGAGAAGAAGTGCATGCTCTTCAGAGTAATATGCTGCAGAGCGAGGAAGAAGCCAGGAAGGTGAGGACTTTGGTCATGTTTCGTTCCACAGCCGCAGCTGCTCTGTCTTCACTTTTGATTTCGACCCCAACATCTTGTTTCACTTGTTTCATATCTTGTCTTGCTTTGCAATCTGTATTCATCCTTGATCCAAAAGATTTTGCTAAGTATGCCCCGTGCAGGCCTCAAAGACGCTTGAAGAACAATTGGCTCACCTACGGAATCAGGCGTGCAATGTGTAGATTGGGTGCCCCCCCTCATGTGCAGAATGATTGTTAGAGTTAGGGTGGTCAATTGATCCAGACTAAAATGACATGAATCCTGATGGGAAGTGTTCCTCATCCTGCAAAGCAATGTATTCCCCTGGCTGAACATCGCAAAGCGATCTGTCCAGCCAAAGGTAGTTTGAATTCTGTCAATTCCGTCTCTTAATTTTGCAATCATTCGAGTTTGATTTTATTTGGTGTTTGCGCTATACGAAGTTCTAACACCATGCACCCACAAGTGCCAGGAGGGAATCAGAGGTAAGTTGCAAACAGTGGAAATTTTGTTGGCTGGGGGGACCACCAAAGGTACTGTGCCTACAAATCTGGTGACTGGCTTTGATTCTTTGTCGGACTGGAGGTATATCAGGGAGTCGAAAACATAGGAGCAGAATGGACCAGACAGAACATCTTTCTGCATGTTTATGCCTTGACTCGTGGGTTCCTCGCACAAGGTAGAACCTGCAAAGACTAAACTGGAGGAGGCTACGTGATGAACGAAGCAATTCTTGGATTTTGCATCAGAAGTTCCTAGCCACTTCTGCGTCTGTACATATTTTCTATTTCAAGCATGCTGAGCATGATTGAGCAGGGCAAAGGGGATATGTTGGTGGTTTGATTGCAGGTATCTGCAGAAAATTCAATGCTAATTCGAGAAGGACGGCACCTGCTGCACTATGCTGCACTATGCTGCACTATGCTGCACTACATCTCATTTTCTGAATTCACTTTCATCGTTGCAAGAGACTCTGCTTTTAGTCTGTGGCGCATTATTCATCTCATTGGCGATACTCTGCATCGCTCATCGCTCTGCTTTACCACGCCGGAGCCGCAGCGTACAGAGCTTACGCAGCCTACGCAGCTTTCCCTCCCTACGCAGTTTCCTTGTTCCCTCTCTGGAACGCTGCATGGTGACGCGGTACTTCCAATCACTTTGGTACTTGCGTCATCTTGCGTCATTTCGCCAAGATTCGAAAGGCTGCCATTTCATTCAGTAGCGACAGTCTTGTTGCTCAATCTTTTTCCTCAACATTTCTCAACCACGACACTTTCTGAACCTTTCTCATGATCCACTTACTTTGTGCAACTTCTCTTGGTGCCATGAACTCCTTCGGGGATCTTGGCGATCTCCTATTTGCTTTGGCCGCTTGCTACCTTCTACGGCACAAGTTGGGAGACCTCAGCGATCTGTAGTCCAAAGCTTTTTGCTGCTCTAAGAGCAGTGCTCGAGCAGTGCTCAGCTTACATCGGACCCCAAGCCCTGTGCTTTGCGCACTTTGCCTGTTCAAATTCTCAGCTTTTTTTTTTTTCCAGATCTCACTCTTTGAGTACCCCATTTAAGTGGACACCACCAAGGCCTATGTTTCCTACAGACTTTTCTACTTCATATTCTGATCTATCTATCTATCTATCTATCTATCTATCTATC
>VSDK01014256.1:116611-125136 GCA_009767595.1 Symbiodinium kawagutii
TTCACCACAAGACTTTGAGATCCTATGGAGGTTGGTGTTCCAAGGCATGCTGGAGTCTCAAAAGACCAGCCATGGCTATCAGAAAAGCAACCGTCAAACACATCAGCATCTCATACCTTGCAGATCCTTTCAGTTCCTTGCAATGCGATGGAACATAGCAGTGTGGGCTCGATAGACGTGAAGGCTGCGCCTCGTGACAGAGAGCTTCCAGCTGTGAACATCAATGAATCAATGAACAACAACTTCCTATCTCCACACATTTTTAGAGTCTCCCCAGGCAGCAGTCAGGTTGCAGGTGTGAAGGTGTGGATAGACGTGGCATTGATGGGGTCCCCGGTATGAAAGGCAGATGTAGCTGTTGTCCGTGTGCTCACTGCAGAGGCCCTGATAATTGCGAGCACTGCTGCCGCGCTGGGGCAGCAGTCTCAGAGCTTCAAAGCAACCAAACTGCAAACTGCCCAAACTGCTTCTCAAATGAGACAAGGATGAGACAATGAAATGAAATACACTGACTAGAGACTATGTGAGACAATGAAATACAATGACTAGAGACTAGCGAGCAGCTGCGTTAGAATTCATTGGGTCGCTAGAGGCTTTTTGCTGGTTTTCAGATAGCTTGGGCACGCTTGTCGCCGCGGGTGAAGCACTGAGACTGTTCAGGTTCAAACTTGTCGTCCGTTTTTAGATCTAACGTCTTCGATTTACATGAGTACACACCCGCATGAGCGCCAGCACATTCCGTCGCTGAAAAGATCTCAGCAAACAAAGCAAGGGCCAACCGACACACCTTCCGCAGGGGACAAGGGAGAGAAGGGATATGCTTTCGCTGTCAGATGTGTGAGGGTATTGCGATTGATTCAAATGCGTTACCGAGTTAAGACGGCGGCTGCGTCGAGAAAAGCATCAGGCCAATGGCAAAGGAACTGCCGAATCAAGGCCTGCAAGTGGGAACGGCTGAGTTGGACCTGGAAAGCCAAGACTCTGAAAAGAATGCTTTTTTCTCTTGCTTCCTTAAGATATTGAATTGAACATTGAACGTTGCTCAGTATACCTAAGCAGCTCGAGGTCTTTGATATGATGGTTTCCCCCATTTTGGGATAATTTGCACACAATTCTGGGGAATTGCCAGATCAACATGGCTTTAGCCAAATCAGCGTGAGGGATCAGCGTGAGAGATCAACATCATTTTTGCCAGATCAGCATGGACGGGATGGTCCGGATGGTCGGGATGGTCGGAATGGTCGGGATTGGCGAGATGGTCGGGATGGTCGGGATGTTCGGGGTGGTCGGGATGGTCGGGATGTGTGGGCGTACTTGCTTGTCGATGCTAGGAGCAATGCCAGGAGGTTATGTTGTACATGATCAAAGGAAGTTTCGATAGGGGCAACGCTGGCAGCGATGCTAGGAGGTTTTTTGTGCATGATCAAAAGAAGTTTCGAAGAGAAACTCCGAGTTACGGATGATGTGGATGTGTTGTGAAAGAGTCACGTGAGTAAAGAGAAGAAGAGAAACGAAGAGAAGAAGAGAGAAAAGAAGAGAAGAGAAGAGAAACGCAGAGAAGAAGAGAAGAGACGAGAAGAGCAGAGAAGAGTAGCGCAGAGTAGAGAACAGTAGAGAAGGGTAGAGCGGAGTAGAGCAGAGAAGAGAACAGTAGAGAAGGGTAGAGCGGAGTAGAGCAGAGAAGAGTAGAGAAGAGCAGAGAAGAGAAGAAAAGAGAAGATAAGAGTACAGAAGAGAAGAGAAGAGTAGATGGAACATCAGCTGTTCATCAGATGTCCTTTTTTCCTGGATTCATGCGCGAATATTTCCCCGATTCATGCGCGAATGATTTTCCTGCACATATCATTCCAGTTGTCATCGTTTCAGAGAAGTTGTCACCGTATCGCAGGGCCACCTAATCACGTTCGCGTTTACCTGCTTCCAAAAGAGTTGCAAAGCTTGTTTTTCTGGCCACAAATCAGAGAAGTTGTCATCTTTTCAGAGAAGTTGTCATCGTTTCAGATAAATTGTCATCGTATCAGAGCAGTGGTCATCGTTTCAGAGAAGTTGGCATTGTATCACAGGGCCACCTAACAACGTTCGTGTTTACTTGCTTCCAAACAAATTGCGAATCTTGCTTCATTGGCCACATATCATAGAATTGTCATTTTTTTAGAGAAGTTGTCATCGTTTCATTCAGCTTGTCATCGTTTCACAGACGTTCGCAGGGGCCCCCAACAACGTTCGTGTCTATTTGCTTCCAAAAAGTTGCGAATATGGCTTGACTGGCTGGATATCATAGAAGTTGTCATCGTTTCAGAGAAATTGCCTTTGTTTCAGAGAAGTTGTCATCACAGGGGTGCCTGAAAACGTTCGTGTTCACTTGCTTCGAAAAGAACTGTGTTCATTGCTTCCCGGGCCACATAGCATGAAGTTGTGATCGTTTCAAAATCGTTTCAAGGAAGTCGTCATCATATCAAAGAAGTTGTCATCGTATCAAAGAACTTGTCATCGCTTCAGAGAAGTTGTCATCGTTTCAGAGAAGTTGTCATTGCATCACAGGGGCGCCTAAAAACGTTCGTTTTTACTTGCTTCGAAAACAATTGGGAACATTGCTTCAAGGCCACAAATCATAGAAGTTGTCATCGTTGCAGAGAAGTTGTCGTCGTATCAAAGAAAATGTCATCGTTGCAGAGAAGTTGTCATCGTATCGCAGGGTCGCCTAATAACGTTCGTATTTACTTGCTTCGAAAGGAATGGCAAACACTGCGTCGCAGGCCACATGTCAAATAAGTTAATCGTATTAAAGAAGTTGTCATCGTTTGAGAGAAGTTGTCATCGTTTCAGAGAAGTTGTCATCGTATCGCAGAGCCGCTTAACAACGTTCGTGTTTACCTGCTTCCAGAAGAATTGCAAATATGGCTTTACTGGCTGGATATCATAGAAGTTGTCATCGTTTCAGAGAAGTTGCCATCGTTTCACAGAAGTTGTCATCGTTGCGGAGCAGTTGTCATTGTTCGAGAGAAGTTGTCTTTGTATCACAAGGCCAACGAATAACGTTTGTGTTTACTTGCTTCCAAAAGAATTGCGAATTATGGCTTTACTGGCGACGAATCATAGAAATTGTCACCGTTTCGCAGAAATTGTCATCGTTTCAGAGAAGTTGTCACCGTATCGCAGGGCCACCTAATCACGTTCGCGTTTACCTGCTTCCAAAAGAGTTGCAAAGCTTGTTTTTCTGGCCACAAATCAGAGAAGTTGTCATCTTTTCAGAGAAGTTGTCATCTTTTCAGAGAAGTTGTCACCGTATCGCAGGGCCACCTAATCACGTTCGCGTTTACCTGCTTCCAAAAGAGTTGGAAAGCTTGTTTTTCTGGCCACAAATCAGAGAAGTTGTCATCTTTTCAGAGAAGTTGTCATCGTGTCAGAGAAGTTGTCATTCGTGTTTACTTGCTCGGGAAGAGTCGCGAACATTGCTTCACAGACCACCTAGCATGAAGTTGTCATCGTTGCAGAGAAGTTGTCACCGTACAGAAGAAGTTGTCATCGTTTTGGAAAAGTTGTCATGATTTCAGAGAAGTTGTCATTGTATCACAGGGGCGCTGAAGAACGTTCGTGTTTACTTGCTTCCAAAAAAGCAGCATTGGGCAACTTCAGATCACTTTTGTGCCAGCTGGGGTCCCGCCGGTGTAGGATATTGCATCTCAAGAACAAAATCCGTCTGTTCCACTCCCTGATGTCCCACGGCGTCAGTAAAGGAAACTGCTTAAAGTATCTGCAGCGCAATGCGTGGTTGACAATTCTCCCATCATATCCTCGTCATTGGTCCTGATGAAATTACAGAAGATCATTGTGCGAATGCGCGCTCGTTAGTGCAGAAAGATAAGTGCGCGAAGATTAGTTATTCCTGCGCGAAGAGATGTGCGCGAATACAATCCCCGAAGATAAGTGCACGAATACGCTGTTATTATTGCGCGATCATTAGTGCGCGAGGAGTAGTGCGCAAAGATTAGTGCACGAATGCAACCGTATTAGTGCACGAATACAACTTTGACCTTACGGAAGCAATTGAGCTCGCCCGCCGCTGGTGATCTCTAACCAACACTGCAGTCAATCACAACGCAATTCAACATGCGTCTACTTGTACATGTATTAGGTTGGGTTCGCGCGCCGTGCGGTGTCTCCGTGCAGGCACCATGCGGCGCGCGAACGTGCCATCCTCGAACCCATGGTCCGACCCTGTAGCGAAACACTGCGTTCAACCTGTGGTCGGGATGGGATGGTCGGGATGGGCGGGATGGTCGGGATGGTTGGGATGGTGTCTATAGGATGATGGGGGCAATCTACAGGATGGTCGGGATGGTCGGGATGGTCGGGATGGTTGGGATGGTCGGGATGGTCGGGGTGATCGATGGCCGGGATGGTCGGAATGGTCGGGATAGTCGGGATAGGATGATGAAGTATCATCTATGTAGGATGGTCGGGGTTGTCGGGATGGTGGGAATGGTCGGGATCATTTGTAGAATGATGGGGACAATCTATGGGATGGTCGGGATGGTCGGGATGGTATGGCTCATGCCGCTACAGGGTGAACTGACCCGCAACCATATGAGTTATCAGTCCTCGACCGCGTGCTTTCTGCAAACACACAACCAGCATGTTCTAAACCGATGTAATCATTTGCATTGATTTGCTTATGCAACATCGCCAAATCTCAGAACTCCGCCATCAGACACCGACATGTATTAGATTGGGTTCGCGCGCTGTGGGGTGTCTCCGTGCAGGCACCATGCGGCGCGGGAACCCGCCATGGTCCGACACCGTAATGAAACGCTGCTTGTGGACGGGATGGTCGGGATGGTCGGGATGGTCGGGATGGTCGGGATGGTCGGCATGGTCGGGATGGTCGGCATGGTCGGGATGGTCAGGATCCTTTGGTTTGGGTGCTAAGCGGAATGAAGGGGATAGAATGGAAACTTTTGGTCGGGTTGGTCGGGATGGTCGGGATCGTCGGGATGGTCGGGATGGTCGGGACGGTATGGCTCATGCCGCCCAATCCTGAGATGACATGGCCCATGCCGATCCTGCCATGCCGATCTTAACAACCTCATTCCGATCCTAGCATGCCGATCCGAACGACACCTCACAAGACTTGTGTGCTTTTCATGGCTACAAATTCTCTGCGACCTACCTTGATGACCAGAAGGTCTACGGCAAAGACCAAGTTCCAAGGTTCTTGAGTCTTTGTGACCCTCAGTGCATTGAGGAGTGTGGGCATAATTTGCGAATGTGGTGCTATCATTCAAGGAAAGTGTACACCCGAGGCGCGGCAACTTTCACTGCACATATTCCATTTGAAAAACATGAAAGCAATATAAAACAATATTTTTGCAACATTTTCAAAACACTATTTTTGTCATGAGGATGCCTTTTGATGCCGCACAATTTTGTGCCTGTTGTGATTTCATGTGATTTCTATGAGGAGATTGAACGGCATCGAGCCTCCAATCGTCACCATCGCAACATGCTGCGTCACAGTGGCAAGGAGGTGCTGCTGGTCTTGTCTCAAGAGGGTTGCCATCAAGCAATGTCACCGTCGAGCCCGTCGAGATTGATTCTATGGTTCAAGCGGATCGTTTGTCAAGGTTTCATGTGGCTTACCAAGATTTTCCATGTAATAACATTTATTTGGTATAATTTCATCATAAGGCTGTGGGTCAATATTTGCCAACCAATAATGGGAAATATTAGCCAACAATAATAGGGAAATCAATGGTCAATCGTAGGGGAAGCAGAGGTACGGGGTTTTGACCCATAGCCATAACTCATAATATGTAAGTGCACCTTTGGGACGATATCTCACAGGACAGGTTCCGAGCCTGCATCTCCATGATCCTTTAGACAAACAAGTAACAACACAGCAGACATCTTGATACATGTGAATATGATTGAATATGCATTGCACAGTGTCTTGACAAATACTTCAGTTGGCATCGAACGGCACCAATAATTCTTTCAAAGGAGCAGAAAGAATTCAAAGAAAACAATTTTAAAGAATTTTTGGTCCGTTTCTTCAGGGATTTGGCAGTTGTTTGCCTCATCAGTAGATTTCTTTGATGGCCTCAAAGGCCTGGGCAGTGGGAGAATGTGGGAGTCGGGAGATGCAACATATTCGGAGAGGCTTCGCAATGGACAAGGCTGAATCTGGGAGCAAATCTTTCTTTATTTCTTTTAATCATTTTCTTCTTACCCTTCTTGGTTGCCGGTTGACAATTTGCTTCACATGTTCCTTTCATATACTGTTTTGTACTTTTGAATTTAGGCCTTGGTGCATTAGTGCATTAGTGGCTTTTGGGTACGCAATGTGGGAGCCAGATGCTTCACTTGCGATCGGTGAACATGAAGACTCATGAGGAAAGGGAATGTGTGAAATCCACTAAAGATATGTAGAGATACTGAAGCCACTGACCACTAGCCATCTACCAAACTGCACATTGCAATCTCAGCGAATCAGCAACTTTCTGCGCCCTGCAAAGTGCCTCCTATGTGCATCCTCCAAAAGTAGCAAGTCAATGCAAACGTACAACAACAAAAGACATAGTGCAGCGCATTTGTATACTGGAAGTGTGAAGTGATTCGGCTGTAAGGTGAAGTTGTGAAGATGTGTATGCTTGGGATTGGCCTTTGGTGATGTCAATCTGATTGAGCTGCCGGGTTCTGCCACTTGTACAATGAGCAGTACTGTAGAGTCTGCAGCTTAGCGCTAAGTTTGGCCATGCCAGATCCGGCTTGCAGGTTGATGGCTTTCGCAGTGCCTTCTTTATCGATACGAATTCCAGGACGGAATCCTTGCAGTGCAGATTTGCGAGACCTCAGCACTAGAAGCTGCAGATGTTTGCTTCTGGAATCAACTGCCCCGGAAAGACGAGCAAGCGATGCCAGGTTATTGCCATCTCGGCTGGGATCCTAATTGACTGAAGAATTCAGGTTATGGATGGAATAGGATGCACTAAAACTTTTTTCATGAACCGTACGAAATCGCTGAGGTTCAACCTTTCTTGGTGGGTCAAGGTGCCTTGTGATTACCATGTGTGCTTTTGAACAAAAAACCACATCAATTATGATAAAAACTATTGAGAGCTTGAAACACTTCCACCTATCGGCAGGCTGCGTTGCTACTCGCGAATGTGCCTTTGGTATCAGTGCTCTGCCATTGCGACATGGGTGTCAGGGATGAGCGAACTAGGGCTTGCACGCTTCGATGTCAATATGTCCTGTTCTGCACTGCGATCTTTGTCCTGCGGGTGTTGGTGCAGATGGCAATCTTTTGGTCCCGTGGAATTCCGTGGAAGGAGGTGGTCTTTGAAGCGGGAGGAGTAATTCCTCTCTCATTCGCATCCATGGCGAAGGGAGCTTCTTCTGGTCGTGATTCGAAGGGAACCTCTCTTCAAATAGCTGGACTTGTTCTTTTTCTGTTTGGAACCTGGTTAAATGTGTATCCAGAGTGGCAGCGCCACTGCTGGAAAAGGACTGGTAATGCTGGCCGGCTGTACACTTCGGGACTCTTCACACTTGCCCGCCACATAAATTACACAGGAGAAATTATCTCATTTGTGGGTCTGGCTCTCACTACAAGTGCACTATGGACCCTCTGGGTGCCAGGGCTCATGGCAGTTGGCATGTGTACTTTGAGTGTCCGAGAAATTGAGTTCTATTTGAGCCAAAAATACCGGGAGGACTGGCCGACATATACTCGAGACGTCCCTTGGCTCATGATCCCTTGGTTGTACTAGCTCACAAGTTCCGTTGCCTCAGCTGGTAGAAGACAAAGCGAGAATGGAAATCACAGAACCTTTTGCAGTGTGATCCTTTTGGGTCACAGGACCTCACAGGACTCAACCAGGCAAGTCGAGAGATGATGTCACCGGGGATTTCGCCACCTTCGAAGCCTCCGGTCTACTGGTCACGAGCTAAAGATGATTACGAAGCTCAGCACTTTGGGATGAGAAGTGCGTTGGCCCGTTCCAGCATTCAAAGGCACCAAGGGTGACTCGGCGACAGCCTACATTCAGAACGTGATGTAGTTGGTCCATGTTGGTCCTTTCGTTTCACAGCGCCTACCGAAGAAGAGTCGCTGTGAGAAGAAGAAAGTTGAATGAACATGGCAGAATGTATAGACATGTCACTGCTGCACCTCCACAATGTAGACATATGATATGTATATAATCAAATAAGTAATATAGAAAAGTAAATAAATAATAAATAAATAGATAGATAGATAAATAAATATATATATATATATATATATATATGTATGTATGTGCGCAGGGGGAGATGTTTGCCGTCGGTTGGCCATGCACACTTAATGTTATGGCAGCAGCTCTGTTTGCACCTCTGTTCATGCCTGGTTGACATGGATCCATTGCAGACGGTCTGTGTTGAAACAATCGCTTGGCGACTGCTTCACGAATCCAGAGGCAAGTCCAAGCGAAGGTTAACATGCCCCACCCCACCCCACCCCCCCCCCATCCACAACGTAGCATCCA
>VSDK01014256.1:139228-181805 GCA_009767595.1 Symbiodinium kawagutii
CCGGGACCACCAGGAACCAAAGGCAGCTACTCTGTGGTGGCTTGCTGCTGGTGGCAGCGACTCTGGCTTCGGGCTTTCAAGGGCTGCGCACCGGTGCAGCCACATTGCTGGTCGGTGTTATCGCCCCTCTTTCTGTCCCTGTTGCTGTTGATGCTGCTGCGGTCGCTGCCGGAATAGTTGTCGTTGTTGCTGCTGCTGTTGTTGTGGTTGCTGCGGTTGTGGTTGTGGTGGTTGTGGTGGTTGTAGTTGTTGTCATCGGTGTGGTTTGTTTTAGTTGCTGCTGTTGCCTTCTTCCTCGCCGTTGCCATCGGCGTCGCCGTTGCCTTTAAATGTCCTTGCGGTTTTCGTTACGCAGGGCCTAAAGGGCCTGGACCCTTCAGCAGTTTGACATGTCAGAGCGTGTCAGAATAGGCACCTCCTCCAACATGTGTTTGACCTGTTTAGTTTGTTTTCATTTTGCAAATGGCGCCTTCTTTCTTGCGACTTCTGCAGATTGTCAGTCGTTCGTCCATGGGTAGGGGAGAATACAGCACTCGTTCGGCTTGCGTGAATTGTATCATGCCTAGCACTTGGTGTTCCTGTTGATTCTTGTTTCATCAAATACAGTTACAGTAAGATGCATCGAACATGATGTCTACTACCCACCGCGCACCCACATGCAAAATCCTGCAAATCTGTGTTGAGGCATGTCCTGCAACTGTGTAGAGAAGCAACCAGTGGCCTTTCTTTATTTTGAACCAAAAAGAATTGGATTTAAACTTGGTCATGTTCAAGGCAATTTCCATCTTGAAAAAGATAAACATGTGACACATGTGTCTAGAAAAGTGTGTCGCCTGTCTTTTCAGCCTTCAAACTGTTTATGGGTTGCATTTGTCTCTCTCTCTTTCTCTCTGCACGGTTCTTTTTCACGTGCGTGCTGTCTGCCCTCGCTTGGTCCTCCTACTTGGTCCTCTCACTTGGTCCTCCTCACAGTGCTGTCTTGGTCCGTCTGGCGTTTGTTTGTCTCGATTGGTTCTTGAGTTGTAACTTGATTTGTTCAAACATCATTGAATCCTTGTTCCCCTGCTTCACTCTCGCAGAAGCCGCCCATAGAAACAAAATCATTGTGATATGAACCCCAGCAAAAAGAAACGCTGTTGTGAATTTCTTCAGGTCCAAAACCCTCTTTTCGTTGTCGTTGGTGGGGGTGGTGTGTTGGGTTTTTCTCTTTATTGTTCTTAGACGCATTGAGACAACAGCAGTGATCAACTGTGGACGGGAAGTGCCTGGCCTTGGCTCAGAATGAGTGTACCAGGTAAATCCTTTCCATAACATCTGGCACTCTTCGCTCATGTTTACCTTTGGGGCCCTCGTCCTGCCTTGCATTTCCAAGGCAGGAAAAATTGGAGATTGTGTTCTCAAAACTCATCTTGGTGCCTTGGAGGCAAATGTTTCTCACAAACAGGGAGCTGTAGGATGCTGTAGGTGGATTCCGATTGCAGGGAACTACATGATTAGTGCATATTAGTGCTGGTGTGAAGCTCCAAGGAAGTGAAAATCCTAAAGCGCCCGGGAAAGAAGTTGGGTGCAGCAACAGATCCGAAAACATTTGTACCTCGGACTTCAATGGATTGCACATGTTTTTCTGGCTATGCAGTACATGATGAGTATTATGTACTTCTGCATATATTACTATATATATATCATATGTGAATGTATATATATATTATATGTATATATAAATATTTATATATTATTAAATATACATATATGAAAAATATACATGAATATATTTTATTGATACCCAAACTGTTTGGCGGAGTTGTTGTGCACTTATCTTTTGCATCTCTTGCTTCATCTATTCAGATTCTATGTTTTTATTTTTTCTTGATTGCCAAGACAATCCTGAAGATTGCAGATGCGAGCTTGATCGATGACTGGAACAAGCAATACCCTAAGGCCCGCGTAAATTGTTAATTTCTTCTACTGAGAATCTTATGATCATGAATGATTAGTCATGATACATTATATATCGTGATACAGCGTGATGCGTGCATCATAGGCATAGCATGGCAATGCACCATCTAGCACAGACCTACAATTTCTTGCAGGGAAATATTTCAGCTTTTTGGAGAGTTCACATGAACCATCATCCCTACAAGACCCATGTACCAAACATTTCAACCTGCATGGCTTGCCTCTTGGCGAATTCCAGTATGCTGACTTTCGCCTTCAACCTGGATTTCCTCAGGCTCCTCTTTTACCTGTGTAATTAGCCATTTCGGGTTTAGTCTTCGCCTTGACTTCACCCTCCATCTTGACCTCGCCCTCCACGTTGAAGGCGCCCTTACCGTTGACCCCGCCCTCAACCGTGACAGCCTCACCCGATGCCTTGCAGCCCCTGTAATTTGCACCCCAGTTGGATAATGTTGGATAGATTTCAACATAGCCCTTGCGCCTTAAATACATGTGACCAATAGAGCCATGGAATGACATCAAAGGATAAGACCTCACATTTCAAGGCCTGGGTGTGGCGCATGGCGTGAGGCTAGTCGCGCTACCCCAAAACAACACTGACGGCAAGGCGTATCACATATAGCCTGGATGATGTGACATGAAATCATGAAATGAAACACTTTGACATGGCATAGCGAAGCGCAAACATGACATGGCATGGCAAAGCAAACTTTCCAACCCAGGTCACTGGGTCAAGTCAGAACTGGTGACAATTGGTCCCGTTGTTTCAGTGTGCATGCGATTGAGTTCTGGAAGGACCGAATATGCATTGGCGACACGGTGCTTTCAGTGAACGGTGTGGCAGACAAAGACAAAGCGACACAGCAGCAAGATGAGCAGAGGACATCAGAGTCCAAGATATTAAGATGTTTGGAGATGTTGACTTCCGCTTGCGTTGTTTTGCTGTAGTATGCGGTCTCCAGAGTGGAAATGGCCAGTTGATTCGCCTCACCCTTTTGCCTTTTCTGCTCCAAGGCAGTACAAGAGATAGCTTCCAAAGAAGAGCTATCACTGCCTCTTGGCACTACGATGTAGAAAGCCATCTACCGCAGATCTCAACGGCAAGAAACCATGTCAATTTATGTCATTTTTATTTTTGTGCCAGATTCCATTTCATTGTACTGCATTACTCCGCAGCTCTTTAATGAGTTTTCTAAAAAAATGCACTTCTCATTATATATATATATATATATGTATATGTATATGTATATGTATATATATATATATACTCTATGTATTTTAAAATTTTTCTCCTTGAGTTTTCTCACCCCTGCAGTGGCAGTGCTGTTCCCAAGGCGGGTATTGCGAGGCCCAAGGCGTGAGATGGAGGCGCCATTGTTTCCTTGATCAATTTCTGTGCCTAGGCCTAGCTGACAGCTGACAGGCACCGAAGGATCACAAGATACCAGCGAAGGCCTTGGCACAGGTCGTTCAGGTCGTTTCGATGGAAAGATCTTTCTTAAGGGCCAGGACAACAGGCATCAGCTGCACAACCTGTCATCTCATCTTCTGAGCTTGACTCTGGCTTGACTTAAACTTTGGATGCGTTGCTTTAAGGATGGAAAGGGAAAGCCACCTGCCCCGGACAAGACAGATCCTTAGTGACATGATGTGATGTTCGGTAGAGGGCAAGGCTGTGCTCCAAGGCCAACTATGAAGATGTGAAGGGAAAATGAGCGAAAGACATCTGAAGGCCAAGACATCCAAGACTCAGTGCAGTTGAATGGAACTTGAAAAACCAAGTTGAGATATGCGAGTTGATATGTTAAGACATGTTAAGATATGTCGGGATATGTTTGGATATTTAAAGATATTGGCATATTTTTGTGCTTTTGTGTCGAAAGATGTTGGAAGATGCCTTGAACAACAGCTTTCGGCCGCAGGATCCTCAGCAGCTTTAGGTTTTGAGGAAAGCTCAGGTAGTGAGGCTGGGCACAGCATGGCCACACCTCAAGCACTTCAAACCCTACAGATTTTGTAGTATTTGTACTACTCACACTTTGTACTACTTTGTAGTGCCGACTTTTACTACTTTGCAGTAGAATTCTTTCTTTGTGTCAAGATTTGCTTTATTTTGGATTGGTCAGCTCAATCAGCGTTCAATCTGTTCCATCCGCAGGTCATTGTTTGAACCCGCAAGATCGCTCCTGCTGTCAGAGAGCGATGGGAAAAGCAATGCAGAACTCAAAGCGGTCAAGACAACACGAATCAACAATGGTTGTTGACACAGAAAGGTCTTTGAATGTTTGGAATACTGACTTCAGTTGAAGAACACGCTCAAAATCGCCAGCGATTCATCCCATGTGTCTCTAGATGTCTATAGTCCCAATACTTCAAAGCGTTCGAACTATAGTCTATATCTTATAGTCATCTATAGTCTATATCTATCATTATCTATCTATATCTCAGCATTTTTGGGCACGTTTCGCATCACACAGAGATCCTGCTCTGACACGAGAGTCCACGAGAATCGCTGGAGCAGTTGGTGCTTGTCCTTGCTCGAGGGATTCGAGGGTATGAAGGTGCAGCGTGTGTATGTGTCAGTGGGCCGCTCTTATGGCAATAAATATGTACAGAAATTGAATGTACTAGGACATACTAGGACTACTCGTCTTGATCTTATGCAAGGAATAACTCGTGTATTCAATGTGTATGTCTGTTTGTCTTTCATTTGTTCCTGGAAAGGCCAGTTTCACAAGGAATTTTCCTTGGACTCACTTAGCATTGAATCGTGCGACCGGGAGCCCTGTAGAATCGCTTTACACGGTTGGACCTGCTGCATTTAGTTGTCTCAACTAGTGATATGATTTACATCTTCCCAATTTTGAGAGTTGTTTAAAGAGTAAATTGCATCATTCCAATGGTTTGTCATTCTTCTCAGTGAATTGATGAGCACCCACCATGCCGATACGCGATTTCACAGAAATTACATGTGCAACACAGCAAACGCTGACGGTTGCACTGGGTAGCAGCTTCAGCTATGGCGAAAGAGGACAGACCTACAGAGATCACCTTGAACAGAAGCCAACGAGGGAAGACATGGGAAAAGATTTGCTTTTTCCCGAATGCGTAGCGAAGGGTTCCCGTTTATAGTTGGGGGTCTTGCGGTTGGACCTTTGTTCGCGTGGTCTGTGTTGTCGGTCCCTCGTCGGGTCGTCGTCTCGTCGTCGTGTCGCCAATAATTCCCTGCCTTGCGGGAAAGCTCGCAGACGTGTTTTCTGTGCGTCAACACATAGAGCAGCTATGACGCAAATGGCAGTGGCACGGCTGCGCAAAGTGTCTCCAACTCGTGTCTTTTGAGCGTGTCAAAGTGGACTTCGTGTGGCAGGCGCAATGGATTCTGCACGTCCGTCATTTGCGTGATTGCATTTTTCGAGGGAGGCGCAGCGCTTTGGACATCTCAGGTTTCCTTTTTCGTGGCAGGCGCAGCACTTTGTTCGTGTTGCTGTTGTCATTCTTCGCAAAATGCATTGGCACGGAGGCATGAAGTGAGGCGTGCGCAAACGTTGCATTCAAGCGTGTTTTTTCTCGGGAATCGCAGTGGCACGGCTGCAAATGGCATTCATGGACATGTCACTTTTTCCCGTTCTCCGCATTGTAAAGCACACAAAGATGACTCTTCGTCGTGTTGCTTTTTGTCTTGCTTGTTGCGCTCTTCGCACTGTGAGGCGTGCGCGAAAGTGCTTCAAAAGTTTTTGTTTTGAGGCTTCCATGGTGTCTCTTTGCTCGCTCCGCGCATTGTAAATGCTGCGTCAAGCTGTTTTGCTGCTGTTCTGCGCTTCGTGTCTGGCATACAAAACGCATTGTAATTGCTGCGTCAGGATGACTTTTGATGTCGCGCTGGTGTGCACAAGGCATTGTAATTGCTGCGTCAAGCTGACTTCTTGGTGACTTTGTACTATGTTGGAGTAATTACTTTGTAACACTTTCTGGCTGCTTCTGGCTGCTTCTGGCTGCTTCTGGCTGCTTCTGGCTGCTTCTGGCTTGCTTTTGGCTACTTCTGGCTGCTTCTGGCTGCTTTTGGGCTGTTTCTGGCTACTTCTGGCGGCTTCTTGTGGCTTCTGGCTGCTTTTGGCTGCTTTTGGCTGCTTCTGGCTGCTTGGTTGCTTCTGGCTGCTTCTGGCTGCTTTTGGCTGCTTCTGGCTGCTTCTGGTGTGGTGATGTGGTGATGTGGTGTGTTGGTGTGGTGTTTTGGTGTGTTGGTGTTTTTGTTTTGTCTTGGTACGTTTTGCTCTGGTACGTTTTGTCTTGGTGCGTTTTACTCGGGTACCTTTTGCTCAGGCACGTTTTGCTCTGGTGCGTTTTGTCTTGCTATGTTTTGTCTTGGCACGTTTTGTCTTGGCACGTTTTGTCTTGGTACCTTTTGTCCTGGTATGTTTTGTCTTGCGGTGTCCGACAATGACTGTCCTGAAAAAGTCTCTTACAAGAGTGTCCTACAAGGAGTATCCTGCAAGAAGTGTCTCACAAGAGTGTCCTACAAGAGTGTCCCACAAGAAAGTCCTACAAGAGTGTCTTACAGAAAGCGTCCTACCAAGAGTGTCCTACAAGAGTGTCTTGCAAGAGTGTCCTACCAAGAGTGTCCTACCAAAGTGTCTTGCAAGAGTGTCCTGCCAAGAGTGTGCCACAAGAGTGTGCCACAAGGAGTGTCCTACAGAAAGTGTCTCACAAAAGTGTCCTGCCAACAGTGTCCCACAAGAGTGTCCTAAAGAAAGTGTCCTACCAAGAGTGTCCTACAAGGAGTGTCCTACAAGAGTGTCTTGCAAGAGTGTGTCCAACCAAGAGTGTCCTCCAAAAGTGTCTTACAAGAGTGTCCTGCCAAGAGTGTGCCACAAGAGTGTCCTACAAAGAGTGTCTTGCAAGAGTGTCCTGCCATGAGGGTCCTGCCAGGAGTGTGCCACAAGAGTGTCCTACAGAAAGTGCCTTTAAAGAGTGTCCTACCAAGAGTGTCTTACAAGAGTGTCCTACAGAGAGTGTTTCACAAGAGTGTCCCACAAGAGTGTCCTACAGAAGGTGTCCTACCAGGAGCGTCCTACAAGGAGTGTCCTACAAGAGTGTCTTGCAAGAGTGTCCTACCAAGAGTGTCCTACCAAAGTGTCTTACAAGAGTGTCCTGCCAAGAGTGTGCCACAAGAGTGGCCTACAGAAATGTCTTTAAAGAGTGTTCTGTTAAGAGTGTCCCACAAGAGTGTCCCACAGGAGTGTCCTACAGAAAGTGTCTCACACCAGTGTCCTACAAGGTGTGTCTCACAAGGGTGTCCTACAAGGAGTGTCTTACAAGAGTGTCCTGCCAAGAGTGTCCCGCAAGAGTGTCCTACAGACAGTGCCTCACAAGAGTGTCGTCTCACAAGAGTGTCCTACAAGGAGTGTCCTACAAGAGTGTTTTACGAGAGTGTCCTACCGTGAGTGTCCCGCAAGAGTGTCCTACAGAAAGTGTCTCACAAGAGTGTCCTACAGAGACTGTCTCACAAGAGTGTCCTACAAGGAGTGTCCTACAAGCGTGTTTTAGGAGAGTGTCCTGCCAAGAGTGTCCCGCAAGAGTGTCCTACAGAAAGTGTCTCACAAGAGTGTCCTACAGAGACTGTCTCACAAGAGTGTCCTACAAGGAGTGTCCTACAAGAGTGTTTTACGAGAGTGTCCTACCGTGAGTGTCCCGCAAGAGTGTCCTACAGAGATTGTCTCACAAGAGTGTCCTACAAGGAGTTTCCTACAAGAGTGTTTTACGAGAGTGTCCTACCGTGAGTGTCCCGCAAGAGTGTCCTACAGAAAGTGTCTCACAAGAGTGTCCTACAGAGACTGTCTCACAAGAGTGTCCTACAAGGAGTGTCCTACAAGCGTGTTTTAGGAGAGTGTCCTGCCAAGAGTGTCCCGCAAGAGTGTCCTACAGAAAGTGTCTCACAAGAGTGTCCTACAGAGACTGTCTCACAAGAGTGTCCTACAAGGAGTGTCCTACAAGAGTGTTTTACGAGAGTGTCCTACCGTGAGTGTCCCGCAAGAGTGTCCTACAGAGATTGTCTCACAAGAGTGTCCTACAAGGAGTTTCCTACAAGAGTGTTTTACGAGAGTGTCCTACCGTGAGTGTCCCGCAAGAGTGTCCTACAGAAAGATCAGAAAGTGTCCTACCAAGAGTGTCCTACAAGGAGTGTCCTACAGAAATGTCTTTAAAGAGTGTCCTGCTTAGTGTGTCCCACAATAGTGTCCTACAGAAAGTGTGTCACAAAAGTGTCCCAAAGGAGTGTCCTACAGAAAGTGTCTCACAAGAGTTTCCTACAAGAGTGCCATACCAAAGTGTCTTACAAGAGTGTCCTGCTTAGAGTGTCCCACAAGAGTGTCTTACATGAGTGTCCTACCAAGAGTGTCGTACAAAAGTGTCTCACACCAGTGTCCTACAAGGAGTGTCTCACAAGGGTGTCCTACAAGGAGTGTCTTACAAGAGTGTCCTGCCAAGAGTGTGCCACAAGAGTGTCCTACAGAAAGTGTTCCACAAGAGTGTCCCCAAGAGTGTCCAACAGAGAGTGTCTTTCAAGAGAGTCCTACCAAGAGTGCCCCACAAAAAATGTGTTACAAAAGTGTCCTAGAAGGATGTCCTGCCAATAGAGTCCTCCAGAGACAAACACGTGTCGTCCAGAGAGTGTAGTACAAGAATGTCCCACAAGAGTGTCCTACAGAGAGTGTCTTACAAGAGTGTCCTGCCAAATTTGTCACACAAAAGGGTCCTAGAAGAGCGTCACACCAAGAGAGAACCACAAGAGTTTATTTGTAGGAGTGTTCCCCAGAACCAAGAAGATGCTAGCTGGGTTTTGACATTCAGCAGTGTCTTCTTTTCCCCAACCATATATTGTATTCATGCACCAGACATGTGAACATTCGGGTTCGTGGCTTCAATCTTGTTTCTATCCTTTTTTTTCTACTTGGGCTGTTTCTCATTTCAGGAGAGATCGTGGGTGAAGACAGGCAGGACGAGCTTTCACATGCCATTTATACATGTTCAATCATGTTCATGCTTTGTAGACATGCCAATGCTGACACGTGCATTCCTGAACATTACGAATGATTGTTTTCACCCAGAAACACCACCTTGCCTAATCCAGTGAAAGCACGCTCCCAAATGGATTGGTTTTGCTTGGGTATGAGGCTTGCCCAAGTATTTCTGTACGCTATTCTATTTTTGGTCACTTCTTTTTTGTTTCCGCATTTGTTGCGTTCTGAAACTGGTTTGGGACCGAGCTTCACCTGAATTCATACTTTCCTGAAGAATTCTGGTGGAAGGTCCAGGCGTAGATGATGCAGACCTTTTTTTGACATCAATGCACTCAGGGTCCAGGGTGTTGGGAAAAAGCATTAATGCTTGCACCCTTCTCATCTCCCCTGGTCCGATCCTGGAGGCAGCAAGAGAACCGCCCAGATGGACCATTCAAATGTTGAGCGGTCAGTTCGTCATGTTGAAAATGTTTGACGATGAATGACGATGTGTGTTCGGACCGATGTGTTTCAAGATGTTTGCGTGTCTCTGCGTGTTGCGAGGATGGTCTACGTGTCTCCTCGAAAAGCCCTGGTACACGGACGACGTTCAGGCAGACTTGGCCAGAGAATTAGACCAATTAAATGAACATAAATGAATTACTTTGTCAAAAATCGGAAGATTTTATTAAGTCAACATTTGTTTCGGTCGGTCCGATGCTGTTTTCGTCTTCCTTGGGGCGTCTCGATGCGTCTAGCGATGAGTTTGGCCCTGGCGGGTGCCGTCCTCGCCGGCTCTGTGTGCGGTCGTATTCGTTGTTGTGCTGGTTGTGGCCGCCGTTGTGATTAGCTGCGCAACGGAGATCAAGCAATGAAGAGATATGAAGAGCAGAGAAAGAAATTACACTGAGAGATCTAATCTTTTGAAGAGAATCTGCAAGGGAACCTGAAAGATCCAAGAAAGTTTACAGCCACTGACTTTGCACTTATTTTGACTTCACACTGCTGTCATCTCCTGTCTAATCAATTGTATCCTCTCAACCTGAAAGACGACCAAACCACCTTTTTTCTTGCAGCTACTCATTCACACCTGAGCTTCTTTTGCACCAGTCATTGGAATCAGCAGCAAATGTTTACTCAGCGGCACGACTATGTCTTCATCTTTGTGCTGCTAAACAATAGCACACATTGCAGCTTGCTAGGCGATACTCGAGAGTCAGGGTGCGCTGGGTCAGTTCAAACAACGGAGCAGGCAAAACTTTCGTTATAACAACTTTTTCGCTGCAACCCTGACGTTTGCCCGCGCTTGACTGAGACCATTTCCCAACGCTCAAATTCCTGCGCAGGGCCATTGTTTTTAAGCTTCTGAGTTATCAAACCCTAAACCTTGAACCCTAAAACCCTAAAACCAAAACCCTAACACCCTAAAACCAAGACCCTAAAACCCTAAACCATAAATCACTGCGTACTGCTAGTGTTTTGCAACTCCTCCAAGCCATCTTGACCGTGCACAACATCATTTGTTGCAGTGCCGCTTTATGGGTGTGGGCGAACGTCCGGGTTGCGGGGAACTTCTTTGACATAGCTGATATAGCTAGACGTTTCTATGACATAAACTATGTTTAGCATACTTTAGATAGAAATCAAGATGTGCCATTGCATATCCTGCTATTGTGGCGGCGCCTCTCACATCTTGGAGAATCCAAGCGACATGTAGCAATATATTTTGGAAGGAGGGGCTCTTGGGTTCGAGTGGTCCACCCAAAAAGGCTCATCAGTGTCTAGAATCAAAGCTTCCTGCTTCGCAGTAGTGTGGTTCTTGGAATAAGGTTTGGGGTATCCGCTCGCTCTTGCCCTGCTCTCAGCTTTTCACAGCTCTAGGTGCAGAATCCTGCGACTCCAAGCAAATTACAACTCAGGTTACTTTTTACACACACACACATACACACATAATGTATATGTAAATATATTAAATACACATATTTGCATCGATGGATGTTTCTCCAGTACATGCTTCATCTACGAGGTGACCCTGGTTATTCAGAGTTTCCTGAAGAGAAGGCTGAGGACAGTCGCAGGTATGAGGGACTTTCTTCAGATTCACATCTTCTTCCCTTCTATCTTCCAATGAGGACGACGAGGCGAGACCAAAGGACTTGCACCCGTTGAGTGGAGAAGATGAGGAGCGGTGCTGGAGGTTCTCAGTGATGCTGAAAGGCTTTTAATCCAAATCTAATGAAAATACTAATGAAAATATATTAGGAAATGAGTTAACAAATGTTAACAAGATTTCCGTCCTTGGAAAGGAGAAGTTGGATAGCCTCTTCTTCAAAGCCCAGGAGCTTTGTCTTTCTTGCAGCGTGTCGTGAGTAGAGTGTTCTGCGAGAAAATCTTCAAGACGGCTCACTGTTTGAGAGGAAAAAGCCGGCAACTTGATGGAACAGCCCTCAGAGACTGCATGCGACTGCATGCTTGCAGAGAGGGGACAACTGCAAGCACGGAGTTGAGGCGAATCCCAGAAATTGTCCATTTCACAAGTGCATTTCAGGCATTCTTCGAAGTCACAGTGCTGCTATCACCGGACCAGACACTTGGTGCGGACCTTTGTAGGGCCTTTATTGCAAGGAAGAGGACGCAAATATGTCTCATTGGATGAGTCAGAAAGACTAGGCTCCAAGTTCCTTCAACATTCAGTGTGCACAGTTTGAGACTTCACACATCCTCATACTTATTATATGCATGATATGATTCTGATAGGATCACAGATGTGAGGGTTGTTGGTTAAGACCCCGTACCTGCAATGAACATCTCAAAAATGAAAAGAAGGTCTTTGTTGGAATGTTCAACACTGTTCAACTGCACACTTTCGCTTATATTTATTGACTCATCCCTGCGTGATAAAACAAACATGTTGTACGTATTATTTGTCATAGAATACATTCTACTTAATATACTACACTACTCTGTCTTTCTGTTCACTCTCTGGCTCTCTACATGTGTATAGAGTACTATACATGTTACGGAGACCTGCTGATTGTGCATCAGTGTGCTGTGTGCATTGCCGGAACCTGTAGTGAGGCATGCATATCGCCGATGTACCGGCTCAGAACTTACATTTGGACGCTTTGCATCGCTTTGCGCCATTGACATCTCTGTAGCCACTGCCATGATGCTCTCATTGATTTGATTTATCCAGCTTGACACCAGGTTCATATCTATCATAGGAGTTCTCATGCATCCTAATCTTTCCTGTGCCACTTCATCCACCCTCATTAATTGTCAAATTATGATCATAATTTCTTCTTTGCTCGACCATCCCCCTCATCCTCATCATCAACACCATCAGCAGTATTATCATGACGTCATGTTGTTTTCATTATCACCATTATGGTTGCCGCAATGAGAACCATCGTATCATCAGCATCAGCCCCGTTGGAACCATCAGCACCATTGGAACCATCAGCACCATCAGCATCTTCAGTACTATTCTACTATTGATATAACATGAGAAGATTTGTCTTCGCACGAATCATTCATCTTGAGAAAACAACCCTTTAAAGAATGCTGTCCCCTGCTCCTGCCCGATTCTGCTGCTACATGCCACGGACGTCTACAATCTTCGAACTTGTGCAGTTTCTCTTTTTCAAATTGCGTGGATTGTACAATCAGTTCAAAATTGCTTTTGTGGAAATCTTGTCTTTTTTCATTTTGAAGAAATGCGAGGCGACTCCGTCGGCAGCCTCTCAGATCCCTTTGTCCACAAAGGTGCTGCGCTTACAACGCCTCGAGATCCCAGAGAACCACAGGGAACCGCAGGGAACCAGGATGTGCCCAGGATGTGCCCAGGATGTGCCCAGGATGTGCCCAGGATGTGCCCAGGATGTGCCCAGGATGTGAGGATGTGTGAAATGATTTGATTTTCTATCTGAAACTTCGCTTCCAGGTGACGAAGATCGAACCACACGGACTCCTGCAGACCTGGAGTGACCCACATGAGGACAGCAGCGGACGGTAAAGTGGAAGTTTATGACCAGATGCCATCAGCTTGCAAGGGATCTAAGATGCTTTAAGTGTGTCAACGAAGATGTGAACAATCGGTACCATGGGCTTATCCAGGGTACGTATGTTACGTGCGTCGCAACTAGTCACGAGTCTAAAAGCTAACATTTTGGAATCTAGGAACGCTAGGAACGACAAACGACAAAGATACTGACGATTACAGACGAAGCTAGTGAGCTGGAAGCAAGGCTCTCAAAGACATGATGAAAGGATATTAAAAAAGGATATGAAAGGACTGGATTGATGGACACTTTGCACCTTGGAATGTTATGCCACGCAACATTTTTTTCCCAAGAAATCTTTTGGTGTTTTGAAGTTGCTTTGGTTTCGTTGCCTTTGTCTTCGGACAATGTCTCGCAACCAATTCCGACTTAAAACGATTCGTTTCAGCTGACGTCAAGAGCCGATTTCAATATATTTCAAAATATATAAATAGAATGAAATACTCGTAGAAATAAAACATGTTTCAAATTTGATTTCAAATCTCATTTTCACAGTTCCGTTACTGTTCCACCGAACTGATACTGATGAACTGTCGAACCGGCAAAGCCATAGGCCGCCAAAGCAAGAAACAGACCCATGTATTGGTGCACTAAGAATCCAAATTTTGTCGCGGACCCTGTTGGTCAGCCTAGGGCCTATGTCTTTGCGCCAGCCGGGCCATTTTTGGATTTGTCACTGTTTGCAAAAGCAACCCAGCGCTGCCAATGTTGCAAATATGGATGCTGGTGACAAAACGTTGCTGCCGGTGAACATTCAATAGATATAGCATGATATAGCTGCAGTATCTGTGTTGCACTGTTTGTTCGGATGCTTAGCCACCACAATTTGAGGACTTATAGTGCTTTTTGGTCAAGTTGAGATCCGAAAGCACCAAGCAATGTGCTTTTGAGATCCAGCACAGCACTACTGAGTTTAATACACAACATGTCAAGTATAGATAAGTATAGATAAGTATCTTCAAGTCTAAGTAGTTTTGTATGTTCTCAATATGGCCAAACTTTCAAAACACCTGAGAAATGTCACTTCTGCATCGCCCAGTTGACCTTGGATGACACAGTGGTACTCAGACTTGTCAGCGTGACGGACCAAGAAGCAACGGAAGTCGCTGGTAAGTTGCTAGGGAAGTTGAGAGGTAAGTCTGCAGATTTCTGCAGTAAGCACTCAGGTTGAAGACAAAAATGGCATTGAAGGAGTGATGTATTTGAAGAACATCCTGCAGCAGCTCAACGCACAGACAGGTGACAGTCGGTTGCGTTTCCCCAAAGTCAGATACAGCTCATGACCGCCAGCTTGGCGCAGGTGACCAATCTGGACCAAGAAAGATAAGACTCGGCTTCTGCAGAGAGGTTCTTGACTCCTGATGGTTCTTGCAATTGCTGATGCCAATCTCAACCACACGGACTACAAACCCGTTTCAAGCGTGAGAGTCTTGTGCCAGGCAAGGTTCAGATTCAACTTCAAGCAGCGTGAGTGCGTCGGGCCTTCAATTTGAGTTGAAGTGCATCAAGACATTCTTGAAACGGACATACAACGCAAAAGACAATAGCATTTGAAGTGCAGATTGATTTGCAAGGCACTGCAGCGTGCTTGTTTTCAGATGAGGATGGCACTGCTATTCATGTCGCAGCAGCTCACAAGTTGCATCCACAGCTCATTGCAGCGACTGTACTCGTGAAAGTGTTTGTTTTGTCCAACTTTTTAAGGTCCCTTGATGTCCCTTATCATAGCTGCGCTACCAGTACCATCCAGTACCCCGTTCTTGTTGGACAGAGACTGCTTACCAATAGCCTGGGGAAGCCATGGAGGGCGACACCAACACACTTCACTGACTTCAGTGTTTTTCCACAAGCAAAGCTGCAAAGTGACCCGTCCTGTCTTGCTTTTCGCTTTGGTCTCGTAAGGAATGGAGAAGGATTGCTGGGACGTTTGCTGGAAGAAAGAGCTGACCCTCAGCAGGACTAAAACGGGCTACTGCAACTGAGTAATCCATCTGCGTCGAATTGGTGCGAGATCCAGACTCGAAGCTTCTCTGTGGCTGACCAAATTATTCTCCGATGTTTGAATCTTCGGCAGAACATGACGTCGCTGAAAGTAGAGCGGGCTTCAATCTTCTCAAGAGCTTCTTTCATGAACTGCGTGACATGTTCAAGTAAGCCAAGTACAGTGTGTTCGACATTGCCAAAGTAATGCTAAGTAACAACTAACAAGGTGATCTCAGACACAACAAACATTCTGATTCGGAGATGCAGAAGGTCAATAAGATAAGTTAGGCGTAGACTATGCCATACTTTGCCAACTGTTACCATGAGACAGATCCTTACTGGAGTAACTGGATCTCGACTTTTGGACCAGCATGCGCCTGAAACAGCGTATGCTTAAAAAACATCCAATATAGTCACGGATAGTTGTAGAGTATCATAGATGCAACTATTGACGTTCAAAAAGTGCAGAAACTGAGATGTGAGAAGATCCGAGAAGAAAAGTGAGAACATAAGAGAAGATGTGAGAATATTTGAATAGATATGAGAAGATGTGAGAAGAACGGTGATGAAAAGTCATTGCCTTATCCCCTTTTCAAGAGACTCCCTTCAATTCCTTTCTCTTTAGCATTGTAATCGCATGTAATCGCTTCTCCATTTCCTGATCCATTTCCTTATCCTTAAATTGCAATCCCCTTGTTTTTCCCCTTGTTTTGAGCATTTTTAGCATCCCTTTTGAGCGAGGAGTGCTACTACAGCTCCAGAGGTGATCCCGGTTCAGCTCAGGTGCAGGGCCCGCGGTGTGACACGAGGCAGCAGTTCATTTCAGTTCATTCACTTCATCTTCCATTTGTCAGGCAATTCATCTGGCTGCTTCCCGTGGGCTGATTCGTCATGATCTCAGCAAGGGGAGAATGCACTGACATAAAATTTCACTTGATTCTCAGAGATTCTAGATTGAATTCAATTCTTTGATGTCAATTCTTTGATGTTTTCTTTAGATTGTGTTGGACCATTTGAAAGTAAAATACTCTTAAAACAGTCTATGATGCACATACAAATATATACTATGATAAACTAGACATGTTTTACAGTGTTCGACTGAAGACAAATAATTGAGTGAACACGGAAAGACATTGGAAACTGTTGATCCCAATTTTTCATTTCCAAAAGTCCTCGTCTTTCAACATTGGTTTACCCAGCAATGTGTACAACGTATTTTGCCAATTTGTGATCCGAATTTGCGAAGAAGAATGATCTTTGGATTGCCTCTGCTTCTGTCGTGCGCGTCGTGGCACACAAGTGGTGAGTTGTTTGAACAGAAAAACAGCATGTTCTTCTTTCGTCACTTCCTTTTGGTCGTGAAAGTGTCAGGTCACATCCAAGTTCTCGTGGATTATGGCGCAAGTGTCCATGTAACTTTGCTGCAAGAGGGTTACTTAGTGTTTTATTTTACGTAGGTAATGCCTCTCTGAAGTTTTGTTGCCTGTCAGGCAGTGAGCAGGGTGAGTGGCAAGGACAACTTTACAGCCTTGCACGAGGAGAGGCTGTTGGAACTGCATCGCAGCTTTCCCAGATTTGCTTTGAGCAAGTGAGCCTGGGACAGGCTGCATCGTATGGCTTGAACTCAACAGCAAGCTTTCTCTTGAAGTTGAAAGCTGATCCAAATGCCCAAAACCTCAAGGAGCTGTGGGATTAGACCTTGTTGTAAGAGTGTACTTGCAGATCGAATCAGATGGCCAGTCAACATGGAGATCTGCTTTCTTGTGTTGAGATCTCTTGAGGGTTTCTTGATGTTTGATTCGTGGGAGCATCCGTTGTGCAAATTGCAGAAACATACACCTCTCCATTGTGCAGCTCGACAAGGCGACACCAGGCAGGATTAAAGCGATGCATTTCTATCATTCGCATCAGACACATTTGACAACGCATTGACATATTTTGGTGTCTTTTATTCGTTGTCAGGCTTTGCCGTTTGCTAAAGTCAGGAGGAGCTGACTTGAAGGCATGAGGAATCTTTGTCAAAAACGATGTGGTTCAAAGGCATTCCTTTGCAATGAGGCAACCGATGAGAATGGAGCCACACCGGTCATATTTGCAGTCATATCCTCAGCTTCAGACGCTCTTTGTTTTGGTATTTTTTGGTTGTGCATGATTTTGTTTTGGCATTTCTGTAGCAGCGGGGCCTTTCCCGGAAAGGTGGTCAGGCGATCGCACTTTTTCTTGAGGTCGAGCGCGGTCGCTTCAGGCACCTGTCAGAAACACAGTCGCCAGAGTCCATGCGGGTCCATGGCAAGTGAACGACTCACGGAGTGTCCATGAGTGTCCTCTGTTCAAGAAATCGTGCAGATTCGACAAGCTGTTCATCCTCATGGAGAGATCATTCGATGATTTGCTCACGGTGCGATTGCCAGAGCCATTTATTGCAACGTTCTCAATCAGTTTGCAGAGACGAAAAGATGCGGAAAGCCACACTTTGCTTGTGACAGGTCAGTCAGTTATGTGCGAGTGTGGGGCAGGGTTGCTTAGAATTCTTCTGATTGCATTCAAACATGTGATTTGAGTCTGCAAAGGTCAGAAGTGATGCGCGACAACAGTACCAACAAAGTTCATCCCGAGTGGAGGGAGGCAACGTTGCGAAACGTTGCGAAACGCTGCGAAACGTTGCGAAACGTTGCGATGTGCGATCAGATCTGCGGTACATTGTGCCCTGTGCCGTGCTGTCCCCTGTGTCCCCAAAGGGCTGGCGTTGCAAGGCCCTTGTGCAGCAAGCCAAAGAGTATCCTGCACAGATCTTAGATTTCGAGCCGAGCCCAGCAGCGCTCAAGCATGGACTGCAACGGCCAGGTTTGGGCCACTGACCATTGGATGGAAATAATGAACAATTCTCCGGGTGCTGGTGAGGAGAGTTGCTCACATTTATTGCCATTATTTGCCATTTGAGTATTTCAGTATTTTCACTGTCCTGTGACGTTTCAGGACATTCTGGATGTTCTAACTGTTCGGCCAGAAGCACAGAATGAGACCTACAATCCGATTCCAAGGCCCTATTGACTTGTATCCGAAACTGCATAATTTCTCAAGACTCGAAGCACATCCAAATACCATCAAATGTCCGTAATCACAAAACCTTTGGAAGTGGCTTGAACTATCGGAATGATATGTCATAGGGACGGGGCAGAAGGATCCAGGATGCGTTAGGTGTTGTTGACTCAATTGACCCGGCATTTCCGGTGGTGATGCATTTTTTTTACTTTTGTCAGCGATCCGATAGACAGGACTTAGCCGGGAGGTTGCGGTGGTTTTTCCTATTTGTTTACCTGCAGTGTTTGTCTATCTATCTATTTGTGTCCATTTGACTTATTTCCCCAGGTGTCTTTCTATCCATCTGTCAATCTGCCCATTTAAAGATTAAATTGTCTTCCTATGTAATTCTACCCATTTACGTGAGTATTTATATATCTATGCATGTGCATGCTCTTCTAACATTCCTTGTCACTAAAGTGATTGTTAGCTCAGGGAGATGCAAGAAATCGAGTCTTCAAATCGCTACTCTTGTGGTCCAAAATGCCTCCGAGATCCTCCGAATGCGCCCCATTCGAAACCCGCGATCTTTCTGGATCAAATCAGGAACGTTCTTATCTACCTCTGTCTACAATCGAAACGTCATGCTTTGAACTTCCTCAAATTTCTTGGGTTTCAAAGATCGTTTCCTTGCTCGAGATGGCTGTCTGGAATCTGGGTTCATCGTACTCAGGTTCGCTTTGAACGTGGACATTCGTTGTCAATTTCAGGAATTTGCGCTCTATGTCAAGCATCCTTCTGAATGGCAAGAATCATTCTCAATGACAACAATCAATCAATAGAATCGGCTGAGACAATCCACACCTTCACTTTGAAATGAGCTAAACAAATGATGAGGAAACAGAATGCTAAAGTTAACAGGGTTGAAGCCAAAATGCAGGTTTTGAGCAACACTCTTGCATTCTGTGTCGAAACGTTCTGAATAGTTCTGTTAGTTTCTCTGATTGTTTTGCTTCCTGTTTCCAGCAGCCCAACGCAGTCTAGCAGATTCTAGCAGTGATCTAGCAGTAGCCAGTAGTCATCGTCAGCTGAAGCGAATGTGCTTTTAGAACTGATCATCAAACAGTACTTTCTTTGCGGCATTGATGACAGACCTTCAAACAAAAAGTGGCCTTATATGCCTTTATCAACGGTTCTTCTTTTGAAGTCTCAGGAGCACTCATTCAAATCTCAGTAACGTTCAGAATGACAACAATCATTCCCAATAGAGACAATCGTTCTCAAGACCAACAATCGTTCTCAAGACCAACAATCGTTCTCAATGCGTGTGCACATATAGATTCATTCTTTTCGGTAACCATGTCACACCACTTTGATGTGCGATTTAGGAGTTTGTTATTGAATCACATGAGGCATCCCTGGTAAGTAGCATGGCGGATGGGAAACCGATTTCTGAGAACCTGATAATTCAATTTGTTCCAATTGAACTGGTGGAAAGATGTGGAAAGACTGAATCCTAAAAACAGAACGAGGAAGTTCAAGCTCCTTGAGCAGGCGAGCTCGGCTTCCATCCAGTTCCCCCATTCTGTCTGGAACTCAGCGAGGTCCTAGATCTGGATCTAATTTTATCTCAACTAGATCCGAACGGTCCGATCTCAGGTGCTCCTATGAAGAGAAGTCAGTGTGGGACTGGAGCCCGAATCTTGGATGCAAAAAAGGATGCCCGGATCACATGCCACACCGCAGCTATGACTTCACTCCATGGATGGATACAGATGCAACATGATGCAACACTTTCAAATAGTCAAAACGATGTCAGCTCACGCTTGGCCATGAGTTGTGTGTGTGTGTGTGTGTCACGTGTAGCAGCAACAGACCTGGCAGCCCATGCGCTTGTCTTTGCTGTACACTGCGGAAATCTAGACGAGCAATTTCACTTTCATCCAGGAACTGGAAAGAGTTCCCCAAATGGCAGTCCGAACTTTGCCCCGGAGTCAAAAACGGGTTCTTGGCGCGCGGAACTCAAACACGAAACAAGTAAGATACTGCGCATATTGGCACTTTACTTCAGTTTTTTTCTTGTGTTCAACCCAATACTCGCTGCTCGTTGATGAGCCAAAGGAATCATGGAACATCAGGCACGGGTGCATTTGAGGCTCGGCTTGCTTGCTTCCTACCAGTGCTGCAATATATTCAAAGGTTGACATTGAACATCATTGTTTGATCAACATCCTGTTTCTTGGGCTGTTTTCAACACCGTTGGCAGACGCTGGCCGGTTGCTTTATGTGGAGAAAAGGACTGATGGAGCACGATGTGTGATTGTCAGGCAAACTTAGAAACCGTCGGACTGGTCACTTGCAGGAAAGTCGTATGAGAGCCACGATCTGTCTCAATCTGCCGTTCAAAAGTGCACCTGGCGAGTTTAACAGAGGCCTAGTAGGGCTTGGCCTAGTAGGGCTTAACAGAGGCCTAGTAGGGCCTAGGTGGACCTAGTAGGGCGGAGGTGCTCCAAGGCCTTCGTTCTCAAACTCATTTTGCAATGTGCCGCTAGGACTGGATCTATCAGACAGGAGGACGGCAAGGGGCAAGAAATGGCAAGAAATGGCAAGAAATGGCAAGAACGTAAAAGAATCATGGACATTCACGAAATACACATCCCATCAGATCCCAATCTCTGGAAAGATCAATCGTTATGCAATGAACCAGAGAACGGATCAGTTCTATATTTTGGCGGCATTCTTCCGCCGCATTCTTCCGCTGAAACTTGACCAGGCTGCAAAATTTGAAAGCATTGAGCTTGTGCCTGTGAAGGTGAGACAGGCCTGAAGTACTTGTGTCGTCATGAAGCTGCAACATTTTCAAATCACCGAAACAGATGGGAACGGACTTAACGATGGTTTCAAGTTTATTATAGCATTATATAGTCCTTTATGTCAGTTTCAGAGTGTGACCGCTGCCAGTTGAAGTTGCCCGGCATCATTAATCCCGATGTGATGGATATCCTCGCGCTGCCCGTCCTGAAGAGAGTGAAAATTTTCAGCTCTCTCCAAGTCACGAAGTTTGCCTTGTCGTGTTTGTGGCGATGTTTCAAGCTAAAGGACGCATGCAATATTTGTCAGCAAGAATTCATAAATTTTCATTCAGAATGTTTCACCCAGGTTTACTGCAAACCACAATGTGCTGAGAAAGCCAGCTGGACAGGTTGGCTGCCATCTGCCCTGACTTCAGGGCTTCATATGGCTCCATTATGGCTTCATTGCAAATCATTGGAGAAGCATTTTGTGCAGGCAATCATTGGATTTGCTTGGGATCATGTAGCCAGGCCCGATGCAGGTTTCAAGACGCCGTTCCTGGGTTTGTCCTTGTCCCTTGAGGTACTACTATTTGACATACGTTTTCTACCAAATGGTCATCATTGGCAACCTGGTCGTTGAGGCGGTCGACAGAAACGGGTCGCATGCAGTCGTTGAAAGTGGTGTTGCCGCAGGTGGCATTGCCCTCCACGACTTTCTGGTGCGCATCACAGCGAGTTCAAAACAACTTTGCACAGAGAACATAAGAGAACATAAGAGAACATAAGAGAACATAAGAGAACATAGGTTTATAAACGGTTTCTAGAGAAATTTTGACAGTTCAAAATGCTCAAATTTCGCAAAGATCACAGAGAACTTGCAGGGGAAGCCGAGTTCGCTGGAGTCTTTTGGCAGTGCTGGCGCATCTGGAATCTTGGCGAAGCCTTGGAAATCGGATGAAATCGTGGTAAATATGTCGAGGATTGCATGGGCAAGGCGGAATTCAGTCTGGATCTCAAGTTTTAGAAACGTGTCTTATTATTTGATCAGGAACTATTCTACGAGTTCTGGGAGATGTTTGGCTTTCTGTGCTACCTGCAACATGGGTGCGCTTGCAACTTGTCAATCTGCACTTTTGCACTGAGAAAAGAATGGAGAACAAAGGAAGGAAAGATCAGGATAGAAACAGCAACGCGTACCCAGACATTCAATGTCAATAAGCACCATGAGAACACCTTTTCATGGTATGTATTTGTTCAACTGTTGATGATCTGCAAGGAAAACCTATGTAGTGAACACACATTCTTTGACGTTTCTTCAAGTACCATTTTTTGCTTGCTCTGGGAATTAGTCCTGTGAATGTTCACAGGTTTGGTCAAATGCCAACTCAACTTGGACAGCAGACCCTTTAGTTTGATGTTTGTTTACGTTTGCCTTTTCAAATGAACAATAAAGAAAACTTCCCACTATATATTTCATAATACTATGGGAGTCTATTGTAATTGCATGCTCATATTCTATTTGCCATTTTTTATCATTTTCTATGCCCTTCTGTTGCTTTTCACTCACTGTTTTGTATGGGTGCAAACTTTGGCACCTGCCTTGACGTCCCTCAGAAAAGACTCTGACTCTTCCTCTGCAATGGAGATATACATATATTGTCTCATGCCATCTGACAAGACCTGCTTCCTCTTCGCGTTTAAACAGCCTTCTCATGCTTTTCCTTTCGTAAAGCCTGCCTTTAGATGTGCCAGGCGACGGCGTTATTTGACCAACATTGAGTATCTGAGCAGCATTGGTTGGAGACAGCAGTGACTGCTCGACGAGGTGTTGAGATCAGTTGCTCAAGTGCCACTTTGCCTTTTACTGATTGAATCACTGAATCCTGAGGAACTTGTACAACTGGGCCTCCATAGCAATGCTGATGGTGCCAGACCCAGCAAAAAAACAAAGACGTTGACAAGACCTAAGTTGCCAGGTACTTGTCTCATGTGGCAGAGCTGGATCGCAGTAGGACCACGGACCTTTCATGACCTTGCTTACATTCTTAAACTGCCAGTTCTGCAGTTCCTTTCCTCGAAGATGAGGGTTCTGGGTTAAGCCGTCCTTTCAGAACACTGGTCTGCCATGTCGTGCTCCTTTCCTTGATGGACAGTGAGGCGCTTGTCTACATCACCATTGATTCTCATGGCTTGCAGGAGCACCACTGAGCACCACCTTGTTTCTGTCATTTGAATTCGTTGGAATCGAAGAGCACGGAGTTTGTCAAATTTTGTCAATGTGGGTATCCCACGTGTCTCAAGGGCGGTTGCCTTTCTTTGGTTCGCAAAGGATATCCCTGTGATGCTTGCCTTGCTGATACTCTTCCGGTGGATTCAGCTCACATGGAGTGTCTTGGAGATTGCAGACATGAAAAGATACATAAAGATACTTTACATCCACTGTTGCTAGTGTCTTGGATATTTATGGAGTGTCTTCTTGCTGTGACTTTAATGAAGCACTAGTAGACCCGTCGCGAAATGCTAAGGTTGCAGAGCCTTTGGCTTGGTGCTATCCCTAGCTCAACGCTGTCTTAAGTTTTCACAGAATCCATAACTGACTCGGGCTCTTTTCTGCCACATGTTGGAACCAGTTTGTAACTTTTGTCGCACAAGAAGAGTGTTGCACTTTCTTTTGATGCTTTGCCTTTTCTCAGGTGGGTGAAAAGATTCTGCCCATTATGCAGGCATCCTTCTCGGCACACATCAAAGGGTCCGGCCCTGAGAGCGTGACCCTCTCCGTGCTTTGGATTTCGATACGTTCGATGCTTTCGATACTTTCGATGCTTTTCTTTATGCTTTTCTTTATGCTTTTCTTTATGCTTTTCTTTATGCTTTTCTTTATGCCTTTCTTTATGCTTTTCTTTATGCTTTCTTAGGATTTTGGTGGTGACATTTTGCATCTTGCTCGGCTTTTTGCATGGTGCAATGGCTCTTGAACTGGGGTCCTCTCCTGAGAGCCACGTAGGGTATGGATGCTTGGTGGCCGGGTCTTCATCCTTTCATACACTCAAAGGAATGCACACATACGCATGATATCTCACTGCCTACATGTACACATAGTTGCTATCTTTCTTCGCGCCTATGGGTAAGAAAGACAAATTCAAAAGATCTATATAAAGTTCGAGGTTTTAGTTTGGAAAGTGGAATTGCAGATGTCTATGATGCCCCGCAGCGCTCCAAGCCTATAGCCTCATCCAAACTGGCCTGCGTAAGGCTGTTCAAGAGTTTCCAACTAGTGACGCATGTGTGAGATTTGCTCACCTGCCCGTTTCTATTGCGGATGCCGGGGTGGTGGTTGGCTTTCAAGGAATGATGATCCTCAACATTATGCAGCTGTGCTTTGGATGCAGTGAGAAGATGTGAGAAGCAGCATCACCTTGATGTCAACCTCAGAATTACATCTGGCATCCAACTAATCCATGACGTAGTGTGATGTAGTGTGCATGTTTGCCTACTTTTGTAAAGAATTGATGCCATCCGGCCCGAAAGATAAAGCATATTGATGTCTCTCCCAAAAGGATAAGTTTATGAAGATTGACAGTGGATCGCTTTGAAACACACAGTGCCCAACCACAGGTGCTTGGATCTCTCAAGCTGCTGCTCTTGGGTTGCTTGGCCACAAAAGTTCAAGCAGCTTTGCACCTGTCATCACTAGTCTATCCTTGGCTGGTTATTGGTGCTTAGGAGATGGGGATGGGATCGACGTGACACTTGGACTTGGCAGTGCCGAGGACTGATTTGTGTTTCAAGCGTTGGTGAATTCAGGTTGAAGTTATTGCAAGCCAGAAAAGCTACTCGTAGAAGATTATAGAAGATCTACAATTTCTCGCAAGGTTTCCAGCACATTTATAGACATTCATGACAGATCTGGTCCAGAAAACTACCAGATGGTACCCAGACGTTGTGAGAATGGTTCTTTGGCCCAGGAGGGAAATCCTGTCACGTTCCTCTTCCTGTTCGCTGCTATGGTCGTGTTCTGTGCCTCAGGCTCAGGAGACCAAATGTTTTCATTTCGAACAAAGACATTTCTTTTGAAGTGTTTGCAAAGTGTTTGCAATTGATTTGCTTCATTTTTGGATCATTTGCATTCATTTTGCTTCATTCATTTGCTTCATTTTGCTTCACTCTCCAAGGTTTGTGTCCTTAACTTGTTCATTGCGGTCCATGGCGAGGCAATTTGCTGCGCACAACTTGAAAGTTGAGCAAGGATCGGATGTTGATTTATTCAAATAGATTCTGGTTTGCTTGCGAGGCATATGACAGTGCGCAAGAGAAGGCAAGGAGACACCAGCAGACATGGAAATCACATCGTTGAGCTGCAGCAGCCTTTCAGACCTGATAAGTCTGAAGCGGTTCGCCTTTGCTTGTGGCTGGTTTTGATTTGCCAGGCTTTCACGACCTTTTTGCAGGTGCAATGCAAATAAACTTGAAGCAGTTGGAAGCCGTTGGAAGCCGTTGGAAGCAGTTGGCTTTGTTGCTTGAGCTGACAGCATGGCCGTGGGAGCTGTACAGCTTCGCAGGAGCGGGCGGGAATATGCCTTCACTGCCTCTTGAGGCGCACACGAGCAGTACAGGAACAGAAGTAACAGAAGTAACAGAAGCAGGGCGTTAGAACGGCGTTAGAGTTGTGCAGGGCACCATGTAGATCCAGTGTAATTAGATATGTGTGGATGGTATGTGTAGAGTCGTGTAGAGTTCAAGATTCAAGTTCAAAAGGGGTGGCTCCATCAGGCCTTCGTGGCCACCGCGCTGCTGCTTGAATTGGCGGGTGTGTTTGCCTCAGAAGTGCAGATCCGGATCCTATAGAATCTTCTAATATCTTCTATCTATAACTGTGGCTGATGTCTATCGTTTCTATCATGGTATTTGATAATAATTACAATCTTCTACATCATTTTGCACGTAAATGACAATTTCCAAAGGACCCACATTTCCTATTCTGCCTTTCAATGGTTATTCACCCCTACCGAAGCGACATGTAGCAAGAAAAGGTTGTTACACCATCACCTTGGATAAAAGATGGATCCTCATGTTCTTTGCTACTTTGCTACTTTTGCTGAAAAGATTGACAGCTGCCAAGTAGTTGCATCAATTATGTACAAATGGATATAAACACATATGATATGTAACTGCAACTTGCAGCTATACCACATATATCACTGGTATGTATATGCGCATTTATGCGGATGTATGATTAATCCTTCGAGCTGCCGGCAAACCTGCGGACCTATCTATATCGATACATTCTCTTGGCTATCAGAGCAGTGAGGCTATCTGGCCTGCCGCTGCCAGGGTTCTGGTCTAGTGGGCCTCACTGATGATGCAAAAAGGTCAGGAGAAGAGGAGGATAGCAAGAAGAGACAAGAAGAGGAAGGTCAAAACGCAGAAGACATAAGAAGACATCAGAAGACTGCGAAGATGAAGAACCGACCACACAAGAGAAGAAGATCGAGGCACAAATTTGAGGATTCAATTTTTAGTCCAATGAGAAGTTTGCAGCTACAGCATGCTAAAGCAAAACGTAATACAAGCAATCACCATCAGATACAGTTGCAGGCCGGTCGATTGGAAATGTTTCGACTTACAGAGCCATTTCTTATCATTTCTTATCATGTCTTATCATTTCTTGTCATCATTGTCATTCATCACCTACGAAAGTTCATTTCAACAATCCCTCTAAAATCTTCTATCATTGGCGATTCATCTGAAAGGGTTGGCACCAGTCCTACAGCATTTTCGATTGTTTACTAAGACCAAGATTGCTGTATACAAATGCAATCTGCATGTATCTCATGTATCATATTTATTCAAACAAACATCTTGACTGTCTCTCGGCTGGGATATCGCCAACTGGTCTATTGCGAGTCCGATTTCTCCAACAGACCTTGGTAGCTGTTCGATTTTTTTGCTGCCGTTTTTGGCGAAACAGGCGTTTGCTCGAGTGCGCCAAGTTTTTAGTCATCAAGCTTGCACGATTCCGCCCAGTTCTATGCTCTCGAAAATCCTGGAACTGGCAAAGCATGTTTTGATTTGATTGCAGTCTTTGCTCACACATCCTACTTGTAAGTTAAGTCGGACTTCTTGCTTAGGTCCTTCTGTCCCCTCCTGGTCTGATTTTTTTGCTTCCTTGCCTTACACGCATGCGTAGAATAGAAGTCTTTTTTCATCTTTTTTCATGCTCTTTTAAAGTTTACCTTGAGAATTAGAAGTTGAGTATGCAAAGTATTCCATGGCGCATGGACTTCCACTGTATGAGCTCGACCTTCGAAGCAACTACCAATCTGATCCAATCTGTGTAGAACATTTCTGAGGTCTCAGAGACGACATGGTAATGCACCATTCCTTGTGTTGGATTTGAATTTGAATTCTTAGAGACCTGGTAATGCCACAGAGCTGGATTGCATGTTTTCAATTTCATTGTCACGGGTGTGGGAGTTTGGTTGGTTGAAAGGCTGCACAACGTCTTCACAGTAGATGTCGATGCCGTTGATAAATCCGGCAAAATAGATATCGCAGATCTTTGGATGGCCCACGAAAACAAATCCAGGTTTATCCAGGGTCCTAGGTTCCGTAAGGGCCTCCCTGATCCTCCCACATCATCATTCTTTCGTTCCGAGGCAACACCGCATCTGTGCCTATGTGTGTTTGCAGATCCTGGCCTTGACCGCCTGGGCACTACTGCTCCGAGCACCTTTCTTGGCATTTGCAAGTGCAAGATTGAGAAACCCCATGAAAGGTATAAATAAGATTAAATAAGTATGATTTGATGTAGTATGATATATATATATATATAGTAAAGTATTTACTATGATTATGATATGTTATGCGTACCAAAATAAGATTAAGTAACAATACTTCATATACAGCATCTCCAGGAAAACAAGAGGCACGCGAGAACGTCCTTCCACTGTCCAGGAAAGATCCGTCAATGTCATGGCTCCGACAGCTCTGCTGGGAGCATCGGCCATGGCCTCTGTGTAGTCTCTCACGCGTGCCACAGCCGCTGGGCTATGCTGGGCTAAGGCCATGCTGGGAGATGCCATTCTTGTAGGATGCTGAGATGGTGCAGTTCACTCCATTTTTGCCCTTAAGACTTCTCTCAGTTTTCGGAGAAAGCAAGTGCCATAGTTCTCTCGTTTGCTGTTGCTACCAATCGCTTGCGTTTTGTAATTTCACTCATTGGATTCATTTGCAATTTCATTTGTACAGAAGATCACAGAAGCATACAGGACATATCAGGACGTTACTCTCGTGATGTCTCACGTTGCTTTTCTTTGGGGATCTCCCCTGGACAGTTGACCGTCTCAGGTCCAGCGTCCTTGGGACAAGACGAATGGGGACTGACCTTGAAGCCTTAAAATGCCTTGAAGCCATACGACTTCTCTGATTTGTTCTACTTAATTCTACTTATACATTGTACTTATCTACCCTTATTTTCTTACTTTTATATTGTTTTCTTTTATTGATTCTCTTGTCTTCTCTTTTGCTTCCTTTTCAGCCAAAGTTGCTTCAACTTCCGACACTTTCCAGCACTTGCATCATGTTGCAGATGTTGCATTTGCTTGCCTCCAGGACAGATACTACTTGTGGATGTGTTACAAGGACGGTTTGCGTTACTCGAATTTGCATTTGCTGCGAGCCATTTCGTACCATGACACTTTTGTACCGTGCAGGAGAGCTTCGATCAAACTGACCTACAAATGGTGCGCATTCTAAGCTCACAGCAATGTTGACTCAGACCATGTCACCTGTGTTCAACATTAAACACATTTCCTCCTTTGGAACCAAGCCCAAGGACCGCGATGCAGGTGAAGCGAGCATGGATAGTCGCATTTCACGCCTGAAGCGGGACTGAACTGCTGAGTTTGAGAGAGCTGATTGAAGAAGGTACTTCAACATTGCTGATGTACTCAGATTCTGCTAAAGAGAAAGAAACAGTTGAGCAACATCAAGATGTCACTTCTGATCTGCAAAAGCGTTGGGGATTTCACTTGACGCAGGACAGCATGCAGCTCTACAAGCAGCTCTCTACTGATGCTTGTCAGTTTCAACAGCCCAAAGTGTGAAGCGTTCCTCCTGCCATAGGGCAGCAAGGCACAAACATCGCGGCCAGCAGTTCAAGCCGTTGTTTTTGTTGCCTAGAGATTCTTATGGTATCGTCAGAATCGCTCATGATTGCAGGCAAGGGGTGGGGAAGCGTAACGGTGGAGGCACGTAGAAACCTCGGATTTTGGTGTTCAACATTTGAACAGGTATGTAGGTGTATGTGGGGTCGATCATAGTTACTAGTTTCTCTTTCTCTCTCCCTCTTTGCTTCTACTGATGTAGTATATGCATATTACTGTATATATAATGTATGTAAATGATTGTAAATGTATACATATATACATATATAAATATAAATATATATATATATGTATTTGTAGCAGATCCCATTTTTCAGATCTCATTAGACAACGGTATTCAACCGGTATTCTAGCTTGCCCGACCCATTCCTTGATCCAGTTCTCTGGGATGAGTTGTTCCACTTCCTAGGAATGGCTGAATTAATTAACTCCTAGGAAGAGAGTTTTGTCCTCACTTTATCTTTGCAACTTGACTCAACTTGACTGCTCCACTCTACGATGTCCCAGGAAATCAATTCGCGATGCCCTTAGACAAGTGAACACAGCGTCTTTTGTTGTGAGCTTCAGATTGGATGACGAAAGCTGTTCATGATAGGAGTACTCTGTATGTAGGTATCGTCCTAGCTTCTCAGAGCCAAAAGGACTTGTCACAGTCAACAGACTTCAAAGACTTCTGTAGACTTTCTTTTTGACAATGCTTTGTGCTCAGGATGTCGAAACTGCTTGGTGAGCAGTACCAGACTCTGAGTCAGAAGGTTCAGGTGCAGTCACTGATGCCGAATGCACAATACGCACATTGATACAGCTTGTGACGAGACTTGTGCAAAGCAGATACTTCGCCCATTTGAACGACTTTCCACGTTATATGGGCATAGACAACGGTACTCCTTCACCGGAAACATGCGGCATGATACAGAAACAGCACCTGCACTTTTCATGTTCATAGTCTTCAGTCTTCATTATAAACTGCATCCAAATTGCTTCCTTTCGGTTGAGCAGCAAGTTTTGTCATGCGCTGATATCGATTCTAGACAGGAAGTAGGAGGTCAGGCACGAAATGATTGATATATATATATATATATCATTGTGATAGACATGTTGTCAAAAGACGAGTACACTTAGTGTCGCATGCCATTTTTTGCTTGACTCTCTGACTGTACTTCCTTATTTACTTCATCTAACTTCCTGTATTTTGCCTTACTCATTATGTTTGTGCAAGCTTTGATTTTGCAGCTTGGCAGGGTATGGAGGCCCGTCTTCAAGGCCAGATGACCGTGTTGCAATCAGATGCAAATGCACTATACAGCATGTGCAGTATATATACCAAAAGACATCTATAGTATGAACATGTCGATGTATATCTACACCCATGTATGCCTGGATGAATGAGTATAACGTATACGTAAAGTATCAATGAATATATATATATATCTACATATGCATATACTTGCACATATAGTACATGTAGCATATGATTGGCATATATCTTTCGTACATTGCGAAAGCGAGGTATGGCAATGCAGTATGTATTACTGGTTGTATGCAATGCAAATCAATCAATGATTTACTCTTTTGTGATTAAACGAGGAAGTTATTTTTTTTGGAACAAACATGGAGTGAATCTAAGATATTGGCTGGTTAACATGAAAGTGCTCGTGCAATTGTTTGCTTACAACTTTGCCCAACTAGAGGTCAACCGGAAGTCAAAAACAGCCACTGGAAATCAAAGATAGAGGTTGGCAACTTCAGTGGAAAGTCCCTGCAGCATCCATTAACATGGAAGTAAACCCAACTCCCATGCTTCCTTGTTTGTTCCTCAGCGGTTGCACTTTCCTCAGAGGTTGATGGCCTAATTCTTTTGGCGAAATCCCGCACTTTGCCATTTTTTCTTGCACGGGAAGTTCTGTGGTTGGCCAAAAATGTCACCAGCAGCGAACAAACAAGGATGATCAGGATGAATCTTTCACTTGGACATAATCCTGAACATAGAAATTCAAGCAGGGATAGGTTCTGTTCAACCTAGTTTGTTGAGAACCGAGGTCACAGAATTCAAACAACCATGGAGGTGGACACAGTAAGGTCTTCAATGTATCATTTTAAACATAGTTCTCGATTTGGAAAAAGGATGTCAGAACCTTCGATTGTAAAAGGGTAAACTACAGCGCGATACGGCACGGCTTGGCCAGCCAATATCAAAACGCACCAACAGACCACCGCATAAAATATTGGCACGCTTGCTTCACTTCGTTTGTATTGTCGAATTGAGGGTTAGTCATTGTTTTGTTGCCTCTGCCCACTTTGGCACTTTTTTTGTTCGGACCTTCTTGTTTATCCTTCTTCTGAGCAAATGTTTGACTGGGCTTGCTTTGAAGCCTTTGAACTTCAGGGTTCTTAATGAAGTGCGTTTGGGCAATGTGCCGTCCTGGCGGTGACTCGGTAATGCTTCCATTTGTTATTCCTGGTTTGGGATCGCGGCTTCTTCTCCTGTAATGAAACCACTGACAAGGCGCAACACAGGTGTATCCGTCCATCAACCGTTGCATCCATCCATCCATTCGCCTACCTTTCTTTTGTTGCCTTAAATCTTACACCATCCACCATTGCCAACCCAAACAGATGTTTGTTTCATCTATTTGTCTGCCTGTCCATCTATTGATCTGTGCTTCTCTGTCTACTAGCTATATAGATTTACTCCCTCTGGACAAACGCATGTGCAGCTACATACATATGTATCTACATGTGAGCAGCGTTCAACACCCCATGTTTACCTTTCAATTAGAGGTTGATCTAGGGATGGGTTCGGGAAAGTGAAATGCATGGTCGCGTAAGCTCCGCGAAAGCCCAAGCGAAAGCACAATGTACAAAACACGACGCGAAAGGTTCGCGAAAGCCGATTGTTTTTGCAAGCCTATGAACTAGGGGTTTAGAACATGGCTCGTGTATCCATCTGCCTGTCTGTCTGTCTGTCCGTCTGTTTGTCTGTCAATCTTGCACAATCTTTCTATCTACCATCCATTATCTGCAATCTATCTATCCATCCATCCATTTGTCTATAAATCTGTACTTGCCTCTGTCTACAAATACATACCTTTCTACATACAAGGATGGAGTTTATCAAACACGTCTGTCTCAAATGACACCGAGCCTTCCTTCGAAAATGGGACCTGCCAAGGAACTTAAAACAAAGAACTCCTTCCCAAAGCCTTCGTTGAAACATTTATGTGAAAGAGCTCAACAAAGCTTCTAGTGAACACCCCAGCTTCCTGCTTCAAGAAAAGGATGGAACATGTAGATTACACCAAAAAACAAGAAAGCATGGACTGGCAGAGTAGGTGGAATTGAAAAGACAGCACTTGACGAGCTAACATACGAGCTGGTGTCATAACGACGAAGATTTTGTCAAACTCAACATGCTCAACTTTCTTGGAGCATGAAGGAGCCCTTGGCACCGTTTCTCGAACACTGCGCTACAGTTGCCATTGCCATAACCGCAAGTGTCTAGAACACAACAAACGTCAACATTGGTATGTATACTTTGTATATACTTTGTATCCGCCACCCTTGGGACCCTTTCAAAAAAACCAGTCATTTTCCTCGTGTTTTTTTGTATTGATCCAATCTCATCAGATCTAGCTGCATGTTGCACAGATTCCATTGAAAGTTATAAAGGGATCCAGGTTGTGTCATGGAAGTGCCAATCTAAACCAAGAAAAAAATGTTTGACATTTCATGATTAAGCAGCAAAATCGATTCGCAAACTGCGATTCCTTTTGCAGGCCTTGAGAGTCACATGGAGGAAGTGGCCCACAACATTGACTACATCGTCACAGCGAAAGACTTGGACCAATTCTGACTCGCGATCATTGCAAAAGGTCCAAATATCCGAATCCCAAAAGTTTCAAAAGGTAACTTGTCGCAAACTGAAGGCACAAGCATCGAGGAGCAGCTCTCCTTGGCTGGAATGAGACCATGAACCAGATTCGAGGACTTCAGGCTGTGTCTAAGACACAGGCCTGTTCAAACGCCGTGTGCGTTTGCAGTGACAAATGGTGCGGCGTTGCATGTAGTCCTTGCCGGTGCGTTGTATGTCCTGCGTTGTATGTCCTCTGCATCTCTTTGTTTAGACCGGGGCACGGCTCAAGCCGCAGAAGTCAACAGCCTTGAAGGCGTCCACACGCAGCCAAGACTAGTCACGAACGTAGAAAGTAGACACAGATGCTGTAGGATGCCTGCGGCATCCCATCCTACGGCATCAATTCAGATGTGTGCAGATGTGCCTGGACGCAGAAAGTGAAAGATGATGAAAGATGATGAAAGTAGCTTCCTGAAGCACTCAATGAGCTGCCAATAAACAACAGATGTGCATATTCCAATCCAGTGTAACCTGGCAGTTCTCTAGGACCCGATGCAGCACTTGAAAGAGATTCAGCAATTGCGCAGTAGACAGAGGCTTAAGTACCTGAACTGAACGTGCACTGAACATGTTGATGAACAAACGGTTGAAGAGACACGTACAAACACAGATACAGCACAGACACAGACATCTCTAGCTGCATACCAATGCAAACTTAATGATATTATAGAGCATCAATCCCACTAAACTATCAGAGCGTACTGCTGAACTCTTGTCTCAGGCGCGAACTTTCTCTGTGACCGGTGCGAATGTAACAGGTACTCTCAGGTACTCCTAAGGTACTTGCTTCCAATTTCGGAGGCTGAGAAGCCTGGTGACTTCATGGCCTCTCAGCATGGACAGGCCGTTGGCGGTGCAATGAAAGCAAAGCACAGCTTTTTTGCACAGCTGCACATGCAACACGTAAGCACACCTAAGGAAAGCCACTTCTCAAGATGAAAAGGATTAAGAACACTTGAAACGTCTCATCTTCTCATCTTCTAGCCAAGTCTTAGCCACTTCTCAGATCTTCTCAGGATAAGACGAAAAGAACTCCGGCCGTTGCTCAGCTGAGTCAGCGCGATCACTGTGGCATGGTCGCCACATGTGGTCGTCTCCCAAGGCTGTCTCTTCTAGAACTTCGGTGTCGTCAAGAGGACGAGGAACTTCTCCCCAGGCATCTGAAAGGAAAACATTGGAAATGTATAAAGCCGACTTTATAAAGCCTTTTATAAAGCTTTAAGTAACCTTGGGGAAGGATTCGTTTGCATATGTTTGAAACTATGTTTGCATTATTTCACTGGATTCTTTCTTGTTTCTGAATGTTCTAAACGTTTATGAACATATTCTACCTTTTAGCGTTTCAGCTTTCCCGAGTGTCTTTCAATTAAGCACCAACTGACTGTCAACAGTGGAAGCTGGAACCACGTGATAAAGACAGTTGTCATCATAAAATTGTGGTCCTGTGACGTGATTTCCTATTTGTGGAGCTAGCATGTGGGTACAATGTGAGTCTGGCAACAACAATGAACTTGGAGAGCCATGAAAAACATCAGCTCATTGCACTCTCTTGGACAGTAACTCAAGGTTGTTACAGTCTTGCCATGCAGGGAAGAACGTCTGTCTCCGGCTTGGACCACAAGAGCATTGTCGCCATGAGCCAGCTTTGCACAGAGGCAGAGCTGAAACTGCTGATGAACGACACATGTCCAAGCAGAGCAAAGCAGCAGAGCGGTCTGTCATTCGAGAAAGTGTTTGACCCGCATGCATCAGAGACCAATATTTCCAAAACATAGAGGAGGAATTTTGATGAATTTAGTTACATGTTTTGATGCATTTTAATGGCATGAAGGACATAGTTAGGTGCTGACTTTTGCTGACTCTTGTAGGACTTGGATGCAAAGACGCGAGAGAAGTCTGCTTTATCCAAGCAGCTTGCAGACCTGAAGAGAGGAAAGTTGCAGTGCCTTGGCTGCCTTGGCTGCCGCCAGCTAACAGAGATTGAAGGCATTTGAAGGCCTTCTTTCATTGCTTCCATTGTTGCTTTGGAGATCTTTGGAGTTGGATTTGAGGTATGAAACACGACTACAAAAGAAGAAGAAAGAAGATGATAGCGTCATCGTGCAGACCATGGATATGGAGCGCTAGGGATGTTCCAACCTGTTTGGAAAAAGAAGTGAAGCGTACCATGAACTTCTTGTGTTTTGTCCTGATCGCTTTGTACCTGAGTCTTTGATGCGTTGTGAGAGGAGAAAAAACTGCAGACTCTTAACAATAGCGACGTGCTCAATGGAAAAGCAAACCCGCAGATTTTCCTGTGCAGATTTCGCAGAGCATTTAGCGGAACATATGCAAACCGAAGCACAGGAGCGCCGCTGAGGCAATCGAGTTGCAACTGCTGAGCTTTCAGGTCAACACTTTGAGCCCACGAAGATGGCACTTTGACTTGGCCAAACCTGGCCTTTGAAAACAGTCTTAATATCTTTATCATGTGCTCCGAAAACACAATTGCTGCATGCATTTGATGCATTTGGCCAGGCTTGGGTTCAGAAAATGAGCGCCTGCGGCAAGACATTGATGGCTTGCGGTCGCATTCACAAGAGGCACCACCTTCATTGCGCTGAAATACTTAAGATATCTCAAAATTCAACTTGGAAATTTGGTGTGGAATGCAGCTGGAAAGAGTTTTGGGGTCTTGGCTTTTCCAAGGCTTATTGTTTTGCATGTTTTGCATTCAATCTGATGCAAGTGTAACCTCCGTGGTCTTATGGCAACCCCGTAGGGGCCCAGCAGATTCAACGGTTTCTTTCTCACATTTTACGGCTGTTAACAGTAGGTGCTCAGACCCTGTAGTCATTGCACTGGATTGAGGGAGTGCTTATTACATTTTGCTACCTCAAACACAGTTGCATCCTTCGTGGTTATTCATCCTCATTCCAAGACTCGCGCCGGTGTTTGAAACCATAAGTGATCATCATCACAGCAATTTGGATGGATGCACTTGACAAGTATCAGAAATCAGAGGTAGTAGGTCAGCAACTAATTTTCTTCACCAATTTCATCCAGCATGGTCTGCTCAAGGGGAACATGCTCCGCAACCTCCGAGACTTTTTCTTTCTATGCCTCTTGTGGAGGCCACAATAGCGTATGAACGCGAATGTGAAGCTCTAGAGGGACTGAAGCAAGCTCTACAAGCTACCCGCAAGGACTTTGAAATACAAATTGGATGCAGAGTTTTTATATGGAAGCTGAAATCTGAGCAGTGAAGCATCTCCATTTCCATCCTTTGTGACATGTTGCAGCATCCTTTGAGATCTTTGAGGAGCTTGCAACTGAGACAAAGCAGCGGGATGTGGTCCAGCAGGCCAGAAGCTTGGGTGACTTTTTCACATCAAACGTAGCATGTTTATCATCCTTTCAAAGGTTGACCGGTTGACCCCTTATTGTAATCTTGACACCTAAATCCCAACCAAAATTCAAACGACTTAGCAATCATTTGTAGAACACTGACATCCAATGACTCAGCTGTGCCATAACTGCTGTAGACAAATTGTAGATGCAATTGCCACTGCCCTTCCACTGCCACTACCACTACCCTTCCAGGATCTTCGCGCTTCCAGAACCGCTCAGAATCTCATGATCAATCGTCTTGATGACATTGAGCGACGGCGCGCAGCAAAGCACTGTTGATTTGTTGCTTTGATTTGTAGCTCTACAGGCTGCATGTTTGGTTGTCCATGTCCACAGCATTTTATATTCTTCTGCCATCAATTGAGCTTGCTTCTTCCTCTTGCCAACACTCTCAGCAGTTTGATTCAACAAAGAGAATGTATTATCTTTTGCTTATTCCCATTTGAGACTCATTTAGTTGCTTTTTCTGAGCCTTTGGCCAGGAACAAAGCGCTCAAGAGCTGTGTTGCTAATGCAATCAACCGATGATGCTCTGCTCCTGAGCAGTTGCATGTGTTTATAGAAGCAACCAGCTGCAGACAGCTGCTGTCTGCTGCTGTTCCAGAGCAGATGCAGGTGTGTAAATTCATGTAATGAGTTGTGACACGTGTCAGTTTTGGGCTTCCTAGGCATATGATTGGACTTGTTTTTACAAGACTTGTTTCCTGTCTTGGATACGTTTTCAACACACCTCGCTTCTCCACTCTAGTTTCCTTCTGACAACGTGAATTTGCAAAAACAAATGTCGCTTCAAACACCCTAGGCTCGGCCCGTTTTGATGCCAACAACGCAACAATGAGAGTGGATGAAGACCGCCTCTCATACGCTTTTGCGATTCTATCATTTGCACGTTGCCTGTTCCGTTTGATCGCTCTGCAACTTTCGTTCTCTGGGGGCTCACAGCTTGACAAGCCAGCGGGAACCAGCGCTGCCAATTCAACTATTGTGAAGACAAGTCCAAGGAAACCCAAGGACAGCGCTGCTGCCAACTGTTGCACCGAGATTAGTCAATTTTGCATGACAGGCTTGCCCCATGGAGTCTCTTGTTTGAAGGAAAGATGAGCGGCCTCATGGAGTATAATGGTCTCCTACTCAGCGAACCTCTGGTTCCGGACGTCAGCTGTCAAAACAGGGCAGTCGCAGCATTGGACTTCCTGCGGTTCCCGGCAAGAATCCCCTGGTACTCGTAGAACTTCCCATGGTCCCATTATGCTTTGACGTGCACCCAAATATCTTTCCTGGCTGAAATAGATTTTGCTTGGCTTGGTACATTCCCTTGGAGTGGCAAGGAGCTTGAAACATTCCTTGCAAGGGGGCAAAGCCATCTCAGGCTCTGCCATTGTTGCAATGGCAGGTGAGAACTGTGTTGGGAGCCAAAGTACAGTGCAATTCACATGGTTCTGTTGTACTGCGAAGATCCAGTGACTATCAGTGAGTATAAGGAAGGGTGTGGCAGCGCGATATAGGACAGCTAGCGTGGCTAGAGCAGTGAACGGATGTTGCTTGCACAGCTGATGAGGTAGGCATTGCGTCAGACACGCGCCACGGAGTGCAGCACCCGGGAAATTTGTCAATCCACCTGCCGCTCAATCTTGGTATCGAGTTCTCTGGATATCTCTCGATGATTCTTGAATGTCTTTCAATTTTTTTCCTACACTTTTCACATTACTCCGAGTAGCTGGCATACCAAGATTCGACAGCTGCAGACTGTGAGCTGCAACAGGTGAGCGCCATGTTTAGACTTTGTGCTCGACATGTGCTTCACGGGTTCCAGTGCTGTCACATGCCACTAGCAGTCGCTAGCACCTTCCCTGATTCCGAGAAAGGCAGAAGACTTTTCAGGTGTTTGGCTCTCAGAACATCAGTAGTGCAACAGAGCTTTGAAAGAACAGGCAGTGCCGCTGCTACGCGAAACGTGTCAGGACCGATCAATGCTACGTTGGACTGTCCGGGCTCGCCACTGATGCAGACGCCTCAAAGAAAACATGGAATATATTGGAACCACAAACGCTGTGTCATTTAAGGTAATTGAAAGGCACACATACGCACACACACACACATACACTAAGACAAAGTGATGATGTCACAGTGTCATACAGCGTCAAGATGGAACTGCAGGTTCAGACAGTCAGCCAACTGCTGAATTTCCGAATGAAGCTCTTCACCCTCCGTGAGGATGGCCGTGCATTAGAAATACAATTTCAAGCCACAGATTCAGAGGAGAAAACAAGTTGAAATGACAAGTTTCGTGATCCAGTTGTTTTGGCAGGAGCGAAAGATGCAGCCTCGTATGATCGGCAACATGATTTCGTCCATGCTGTGCCCCAATGCTTCTGAATTTTTTTGTTTTGGAAGACTCTGAAAAGACAAGACCTGGACAAACAACAGGCACAAGAAAGGCAGAGGTAGAGATGTCATAGAGATGTCATAGAGATGTCATAGAGATGTCATAGAGATGTCATTGACTTGTCATTGTATTTATAGACACGGAGTAACTCAAAAAGCAAGAGCAGGAATGGGGATCAAGCATGTACGAGCATGCAGGGGCATCCTTCCTACACTGTAGAGCAGCACTTGTGAACGCGAGGAGAAAATTCCCTACCCACCAAACTTCAATCGGGTATCATTGACATGAAATGATTGCAATGCTTTTGGCTCAAAGAACGCATACAATGCACCGATACGCATAATACCAAACAACAATCATCAATTGATCAACATCTAGTGATTGTGCAAGCAGCCTATGTGACGAACGTATAGCAACTATCGAGAGTCGTGTTGGAGGCGTATGGCAACTGATTTTTTCTTATTGGTAGTAGACGCGCAATATTTGAGAGTTGGAGACGTCCTGGCAGAAGCTTTACATCGATCATGTGCAACTTGCTACATCCGAAGGTGTGAAATGGATTGAAATGGTAAAATGAAATGACCCTTTTTGAAGCAACCATTTCAGCAATTCGCTCGCCTAGTCGCTGCATTCGTATGTCACCATCAACTCAAAGAAATTGAATAGTCGTGATATCACAGTCATGTGAAGACGAGGACAAAACCAAATTATTGCAAATCCCACAGCTGGAAAACATATACCCATACAAAAAATAGATCTCAAACGCAGTCTGCAGAGAGCCTAAGCACTGTCTAGTTTCGACCCTATTGATTCCCTTGTATGTGTCGGCACAGAATTGCAATGTGTCACTGAGATTCACAGCAAATGAGACTCGTGTCAAATGTTTCAGTTTGTTGCCTGTTATAGCCCTACATAGCGATGTATAGCCACAGACACTCTTGTTCTTTGATCAAACCAGCCCCGGCTGAAACCTGGGTCAGCAAAGGGGGGCATTTGCAAGCATATTATGAATTTGTCCAGCACTCCTAATCTGTGATTGCAATATGGTGTGAGCAAAATATGTTGCAGTACAATGCTTGAACCGCAATGTTTGTAAAGCATGAAACAGTTGCCGCTATGTACGACGAACATGCACTGATTGGACATCATGTGTGAAATGTGAAAATATATCTATGACATTTCGTCAAGCATAAGCTTCATGCAATTAATTCTGGAACGGGTGTGAGGTACCGAAACAGCATAGAACGATAGCAACGTCACAAACAGGGCACCAAGTGCAGGGTACAACATGGTACAGCACTGCAACCTGACTACAAAATGCTGAATTGGAAATTCATAAGGTGTACATAAATAAATAAATAAATAAATAAATAAATATATATATATATAAATATAGAGTATATGAATAGATATACATATAAAAGTTCTACACAAGGCATCTCAAGATCTTGAGACATTTTAGTAGCGGTTTTGTAACAGCTCTTGAGGCATCAAGTTGTCAGGTTTGTTCCTTGACCAACCGGATGCTTTTCGAACGCGACATGCTTCGATCTTCAAAGTGCCTTAAAGTTCTGATTAAAGTTCTGCTTTGGAGGTATGAGAAGCGCATATATATATATATAAATATAGAGTATATGAATAGATATACATATAAAAGTTCTACACAAGGCATCTCAAGATCTTGAGACATTTTAGTAGCGGTTTTGTAACAGCTCTTGAGGCATCAAGTTGTCAGGTTTGTTCCTTGACCAACCGGATGCTTTTCGAACGCGACATGCTTCGATCTTCAAAGTGCCTTAAAGTTCTGATTAAAGTTCTGCTTTGGAGGTATGAGAAGCGCTTTGGACCATATTTCACAGAGCCAGTCGTCGCTGGCCTGGACAATGAACACAAGCCGCCGCGTCCCTAGAGTCAGTGCCATCAACTGCCCTTCTTTTTGGGCGCCACTGATGGCAATGTTTGCTTTTATTTCCAAGGTACCTGTGTACATTTGACTTCATCGGATGTCTTTCCACAGCAGAGGAGTCGCGCCGCCAATAGAGGATGGAAAGGTCGGATTTATGAATCAGGTGCTCTAGTGCTGTTGCCAAGCTGAGATGTGAAAGAGAGACTTTCAAAAGACAGGGTATGAAGTGTTGACACAATAACATGTGTTATTTAATTACAACTTGCGTATCTTGTGTCATGTAATACTTTGAGTTCGTGGCCACCACATTTGTCTGGACATCTGCAACTTGTTTTCGTGAGGCACCCCAGCTTGGTTATGATTGCGCAGTCTCCACAGTAAAACCTGTAGTCTTTGGATTCTCTAGTTTTTCTCATGACCAAGTCAAGACACATCGCGGCACAGTTGCTTTCTTGCCTTTTTCTCCTTCATTAAAAACCTTCCATTGTTTTGAACCAGCGCTTGAAGTTGCGGCGACTCTATGCAACCTCTTGATACAAAAGAGATTGATTGAACTCTGTAAAGAACAGTGGATCCCACACTCCAGTGACAGTGTATTCAGATGGTGTTCAGCTCTTTCCCAGAGACCAAGACTTGACATGAGGCGTCAAAAAGGATCCAGCAAGTTCGGTTCACCTTTGTTGTGTCAGGTTGTGTCTCATCCTGGACCCAAATTCAATTTCTGGCTGTGCAATGCGGAGGATTTCGTGGTTTCTGGCACCACGTCCGAGCAGCTCTTTGGTGTTTGTGAGTCCTTCTGGCGACCAGGCGAGAAGCTTAGAGAGGCTTCTGATGTCAGTATGCTAGCGTCCACCCGAATCCCCTACAAGGCAGACGTCGAGATAGATTTGCACGCGGAAGCGAAATGTCATAGAGATGGAATACAAGGGGTCTAAGATGATGCCCACTGCTTCTAAGATACTGTTTGGTTTTCTGTCAAGAAGACAGGATTGCCGACAGCTTGATATGTTTGACGACTGCTACCGATGACCAAGGAATGAACAAAGACGAACTTTTCGAGACTCTTTCCCAGTGCCGAACTTATGTTGTGACAATGCTGTTTAGTACTGTTTTTTTGTCCCAAACAGCCTTCAAAAAGCAGACCTTCCAGTTGCCTTGAGGTGTCTACTATCTGCAGTTGACCGCGATTGCCTTGCAGGTGCACGGCCTGTACTGTTCATGACTTCCAATTCAAGGGCGAGGGGTTATTGGAAGTGCCAGAGAATCCAGCTGCAATGTTATATGCCACAGCGACTTCCATACAGTCCCTAGTGCATACGCATGTTTGACATTCTACAGGGATATAGGTTCAATCAGGTTGATACATAGAGGATAATCAAGTACACATATTCAAAGGAAGTTTCGATACGAAAGTTCCGTGTTACGAACAACCACAATGACTACTGGAACTGATGGCTAATGCAACAGATGTCTAGAGCCAGAGAAGTCTAGAGCAAGAGATGTCTAGAGCAAGAGATGTCTAGAGCAAGAGAGATGTCTAGAGCAAGAGATGTCTGAAGCAAGAGATGTCTAGAGCAAGAGATGTCTGAAGCAAGATGTCTGAAGCAAGAGATGTCTAGAGCAAGAGATGTCTAGAGCAAGAGATGTCTGAAGCAAGAGATGTCTAGAGCAAGAGATGTCTGAAGCAAGATGTCTGAAGCAAGAGATGTCTGAAGCAAGATGTCTGAAGCAAGAGATGTCTGAAGCAAGAGATGTCTAGAGTAAGAGATGTCTGAAGCAAGAGATGTCTGAAGCAAGAGATGTCTAGAGCCAGAGAAGTCTAGAGCAAGAGATGTCTAGAGCAAGAGATGTCTAGAGCAAGAGATGTCTGAAGCAAGAGATGTCTAGAGCAAGAGATGTCTGAAGCAAGATGTCTGAAGAGCAAGAGATGTCTAGAGTAAGAGATGTCTGAAGCAAGAGATGTCTAGAGCAAGAGATGTCTGAAGCAAGAGACGTCTGAAGCAAGA